>CAMZMU010000061.1:16736250-17104040 GCA_947311845.1 Poa pratensis | reverse complement strand
GTTGATTCGACTGAAGGCCGACCTGCATAACTCAAGAAGCATAGTGCTCCGCCACACTCGATCCTGCAGGGTCGCGAGTATCCGTGCTCGGTGCTTATCCAAGCGAAAGTGCTGACGGCCAGTCGTGGGTTCGTCAGTCGCCATGTTCAACTGCTCATCTACGCGAGCCTGCTCCGCCTGGAAATCTTGAACAAAACCTGCAACAACACAAGTTGGGTGAACAAAAAGGAACAGGTTGTGAACTCACAAGATCAAGGCAGTCATGCTTACACTCGAGCTGTCTGTTCACGATCTCCATCTCGCCAAGCACATACTCCCGTTGGGTGGGTAAAGCAGGCCTCGCCCTCATCCTTTCCAGCT
The DNA here is from genome assembly GCA_947311845.1 of Poa pratensis. Classification (NCBI taxonomy): domain Eukaryota; kingdom Viridiplantae; phylum Streptophyta; class Magnoliopsida; order Poales; family Poaceae; genus Poa; species Poa pratensis. The sequence goes on along the minus strand of CAMZMU010000061.1, from coordinate 17,103,680 downwards.
CGCTGCGGGTATTCTCCAACTCTTGCTCCACTTTTGCGACTCGAGCCTTCATATAACGCATTACTGCGGCATCGTTCGCCACCTGAGCTCGAGATCGAGTGGGGGCGCGATGCCGCGAGCTGGATGAAGTGGCGGCTGGCTGTTTCTGTTCCAAATATCAAAAGTTTCGTGAGAAACTCATCACAAAGCTTAGTGAATAAAAGCACACAGCATTACAGGCAGAAGCATAACGAGGACATTAAGTTCATACAAAGGTAGCAAAAGCGCATGCGTACTCGCATGGTCATAAGTTTAATTACAAGACATAAAAAGTGCGGCTGCCCTACTTCTCGACACCGACTCAGACCTAGCCCTACTCGCACGGGCGGCGACCTCTGTTGCCCGACGTTCCATGGTGTTCATAAAAAGGTTGGCCAGGCGGGTGGCTCGCTCGCTAACATGCTTCAAAGAGATAAGCTTCCCACCGGCCTTCCGAGGGAAGTCAGACATCGCCGCCTCGAAGTTACCCTCTATCCCATGACCTAGTATCAGCTTGAGGGTGGACTCCGAGCCGCGTACCGTGAGGGCGCGAGCAAAATTCGCCATGGTTGAAGTCCCCGGTCCAAGCACGCCTGCAAATCCGTCAGCAGTCGATGGCACCTCGCCTAGTGGGAGCACCTCCTTGTACACAGCGCCGAGGGTGCTGGTAGACTTGGCAAGGAAAGTCCTTCGCCTGGACAAAGGTAGCACCAAGGTCACCTATAACCTGGTCGAGTGATAAATCATCACTGACCATGTCAGTAGGTGTTGGCACACCAATCGCCTCTGTAACGTGAACCAGAAAAAGCAAGGTTACTACATAATACTCAACGGGTACATGGGAGGCATACAAAAAAGATGGTTCCTTACCTCTCACGTTCTGCGCGAGGCCAACCAGTCGCTCAGCATGCTCCTTCTCGCGCGCAGCGGCAGAACGCTGGGCGGCATCCGCGGCTTTCTTCGACTCGGCAGCTTGAGTGGCAAGAGCTTCTTCTAGCTCCTTCACTCGCGTTTCAGCAGATGCCTTGTCACCTGGAGAGGCAAAATGTCATTCACAATCGACAACGCAAAGACAGAGCAAAAAGAGCTTCGAGTACAGAAGTCGAACACACTTACGGCTGAGTTGCTCCATGACAGCACGCAGATTGTCTCTCTCCTGTTCAACCTGGACAAAGCTTTGCCTGATTCCACCAGGTTGAGGTAGAAGGGCTGCATGCACATGGAACCAGCATAAGTTATACACAAATAGTCCCAGCATGAGGACTCGACAAATGACACTTACGTGTTCAACCCAAGGGCAGGCTTGCAGAAGTCCCAATTTCTGGAGTCGACGTACTCGCAATCTTGGCGGCTTCAATGGTAGTGGCCGTGGCTACTGTCTTCACGACTTCAGTCGCAACAGGAGAAGCTTCTGGCTGATCTGGAGTCAAAGCTCTCTCGGCTAGAGGAGTCGGAGGGCGCACAGTCTCGGCACTACGAGTGACCGAAAGACATACAACATAAGAAACATACTCAACTCACAAAAAAATTTAGTACAAAAAGGAGCAAACCTGTGCTCTTCTTCATCATCAGTGTCAAGGTCTTCAAAGTTTGGGCCTCCAAAAAGTAGCTCCCCACCCGACTGAGGAGGAGGAGCCGAGCTCAACGGGCTCACGTCCAAAGGAGCAGCTGTGGTCGTAGGAGACGAGCCCGAGTCTCCGTCATCTCACATCGATCCCTTTGCGGGTGAACTCATGGAGGAAGACACAACTTGAGCGCCCGACGGCGCTTGCGAGTGGGACCTCGCTCACATCATCAGTCGTGGCACGCTCCTTGTCCTGTGCTTCTTCAACCCCTTCCTCTTCAACCTCTTCTGTGGGAGATGTAGTAGCCGAAGGAAGAGGCGATTCATCTCCTCCCTTCGCTTCTACCGTCACCTCTGTTTCATGAGTTGGGCCATCTTCGGGAAGAGGAGGAAGGGTTGAGGTGGTCGAGTGGCCCTGCACACAAAATACACAGTCGAAGTCACAAAGATGCATAGCAGAATAACAAAAGCAGGAGATCATAAATCGATAGATTCACTAACCTCTGGCAAAGGCTTTTCAGCCCCATAAGGAGCGACAGGGCAGTCGACGTTGCAGGGCTCGCTGGATTTTGTGCTGGTGATGGACCGCACATGTGCCACCAGCTCGCTCCTAGACAGCTCCTCCTTGTTCATCCGAGTGGAGTCGAGAGGGCCTTCATACTGCCACATAGGGTGAGCTCGCGCGCGGAGCGGCCACACCCGCATCTTCACAAAGGTGGCAATTAGATGCACACCAGTGACGCTGTTAAGCAGTCCTCCAATCGTCTCCAGCAGAGGCGCGCTTCCGCTTTCTTCAGTCGAAAGCTCATGGTCCCAGGCCTTCGTCCTAGCGGCTATACCAGCAGTCGAAAATGCTGGGGCCCCTTCCTGGTCGACTAGCACATAAAACCACCTTTTCCTCCACCCTTGCGCCGAGTCGACTGGCTTCAGGGCAAAGTATCGGGTGTCGGCGCACTTGGATCTGAAGGCCTCCAACTGGATAGGTTCGGCCGCCTCGGTTGTTGGGCCGGACCATGAAGATGGATTTCCAAAGAGCCCAGCTGGGAGCAACTCCAGGAAGCACTCGCACAATACCATGAAGCAGGCAATGTGCATAATGCCGTTCGGGGTGAGATCATGGATCTGCACCCCATAGGCGTACAACAAACCACGAACGAAGTCGTGGAGGGGAAAAGATAGACCCCTAGGCAAGAACTCCGCAAAACATACGCGCTCGTTTGCGCGAGGCTCGGGGAGTACCTCTTTCGATGGCGCGCGGACGGTAAGCTGGTCCGCCGGCGGCAGCAGTCCGTCCTCGCGGAACTTCTCGAGATGCGCTGCCTTGATCGTGGACTTCATCCAATCGCCGTCGCTCTTCTTGAGGTCGACGGCGGCCGCAGATGCGCAGCCGGTTTTCTTCCCCTTCAGAGCGGCCGCGTCAGTCGCGGGCGCGTCGGAGGCAGAAGCTTTCCTCTTTGGCGCCATGGCGGTGGTGGCTAAGGAGCAGCAAGAGCTTGGGCAAGAGCAATGGAGCAGGGGCGCAAGGAAGAAGATGGACAGGGGCGGCGCGCAGAGCAAATGGCTAGTAAAAAACAATGCCAGCGCCGTTCCCCTATTTACCACAATCAAAGGCAATCACAGCCATTCAGATCCAACCGTGCGCTCTGCTCGCGATCTCACCGTACACGTGGCAAACGCGGAGGGCAACCGTCGCCGGCCACTCCGCCCACTACGCACGCAAAAAGAGGAGCCATAATCACCTCCCGTAAAAAGTGGGCCAGACTGGTCAAATCAAGTCCAAACTGCACCGTCGTTCGGTCAGCTCTGCACAAATGGGCCCACCTATGTGTCACGTCCCATCCATCGCAGCATAACGCACGCCACGCGTGTCAGCGGCGCAGTCGCCACAAAACGTCATCCATGACGTCGTCACAAGAACTTTGATCAGAAATACATTCGAGTCCGCTCAACGTATTGGTCACTCGATTGCCTTGTTTGGTTCGGGTGTGAAAAAGCAATGATAAGGCAAAATTGGTCACTCGACCGTTCCTTCGGCTGATTCCATATTACTCCCATCGGGAGCGTATCAAAAATTTCTTCGACTAAAGATGCTCAAACAATGATTTTGAGATTATCCTCCATTACAAGTAATAAAGCACAATCTCGGGGGCTACTCCCATCGGGAGCGCTGTCGCGCACCCGATAGAATAACGTCAAAGGTCAGTCGAAAATATATCGACTCGTTCATATACGAAATCATACTCGAAACATTCCCGAGTTGCGTCCGTCGCAAATACCTCGGATGCTGCACGCATAGTGCAAAGGTAAGACCCGCCGAACTTTCGAGCTGGGCTAAGGACCGTTCCAGCAACGTCAATCCTTATTTTCCGTGTCAGCAGACATGATGAAAAATCCCGACGGACGCGTTGGGTAAAATTCAAAGTTATACTGCAGATCGACTCAGTAAGACCTCAAGCGGCCTAGTCGAATCTGACCAGTTTGTTCCAGATTCGAGTCCGGGACTCGAGTTTGATTGAAAGCTAGTAAGGTTTTACCCGAATGTGTAGTTAACCAGTCCCGATCCGTCGAGTGTACTGGGCCTGCTAAGCTATTATCCCTTGATCTTCATAAGCAAAAACCACAGTCGATGAAATACTCGACATAGCCAACATGTGCTATTCATACAGGAATTCCAATTATAATATACAGAATACAAAGCATATGACGTGCACTTACGAACGAGTCCATGCCCGATTCTTCGAGTCAGACAAGTACTCGGGGGCTACTGACAAGGGTATACATCTCGGGTACCCTACCGAGGGTACCTGGTGCACGTGACGACTAAGGCCCAATAGCGAAGAGCCTACTCGAAGCCCAAGACAAGAGGCCCAAGAAGATGGAGTACCCTCCAAGATTAGACATAGGCATAGTCGGTTTAGACTTTCCTTACGTGTAAACTAGGTCGGTTACGAACTCCCGAGACCCAGCCTATTTAAAGGCTGGGAGGGGTGCCGATCTAGGACAAGCCATACTCAAACCACCAAAGCTCTAGCGAGATCTTCATCTCGCCGGAGCCACCTGTAATCATAATCTCCCGATCAATACCAGACAAGCAGGAAGTAGGGTCTTTACCTCCACCCGAGGGGCCTGAACCTGGGTAAATCTTTGCCTCTGCTTGTCAGCCGACGAAACTACCAGTACTACCACGTTCTCTCCCCATAATCTCAACCCTAGGTCCTTAACCATGGGATTTGATGAGGGTACACCTCGTCAGATATCTTCTAGATGCCCATCTTTAACTTGCACAACTCAATCTTGATGACGATCACCACTTGACGTCATCCTACATGAGCTATAAGAAATATTCATTTTGATGCAAGCCCATGGAGATACCTAACCCAACAAAGGAATGCCACACACACACAATGGTTATTCATAAAACTATATGGATAATTTCTTACCATACCATTTGATCACATGATCCCACGTGATGCATCATTTAGCTTTGTGTGTTGATCAACTTGAATCCACTCTTTGCACTTAGTCTTGATCAACCTTGTATCTTTTCCTTCTTGATCATATCAAATATGTCCATTATAATCGATGATCTTGATGGCATACAACCTTGAATCCAACACATGGAGTTCAAGCGATGCCAATGGACAACCTATAAGAATATCTCAATACAAACATTAGTCCATAAGATTGTCATTAATTACCAAAACCACACATGGGGGCACCATGCACTTTCAATCTCCCCCATTTTGGTAATTGATGACAATCTCTTTTACGAGGGTTTATATAAAGAATTAAGCAACCATGCAAAGCAAAGAGAAAGGATGCAAGAGCAAGAAAGACAAATGCTTAAGAACAAACTAAAGCATAAAACCAAATCCCTAACCCTCTAAACTTCTCCCCCATTGGCATCCATTGCCGAAATGGAGGAAAATGTAGAAGGCCAATATAGTAAGAGCTTCCCCATATTGTGTGCATTTCTCATGATATGAGTGAAAACAAATGCATATCCAATGACGAATAGATGTAGGGATATCAAACTATATCGAGGATCTAAAGATTGCAAAAGAATATCAAAATGAAAGATACTTTGACAAAAGAAGCAACCAATCAAAGGATCCGAAAAACCAATTGAACACAAGAAGATTTATGATAGGATCAACCAAGTGCTCTAAAAATCAAGAGGGAACTCCCCAAGGTACGTGCACAATGTAGGATTTACATTTCAATATGGTGTGCACAACATGGAATCCTCACTCCCTACTAGATAATTTTGAACATAAACGTGTGCAAGAGGCAAAAAATGGGAAAATAAGCAATACAACTTGCAACAAACAAATGTTGAGCAACAAGAGCAAGGAGTGACAAATAAAGACTTGCTCAACCAAAAGAGATGGTTGTGATATAGAAAGACATTTTAGGAGACTAATACAAGGATGGGAGCATCAACATAGTCTTTCAAAATATGAGGCACATAGTGCATATCATGTCTTTCACATACACACAACCCAAAGAAGATAACAAATAGGTCCACAAGCTTATTAAGATGCAAGACTATAACAAATGAAAAACAAATCTTGTGCCTTTTAGAAACCACCAAAGAATCAAAAGCAATAAAAGGTGGTCACTAAAGAATTAGAATACCAAATAAAGATGTAACTACTCTCATGTGTAAAAGTTTCTAAGTAGACCCCAATCATGAAGATGTAAGTCCACAAAGAAACATGCACACACAAAATAGGTACAAATGTAAAGAACATGATATCCAAGAGGAAGTCATAAATACACCAATAAGATCCTTGCTTAAAAGCATAGTACAAAGCTCAATTTTATCTTAAAGGGATATAGATGAACTTACAACACACACTCATCATAGCATCAAAAAAATCTACAAGGGAAAAAGTGATAGTTGGGATGCTCCTAGAAAGATAACAAGTATCACAAAAGGCAAATGATTTTGAGAATTCATCAAGATTGCACATGGAAAAACTTTGAGAAGAATTTGCTAGATTAACATATATGGGATCGGTGAATCATGAAAATGATTATATATATTCCCCTTGATATGTAATCATCTCGGCTTAACCACATTTGCAATAAAGATGTTTTGATAAGAACATTGCAAGAAACACATCAAAAGCAACTTAAAGGAGATTCATGCCAAGATACAACCTACACAAGGTTGAAAGCTAGAAATATATGCATGAGGTAGACTTGTTACCGAGATAGCATTGAGTGATGTAGAAGATAAGAGTTCACGATCATCCGAGCTTGGCTCCAATAAGCACATGGTGATAACGCCTTCCTTTTAAATGAGACAAGCTTCCAATGCATCTCAAGTGTACCTAAAACACATTCAAGTACAACATGGTACCCAAACTCATTGGGTCCAAAGTAGTTAGAACAACTACAATACATAGGACAAACTCCACATAAATATGTGCATATTGATATGAAATTGAATTTCATACACATCTTAGATATTTAGGATTTGATGGGTTTATCCTATATACTGATCAACGAAAGTAAGCATTCCATAAGATATACATAGTAAATATGCATGCACAAAAACTTTCAAGAACCAAACGAGATACAACTTGGACAAAACACCACTTAAACCAACAGAGCACACACAAGTGTGACATGAAAAAGAATTCTCCAAATTATATCAAATACCCAAATCAACACATGATTTAAGATACCGATTTGAAAGATACCAAATGAAAATAAGAACAAGGAATCAACCAAACCCTCTACATTTTTCATGATGGCACAAAGTATCAACACAAAAAATGCTTGTCTTCCAAATAGACATATCATCGGATCAAACACCAATTGAAAACAAATAGTGTTCTAAAACATATAGATAGCTCACCCAAGATTTGTGCATTATTTATGATCTTGCATTTGAATACAAAATGCACACAAATGGGGTCATCACTCTCCATATATTTTTATCCAACACTAGTCATGTTCAAGAAAAGCCATAAGATACAATACCAAATTAAAGAATGATGTTCTACTCAATGTAGGATAGCTTTCCCAAGAATAGTGCATTATCTAGAAGTATGATTTGAATGTAAATGCATAAGGATGAGATCATTGCTTTTCCTAACTCAAGAAAGCACAAAACAAATTTGAGTAGAGCAAAAAGGATCCAAAAGATACAAGGAAGACAAAAAGGAGTTTGATAAAACGAATTTTGGCAACAAAATAAGGCAATTCAAAGCGAGAGCCAAAATGAAGAAGGTCTACAAATTCCACCACAATTATGAGTATCCCTTGTCATGGACAAGGAGTATATAGAGATATTTCTCGGTGGTATGTAGGAATGATATTCAAGGCCAACTTAACAACAAATAAGCATATGACAAATGATAGGAATTAAAAGCTATGCTTAGATAGATAGATATTCTCGATAGCTTCTAAATCCACGCGATCATGCAAAGCAACTACAAAGAGTAGCTTGAAGCAATTGGTTTCCCAAAAGATATATGAGAACATATTTGGGGAAAGCCATGCCAAGAACTTCCATCACAAACAAGATCCAAAAGAGTGAGAGACTGAAAACAATTAAGCAAATATGGACCTTGTTTGAGCAACATGCCACATAGGAATAAGATTATTAACAACATCAATTTTAGGTGGCAACCTCACATGTTCACATTTTCTAGTCTTGTAATATGCACAAAGCTTATTACTCCCCATAATGTGATAATCCATTTCTTTTAAACAAGAGGCAACCGAACCAACTAGAGATAATTAATGGACATTATAAAATTCGAATTTCTCATGAGCATGACATACCACATAGAGAATAGATAATATTGATATATCATCACTAAGTGGTATTCCTCATGTACACACATTTTTAGGATTGTGAAGTGCACGAAGCATATCACTCTCCCAAAATGGAATAGTCCATTAATCTCTCAAAGAGAGCCAACAAGATAAGATAGCAAATAAAAGCAATAAGGCTCAAAACAAGTAAATGGTGTGCAAACCAACATACACATACTTGATTTCTCAAGGTAAGTAAGTAGAGAGCACAGCACATACAAACACTAACAAGGTACAAAACCAAACACATGCAAGGGTGCAAGCAACTTTCAATGTGTATATGATATAAGCACAAGTAACCGCAAGGAGGAACATTGGATAAGAGATAGAACAATATAATCCAAATGACTTGGCTTGAGAGAATATAATTGATGAAGATCCCTTAATTCTTCATGATGTAGCCAAGTCTCCAATACCCTCCAACACACCTATTGATCAAGTTTTAACACCACTTTGAGTACCAACATATTTGGCAAACACATTGCCAACCTTATCCTTTCGAAGAGAATAAACATCATCAATTATAATAGGGTTGGATGAGGTACCATTAGTGCATGAAGAAGCAAAGTGGCCCTTCTCACGGCATATGTAGCAACATTGGCTTCCTCCCTTCTTCTTAGTTGAAATCTCGACTTGAGGAGGGTAGCATGATTCCTCTTGGGAAGTGGCCGTTCTTCACTTGAGGAACTTGAGTTTTAGCTTGAGGTCTCTTCTCTTGTTGCTTCTCACTAAGAGACTTCTTCTTCAAAGGGAAAGATCTAACATGGTGCCCTTCAACTTTGCACTTGAAGCAAACAATCTTGGCCGAATCTATAACTTGTTCTTGCCCTTTTTCTTCTTGTTATGCTTGGATTTGTTCTTGATATTGGAGTTGAATCCAAGTCTACTCTTGTCATTGGGGCGTCTTTGTACACTCAACATATTGTCAAGTGTAGAATTCCCAACATGACGCTTTTCCAAGTCTTTCTTCAAAGAAGTGACTTGTGCCTTGAGCTCTTTTAATTCCTCTACATGGTTAGTATCAACACAAATACTATAGGATGTAGATGTTTCATTGTTAGAGCAACAAGGCAAGGAAAGTAATTCACTGCAAGATTTAGCAAAAGAATGAGATAAAGAATTGCCAGGACTAGCACAAGGCAATAAAACATTTTTAGTAGAAGTTGTGCCTTTGTCCACATGAGGCTCATAAGATGTTACCTTTGTAGTGATAGCCTCATGAGCTAACTTTAGCCTAGCATGGGATGCTAGAAGATCCTCATTAGAGCTAGAGAGCTTTTCATGACTTTCTTTTCCAACTTCTCATACTTGCTAGTTAACAACCCAAATTGAGCCCTTAGCTCAACATCCTCCTTCAAATAGATGCTTCACAAGGAGTGGAGTTAGTAGCACAAGCATCATTAATATTGGAAATGGAAGAAGACAACTTGGCAAGCTCATCATTTAACCTAGCATTTTCCTCAACAACATGTGCATGATCACAAGAAGGAGTAGAGGGACTAGGTACATCAATTTTAGTTACTCCCTCCGTTCACTTTTATAAGGCACACTAGCTATCCCACATACATACTAAAATGAGTGAATCTATGTACAAAATAAGTCTAGATTCACTTTTAGTATGTATGTGGTCAAATAGAAAGATAGCTAGTGTGCCTTATAAAAGTGAATGAAGGGAGTAGCTGAATTTGAAGTTGTTCAAAAGACTTGGTGAGCGTAGTGTGTTCATTCTCCAAGGCCTTGTGAGCCTTGGTGAGCTTCTCTAGTTCCTCTGTTAGTCTATCATGACCAACACCAAATTCAACCTTTTCTTTCTTATAAAGCTTATATTTACCAATAGCATGGTCACGTTCTTTAATGATTTTAGAAACAATGTCATTTTGTGACTCCTCAATATTATCGAGTTTCTCTTGAAGAGAAACTCGAAGCTCATGCTCTTCCTCAAGAGTGACGGTGAGAGAAGCAATTTCATTAGCATATTCTCTTTCAAGTCTCCCCTTTTCTTCAATGACTTCACAACTCTTCGTAGCATAAGTCAAAATTTCACATAAAGGGGAGATAGCTTTACTACCTTTAGGGAGAGCATAAAAACCATCTCACCCTTCACTTTTAACGAGTCGGCATCATTATATTTTAAAACATAATAATCCTCATCCTCATCATCACAAGATGTAGAGGGTTCCAAAGATAGAGATGCCTTTGAATCTCTAGCCATAGGCAAAAGTGAGTAATGGAAGATGATGATGAAGAATTGCTTGAAGCACCATTGAGGTCCATGTCTTGTTCCAACAAATCTTGGGATTCATCTACATTGTTAGCCATACAAGTGCTAGAGGATATGGAAGCATTATTTTCATGACAACAAGATATAAGAGCATATCATCATGAAATTTAGTTAAGCAACTATTACATGATATGCGAGGACTATCACACTAGCATGTAATACATTTGGAGCGCCAGATGTTCAAATCCAAAGATAGAACATTGCAATGAGATAGAGATGAAGTATATTCAATAGTGGATTCACCATCAACAATGCTGTTTCTATCACCACTCACCATGTCATTACCTTGTGACAAATCACATGTTGGTGAAGTGGAATATATGTGAACTCATCACGGCCGGAGGTGGAGGGAGACCAATCATCCTCAATAATGTTGGACACGTCATATTTATCTTGAAGTTTTGTCCACAACTCATGAGCATTCCGAAAAGGCATGATTGATGCAAGAACTACATCGCTCAAAACACATAAGACCATTAGATACTATAGTATCGAGATGTGAGTTTTCCTCATCCTCTATAGATAATTCTTGGGAATCCATTGGAGGAGAAAAACCCATATCTACAATACTCTTTATATAATTTGGACCCATGGCCCAAAAAAGATTAAGCATGCGAATTTTCCACACATCATAATTTGTGCCATCGAATTTAAAAGAGGGATTGTGCACTAATAATCTAAACGATATCTTTACTCTCTAGGTGGTAAAGCCCAATAAAGAGAGCCTAGGCTCTGATACCAATTGAAAGGACAAGGATGTCGCCTAGAGGGCGGCGAATAGGCGATTAAAACTTTTTCGGTGACATGGGTATACATCTCGGGTACCCTACCATGAGGGTACCTGGTGCACGTGACGACTAAAGGCCCAATAGCGAAGAGACTACTCGAAGCCCAAGACAAGAGGCCCAAGAAGATGGAGTACCCTCCAAGATTAGACATAGGCATAGTCGGTTTAGACTTTCCTTACGTGTAAACTAGGTCGGTTACAAACTCCCGAGACCCAGCCTATTTAAAGGCTGGGAGGGGTGCCGATCTAGGACCAAGCCATACTCGAACCACCAAAGCTCTTGCGAGATCGTCATCTCGCCGGAGCACCTTGTAACCTCATAATCTCCACGATCAATAACAGACAAGCAGGAAGTAGGGTCTTTACCTCCACCCGAGGGGCCTGAACCTGGGTAAATCTTTGCCTCTGCTTGTCAGCCGACGAAACTACCAGTACTACCACGTTCTCTCCCCATAATCTCAACCCTAGGTCCTTAACCATGGGATTTGATGAGGGTACACCTCGTCAATTGGCGCCGTCTGTGGGAAAGAATAGTGCTGGACTCGCGGTTTCTTCGGTTCCATCGGAAAACGGCGACTCGCCGATCGGATCTACAAACGGCAACTCGCCGGCTGCATCGACAAACCAGAACTCGCCGACTCAGGCGGCACACGGCAACTCGCCGGCTCACTCGACAAACGGCAACACGCCAGCTTCACCCGCAAAAAGCGCATCGGATCCTCTGATGGATTTCGAGCCACACTCGCCAGGATTCCAGGAGGCCTTCTCCGATCTCGAGTCAGGTTTGGGTTTAACCGTTGGTTCGTTCAATTTTTTCGTCAACAAGCTTGGTGTGCAGGACTTGACGGATCCACGCCAACTCGCGACTTCCGCACCCGAGGCTCCATCGGTTGCGGCTCCTTCGACTGCGGATCCCTCAACTGTGTCCATACCATCGTCGACCCTCCAAGCTTGTTCGTCTGCAACAACCATGTCCACACGAGAGATGCGCGAGCTCATTGAAGAACTCCAGGGCGAGGAGGCCGAATCAGCATACCGCACAAACGATCCCGAGCTGGATCTCCCACTCGAGGATAGTTTCGACTGCGGGATCTCCCTCAGCGACTTCGACGAACCTGAAACTCATATCGACAACCACGTCGACTCCGAGATCTGCACCAACAACAACAACCTCGACTTCGAGATTCATAACAACTTCCGACGCCGAGATGAGCATAGGCGATGAAGGCATCGACAGCGAGATCCGTCCAGACGGACCACTCGACGGGCATATCGACTCCGACATGAGCCTTGATGACGATGTCGAGTCCATGACGGACTCGAAGACACACATACATACCCTCGGGTGATACCCCAGCAGGTCTACGTCGCCATCGCCGCAGAATCATCAGATGCTGCGGCCAGCCGCAGGCCTACAGAATTCCCGTGCACAGTTACTATGCCGGACGGAGTCACAACTCTCACAATCACTGCTGAGATGGCAGCAAAAGCAGACAAAGTCATCAAGGAGTGCACAATGATGCCAGCAGACGCAACACAAGAGAGATGTTGACCTTCCAGTACTTCAACTGGCAGGAATCACTTCGACTGCGGCAGGTCAGAGCAACACTCGAAGAACGCAAAAAGCAAGCTAGCTTATCGAGTGCGCGAAGAAGACAGCTCTCCCTGAGCTCCACTGGGCGAGCAGACACAGGACCCAGATCAAGGTTGTCACACCTCTCGCCAGACGAAAGGGCGGCGCTCACCCGCAACTTAGGCAACTCTTTCATGACATACGACGAAGAAGGAGTGCCAGTACCCAAAACAGCTGCGGGTGCCCTCTTCACCGCTGCAGCGTACCTAGAGGCAATCAAACCTCCAGCTGATGACCCCAATGCAAAACTGCATCGCCAGCAGATCAAATCACTCGCCTTAGCGGCGAAGGCCATACGCCAAATTCCAAAAACTCCAGGTGGGAGTCGAGACCGTGCCCTAGTCGACGCGCGTCGGGAAGAGCATAATCACAGTGGTCGCCGCCACCACTCGAAGGAAAGAAGCGGCTCGCGCGCAGGTCCAGGAGCAGATCACGCAGATCTTACAGTAGCGATTCATACTCTGATCGAGAGCCTGAGCCACATGGAGCTCTGTGCTTCACTCGACGCGTCCGCGAGACACGGATGCCCAAAGGGTTCAAACTCACATCTGAACAGCCCAAGTACACGGGTCGACAGGAACCTTCCGGGTGGCTGGAAGATTACAGGCTGGCTGTCGCGTGCCAGCGAGGCACAAACACCACAGCCATGCAATACATACGACTCATGCTCGAAGGCACAGCCCGCGACTGGCTCAAGGCCCTACCTCCATCAACATACGACTCGTGGGATCACTTCCGCAGGGATTTCGTCAAAAACTTCGAGCCTCTATGTGAGCGCCCAAAAACATTCGAGGAGCTGCGGGCCTGCGTTCAACGATCAGACGAAACGTTGAGGTCATACATCAGACGATGGACTGAGATACGTAACTCAGTTGGAGTAGTTTCAGAAGATATGGCCATGGATGCTTTCGTCATGGGCCTCGCCAGGCGAGACTTCAAAGAAGCACTTGGTCGCCAAAAGCCAAAATCTGTAGCTCACCTCTTGCAGATCGCGACTGAGTGGGCAGATGGAGAAGATATGGCGCGCACCACACGCGGGTCCTCACCCCGTGACAAACATGAGTAGCAGTCGAAGCCACAGAGACGACCGAAGGCGCAAACGTTCAAAACGTCACTACGACGATGACAGACCCGAATTCATGGCGGCTGGGTTCTCCACACCCCGCAATGACCAGGACAGAAGCGACCGACGGTCGGAAGATCGGCGAGACAGTCGAGATGATCGGCGAGACAGTCGAGATGATCAGTCGAGATGATCGTCGAGACAGCCGAGACACGGCCAACGCAGTGATAGCTACAAGAGGAAGGACTGGCGCAAGTCACGGGCACAATCTGAGCGATCATTCGAAGAAAAGATGGACGCTGATTGCAGATTCCACCTGTACAAGGGGGACGACGGAAAACTGCGATCCAATCACTCGATGAGAAACTGCAGGGAGTTCGACCAAATGGCGACTGATTACGTAAATCGCAGAAAGGCAGCAGCCGCACAAGCACCTGCACCCGTGCCTCAGCCAAACAACGTGCCTGTTCTGATGGCACCACCTCCACCACCACAGCCTGCTGCAGGCGGAAATCTCGCGGGTGCCATACAGCACATACCTCGGGTGGACGAACCACAGTACCCTCCGCCCCAAGGGCAGATGTACATGATACAGAAAGGTCGACCTTCCAACAGGGAGCAAAAACTTCGCACTCGACAAGTAAACATGGCGGTCATGTCACCTCCTGCGGTAACTGAATACTTGAAGGGATCCGAAACTACAATAAGCTTCAGCAAAGAGGACCACCCTCCATCGGTTGTTCGCCAGGGCACTCTGCTCTGGTACTCGACGCGCAAATTGGAGGCTACGCCATGTCCAAGGTCTTCATGGATGGTGGGAGCGGCATAAACATCATCTTCGCAGATACGCTCCGCAAAATGAACAGGTCAGTCGAAAACCTGCCAAGATCTTCAAATACCTTCCACGGTATCGTTCCAGGGAAAGCAATAAGCCCAGAAGGCACCATACAACTCGACGTGACGTTCGGGGACAAGCACCACTTCAGGACAGAGTCGATTGAGTTCGAAGTGGTCGACTGGAAGTCACAATACCATGCTATACTTGGACGCCCGACGTTCGCTCGATTCATGGCGGTGCCACATTACGCATACCTCCAGCTGAAGATGCCTGGACCAAAAGGAGTAATCACAGTCAAGGGAACTTCCAAAAGTCTGACTCTTGCGACCGAGAATTCAGCAAAATCTCTGAGATGTTTGGCATGGAAGCAACACTCGCTGATCTAGCGGTCTCCAACGATCGAACACTTATGCCAGAACAAAAAGGTGGCAGTCGACAGAGCATTCAATGCCACCAATGACACAAGATCGCATCAGGTGCACCCGACTGACCCGACCAAGACAGTCAATGTCTCGTCGAGTCTGCCTATCGCATAGGAAAGCGCGCTCGTCGAATTCCTCCGTGAGAACTGGGATATATTTGCATGGTGTCCAGCAGACATGCCAGGTATTCCCAGGGAATTCGCCGAGCACTCTCTCCAGCTACTTCCAGATGCTAAACCAGTCAAGCAAACAATGCGCCGCATATCCGGCCCAAAAAGAACTGCAGTCGAAGCCGAAGTCGACAGGCTACTCGCAGCAGGATTCATCAGAGAGATCAAGAAATCACAATGGGTGGCCAACCCCGTACTCGTAGAGAAGAAGCACACAGATATCCTTCGGATGTGCGTAGATTTTACAGCACTCAATAAGTGTGTCCAAAGGATCACTTTCCACTACCTCGAATCGACCAGATCGTCGACTCCACCGCCGGGTGCGCTCGCTTGTCCTTCCTGGATGCTACTCGGGTTACCACCAGATAAGGATGAAGGAAGAGGATGAAGAGAAAACGGCGTTCATAACCCCACTCGGGGTCTACTGCTACACCACAATGCCTTTCGGGCTCAAGAACGCAGGCGCAACCTACCAGCGCATGATGCAAGATTGCCTCAAGAAGCAAATTGGGCGAAACGTCCAGGTCTATGTAGATGACATCGTCATCACCACAAGAGAGGAAAACACACTACTCGATGACTTGCGAGAGACATTCGCAAACCTCAAACGCTTCCACATCAAGCTCAACCCGAAGAAGTGCACGTTCGGCGTGCCAGCCGGGCAACTCCTCGGGTATCTAGTCTCAGCTCGAGGAATCGAGGCGGACCCGGAGAAAATACAGGCCATCTTGACGATGCAAAGGCCTTCAAAGCTCCATGACGTGCAAAAGTTGGCGGGTCGAGTAGCAGCGCTCAGTCGATTCATCAGCAAGCTAGGCGAAAAAGCACTCCCGTTCTATCGACTGATGAAGAAAGCAGATAAATTCGAGTGGACGCCAGAAGCTGAAGCAGCCTTCACGGACCTCAAGCGAGTCCTCACAAGCCCTCCAATCCTCGTCGCACCAAGGGAACGCGAGCCATTGTACCTATATGTCTCTGCAACTAACAGGGTGGTAAGCACCGTACTGGTAGTCGAACGAAGGGAGGAGGGACACGCCCAAAGCATACAACGTCCAGTCTATTACTTGAGTGAAGTGCTCTCCACATCAAAGCAGCGGTACCCGCACTATCAGAAGCTGGCTACGCCGTGTTCATGTCCTCAAGGAAGCTGACGCATTACTTCTCCGAGCACCCGATCACTGTAATCAGCACCTCAGGGATCGGGGACATCCTCACAAACCCCAACGCAACTGGGCGAGTAGCAAAATGGCTCATCGAGCTAGCACCAAGAGACATCAAGTATGATTACCCGAAGGCCATCAAAGCACAAGTTTTACCTGACTTCCACACCGAGTGGATTGAAGCTCAGCTCCCAGGAGCACCAGATGTGTCCAACTCTGGACTATGTACTTCGACGGCTCAAAGAAAAACGAAGGCGCAGGCGCAGGTGTCATCCTCATATCACCAAAAGGCGACAAGCTCCGCTACATCCTACAAATGGGGTTCGAGTTCCCGTCCAATAACGAAGCAGAATATGAGGCTCTGATCCATGGCATGAGGATGGCCAAAGCCCTCGGGTGCACTCGACTGATGATCTACGGTGACTCGAATCTTGTGGTGCAGCAAACAATGAAGGCCTGCGACGCAATCGCAGATAACATGATCGCCTACCGTGACCTGTACAACATCATGGAGGGCAGCTTCGAAGGCTGCGAGTTGCGGCACATAGGGCGTGAGAGCAATGAAGAAGCAGATAAGTTAGCCAACATTGGTGCGACCAAAGCACCAGTGCCACCTGGTGTCTTCTTCGAGCGCATCGAGCACAGATCATCAAAAAGAAGCGAGCAACTCCTACATCAGCCGCACCAGCCAAGAGCAAAGCACCTAGCACAGAGGACCCCCAGTCGAGGTACTCCTCATCGAGCCAACTTGGACTCAACCCTTCCTCGCATACATACTCCGCGGCGAGGTACCCGAAGACATACAGAGTCAAGACGCGTCACTCGACGATCTAAAGCATACACTGTCATCAACGGTGAACTTTACAAACGCAGCATATCAGGTATGTTCCAGCGTTGCATAGCATTTGAAGATGGCCAAGCCATCCTTCGTGATATTCATGCAGGTACTGCGGGCATCACGCCAGCAGTCGATCACTCGTAGCCAAAGCCTTTCGCGCAGGCTTCTACTGGCCCACAGCACTCAAAGACGCGGAGGACATAGTCAAAAGGTGCATCGGCTGTCAAAAATTCGCCACAAAGCCGCACGCACCCGCATCGGCGTTGAAGACAATACCATTGGCCTGGCCCTTCGCCCAGTGGGGGCTCGATATGGTTGGGCCACTCAAAAAATCCTCCCATGGAGGGCATACTCACCTTCTGGTGGCGGTCGACAAGTTCACCAAGTGGATTGAAGCAGTACCCATCACAAGTTCGACTGCCACTACAGCAGTCAATTTCATAAAATCCATCATATACCGCTTTGGTGTGCCAAGTAGCATCATCACTGACAACGGTACAAACTTCACGGCTGAGGAATTCAAATCCTTCTGCAAAGAGCAAGATATCACGCTCAATTATGCATCTGTGGCACACCCGCAATCAATGGCCAAGTCGAAAAGGCCAATGGACTTGTGACAGTGGAATCAAGAACGCCTCCTGGTGCCACTCAAAAGGGCGCGGGTGCTTGGGTAGAAGAGCTCCCGTCTGTGCTATGGAGCCTACGCACAACACCCAACGCCTCAACGCAATTCACTCCATTCTTCATGGTCTACGGCGCAGAGGCAATCCTGCCATCAGACGTAAGGTTCAACGCACCAAGGGTCGAAGCATACAATGAAGACGATGCAGATGAAGCACTCGAAGATGCAGTCGACTTGCTCGAAGAAGCACGCAACACGGCGCTAGCACGCACAGCTGTCTACCAGCAAGATCTACGCAACTATCACAGCCGTCGACTGCGTACCAGGTCCTTCGAGGTGGGTGACTTGGTACTTCGACTGAAGCAAAAGAAGGTGCATAAACTTGCTTCTCCATGGGAAGGACCCTTCATCATCACCGAGGTCATTGGTGGTGGAGCATACAGACTGAAGCACGCGAAGACCGGCGAACTCTCCCACAATCCTTGGAACGTTGCGCAGCTGCGCCGTTTCTATGCTTAGATTGCTCAGTCGCATAATGTAATAGGCACATATGTCGGATGGCTGCAGGTTTCAGACGCGCTCTTTTCCTTACCAGGGTACCTAAGGGGACTGGAAGGTTTTTAATGAGGCGGCCTGCAGCCTAACATTCATAAATGGAATATAGTCAATAAATTCCTCATATTTTTCTTACTCGCATAACTTATCAGCACAAACTTAGCCTCACCCGTATGCTCGGGGGCTGAGCTGCCTCATAACATAAAGCTTTCGCTCCTTCAAACATAATACTACAGCCACACTCGAATACTCGGGGGCTGGATCATAAAACTCAATACATAAAGGAAAAAGTTGCTCAACCCCACTCAATTACTCGGGGGCTGAGCCTGCAGGCATAAGTTGAAGCTTCAACTCTCATAAAATTCATAGCCTCACTCGAGCACTCGGGGGCTGTAATTCATGATCTATGTAAAGTGTTTTTCATAAACCCCACTCGATACACTCGGGGGCTGCATACATACAAGTGAACAAATATGTACTAAGTGGCAAAATTTACACTCGGGGGCTGTTTCCTATACAGAAAAACCCTAATCTTCCGGTTCGTCCTTTGCTGGAAGAACAGGGCCCATAAGTTGCGCATGATAGCAATCAACCAATGTCCTCGCATGATCGAATGTATCGTCAAGATTCGACTGGGACAAGGACGATCCAGGCGCGGGTGGACGTAGCTGCAAATTTGGACGTTGACTTCGGAGATATGCCATGGTTGCGTTGGCGCCATCCACAAGCTTCTGGGTGATAAAGCCTCGAATGGAACCTGTTGACCGGAAGAGCTCGAGTAACGCGTGGATTCCTTGAGGTTGCGGCCCAGCTGGAAAAAGCATCTGGTTGATTCGACTGAAGGCCGACCTGCATAACTCAAGGAGCATAGTACTCCGCCACACTCGATCCTGCAGGGTCGCGAGTATCCGTGCTCGGTGCTTATCCAAGCGAAAGTGCTGACGGCCAGTCGTGGGTTCGTCAGTTGCCATGTTCAACTGCTCATCCACGCGAGCCTGCTCCGCCTGGAAATCTTGAACAAAACCTGCAACAACACAAGTTGGGTGAACAAAAAGGAACAGGCTGTGAACTCACAAGATCAAGGCAGTCATGCTTACACTCGAGCTGTCTGTTCACGATCTCCATCTCGCCAAGCACATACTCCTCCCGTTGGGTGGGTAAAGCAGGCCTTGCCCTCATCCTATCCAGCTCACTTCGGGCACTCGCCAGCTCTTGCTCCTGTTTCGCGAGTCGAGCCTTCATATAACGTATTACTGCGGCATCGTTTGCCACCTGAGCTCGAGATCGAGTAGGGGCACGATGCCGCGACGAACTGGATGAAGTGGCGGCTGGCCGTTTCTGTTCCAAGCATCATAAAAGTTTCATGAGAAACTAGTCACAAAGCTCAGACGAGTAACAACACACAGCTTTACAAGCAGAATCATAACGAGGAACATAAATTCATACAAAGGTAGCAAAAGCACATGCATACTCGCATGGTCATAAGTTTAATTACAAGGCATAAAAAGGCGCGGCTGCCCTACTTCTCAGACATCGACTCCGACCTAGCCCTACTCGCACGGGGCGACCTCTGCTGCCCGGCGCTCCATGGTGCCATAAAATTTCAGCCAACTTTGCGGCTGGCTCGTTCACATGCTTTAGGGACACCAGTTTCCCGCCAGGCTTGCGAGGAAAGTCAGACAGAGCGGCTTGAAGTCACCCTCTATCCCATGACCTAAAAGGAGTTTGAGGGTGGTCTCTGAGCCGCGTACCGTCAAAGCGCGAGCAAAGTTCGTCATAGTCGAAGTTCCCGGGCCCAGGACGTCGAAGCCATCCACAGTCGAAGGAGGTTGGCTAGATGGGAACACGTCCTTGAACACGGCGCCGAGGGTGCTCGTAGACTTGGCGAGTGCATCCTTGGCTTGGGTGGAGACGACGTCCAAATCGCCTATAGCGCGGTCAAGGGACAAATCGCCACTCGACTGGTCTACACCTAGCGGTGCGCCAACAGCTCCTGCAAAAATCAGAAAGAACAAAACTTTTACACAACCTTCAGTGCCAAAAGAAGGGACAAAAAGTGGCAAATTCAACTTACCGCTACGTCTCGGGTGAGGCTAGCCAAGCGCTCAGCAAAATCTTTCTCGCGCAGCGCAGCGGAGTTCTTGGCGTCATCCAAGGCCTTCTTCGACTCAGCGCGCTCCTTGGCGAGTGCATCTTCTAGCTCTTTAACCCGGGACTCAGCAGCCTTGTCACCTGAGATAGATGGCCGATGTCATTCACAATCGACAAAGCAAAGACATACAGAAACCCAACACACTTACGGGTGAGCTGCTCCATAACAGTGCGCAGATTATCCCTCTCCTGTTCAACCTGGACAAATGCTTTACCTGATTCCACCAGGTTGAGGTAAAGGGCTGCATGCACAATGAACCAGCATAAGCTATACACAAATAGTCCCAGAATGAGGACTCGACAAAGACACTTACGTGTTCAACCCAAGGCGCAGGCTTGGCAGCAGAAGTCCCAATTTGCGGAGTTGACGCACTCGCGATCTTGGCGGCTCAATGGTAGTAGCCGTGGCTACTGTTCTCACAACCTCAGCCGCAACAGGGAAGCTTCTGGCTGATCTGGAGTCGAAGCTCTCTTGGTTGGAGGGGTTGGAGGTCGCACAGTCTCAGCACTGCGAGTGACCGAAAGACATACAACATAAGAAACAGTACTCAACTCACAAAAAATTGTAGTACAAAAAGGAGCAAACTGTGCTCTTCTTCATCATCAGTGTCGAGCTCTTCAAAGTTTGGGCCTCCAAAAAGTAGCTCCCCACCCGACTGAGGAGGAGGAGCCGAGCTCAACGGGCTCACGTCCAAAGGAGCAGTTGTGGTCGTAGGAGACGAGCCTGAGTCTCCGTCATCTCTCACATCTGATCCCTTAGCGGGTGAACTCATGGAGGAAGACACAACGTGAGCGCCGACGGCGCTTGTGAGTGGGGATCTCGCTCACATCATCAGTCGTGGCACGCTCCTTGTCATGTGCTTCTTCAACCTCTTCTTCAACCTCTTCTGTGGGAGATGTAGTAGCCGAAGGAAGAGGCGATTCATCTCCTCCCTTTGCTTCTACCGTCACCTCTGTTTCATGAGTTGGGCCATCTTCAGGAAGAGGAGGAAGGGTTGAGGTGGTCGAGTGGCCCTGCACACAAAGTACAGCAGTCGAAGTCACAAAGATGCATAGCAGAATAACAAAGCAGGAGATCATAAAATCGATAGATTCACTAACCTCTGGCAAAGGCTTTTCAGCCCCATAAGGATCGACAGGGCAGTCGACGTTGCAGGGCTCGCTGGACTTTGTGCTGGTGATGGACCGCACGTGCGACACTAGCTCGCTCTTCGACAGCTCCTCCATGCTCATTCGGTGGCGTCGAGTGCACCCTCGTACTCCCACATTGGGTGGGCGCGAGCGGAGCGGCCACACCCGCATCTTCACAAAGGTGGCAATTAGATGCACACCCGTGACGCTGTTTAGCAGCCCTCCAATCGTCTCCAGCAGAGGCGCTGCTTCCGCCATCTCTTCAGTCGAAAGCTCATGGTCCCAGGCCTTCGTCCTCGCGGCTATACCAGCAGTCAAAATGCTGGGACTCTTTCTTGGTCGACGCGCACATAGAACCACCTCTTCCTCCACCCTTGCGCCGAGTCGACTGGCTTCAGGGCGAAGTAGCGGGTGTCGCTGCGCACCTGGATCTGGAAGCCGCCAACAGGATACGTGTGGCCGCCTCGATTGTTGGGTCTGACCATGAAGATCGACTTCCAGAGAGCTCAGCTGGGAGAAACACCCAAGAAGCACTCGCACAAGACCATAAAATAGTCAATGTGCATAATGCCATTCGGGGTGAAATCATGGATTTGCACCCCGTATGCGTACATAAGTCCACGAACGAAGTCGTGGAGAGGAAACGAAAGACCTCTAGGCAGAAACTCCGCGAAACAGACGCGCTCGTTTGCGCGAGGCTCGGGAGTACCTCTTTTGATGGTGCGCGGATGGTAAGCTGGTCCGCCGGTGGCAGCAGTCCGCCCTCGCGGAACTTCTCGAGGTGTGCTGCTTTGATTGTGGACTTCATCCATTCACCGTCGCTCTTCTTGAGGTCGACGGCGGCCGCAGATGCGCCAGCCGCAGTTTTCTTCCCCTTCAGAGCGGCCGCGTCAGTCGCGGGCGCGTCGGTGGCAGAGGCTTTCCTCTTTGGCGCCATGGCAGTGGTGGCTAGGAAGAGCAACAAAACTCTAGCGCAGGAGCAATGGAGGCAGAGCGCAAGGAAGACGATGGAACATGGGCGGCGCGCAGAGCAAATGGCAGGTAAAAAACAATGCCAGCGCCGTTCCCCTATTTACCACAAATCAAAAGAAATCATAGCCATCCAGATCCAAATCGTGCGTTACGCACGCAATCTCACCATACACGTGTCAAACGCAGAGAGCAATCGTCGCCGGCCACTCCGCCCACTACGCACGCAAAAAGAGGAGCCATAATCACCTCTCCGTCAAAAGTGGGCCAGAGTGGTCAAATCAAGTCCAAACTGCGCCGTTGTGCGGTCAGCTCTGCACAGATGGGCCCACCTGTGTGTCACGTCCCATCCATCATAGCGTAACGCACGCCACGCGTGTCAGAAATCGCAGTCGAAATAAACGTCATCCCTGACGTCATTGAAGCATCTGTTCAGAAATACATTCGAGTCTGCCCAATGCATATTGGTCACTCGATTGGCTTGTTTAATTCGGGTGTGACAAATCCTTCTCAAGGCAAAATTGGTCACTCGATCGTTCCTTCGACTAAGTCATATAACTCCCATCAGGAGCATATTCAAAAAAATTCTTCGACTGACGATGCTCAAGACAATGATTGAGATTATCCTCCATTTACAAGTAATACAGCATAATCTCGGGGGCTACTCCCATCGGGAGCACTGTCGTGCACCCGATAGAATTACGGCACAAAATTATTCGATTAACATATGCAGAGTAAGAGGATTTTTGAGATTATCCTCCATTGCAAAGCAATGAAGCACAATCTCGGGGGCTACTCCCATCGGGAGCGCTGTCGCGCACCCGATAGCATAACAGAAAATATCAGTCGACAAAGGACATGACTCGTCCAACAAAGTTCAAAAATCATACTCGAAATATTCCCGAGTTGCGTCCGTCGCAAATACCTCGGATGCTGCACGCATAGTGCAAAGGTAAGACCCGCCGAACTTTCGAGCTGGGCTAAGGACCGTTCCAGCAACGTCAATCCTTATACTTTCCGTGTCAGCAGACATGATGAAAAATCCCGACGGACGCGTTGGGTAAAATTCAAAGCTATACTGCAGGTCGACTCAGTAAGACCTCAAGCGGCCTAGTCGAATCTGACCAGTTTGTTCCAGATTCGAGTACGGGGACTTGAGTTTGATTGAAAGCTAGTAACGTTTTACCCGAATGTGTAGTTAACCAGTCCCGATCCGTCGAGTGTACTGGGCCTGCTAAGCTATTATCCCTTGATGATCATAATCCAAAACCACAGTCGATGAAATACTCGACATAGCCAACATGTGCTACTCATACAGGAATTCCAAATTATATATACAGAATACAAAGCATATGACGTGCACTTACGAAAGAGTCTATGCCCGATTCTTCGAGTCAGCCAAGTACTCGGGGGATACTGACATGGGTATACATCTCGGGTACCCTACCATGAGGGTACCTGGTGCACGTGACGACTAAAGGCCCAATAGCGAAGAGACTACTCGAAGCCCAAGGCAAGAGGCCCAAGAAGATGGAGTACCCTCCAAGATTAGACATAGACATAGTCGGTTTAGACTTTCCTTACGTGTAAACTAGGTCGGTTACAAACTCCCGAGACCCAGTCTATTTAAAGGCTGGGAGGGGTGCCGATCTAGGACCAAGCCATACTCGAACCACCAAAAGTCTTGCGAGATCGTCATCTCGCCGGAGACACCTTGTAACCTCATAATCTCCGGCGATCAATAACAGACAAGCAGGAAGTAGGGTGTTTACCTCCACCCGAGGGCCCTGAACCTGGGTAAATCTTTGCCTCTGCTTGTCAGCCGACGAAACTACCAGTACTACCACGTTCTCTCCCCATAATCTCAACCCTAGGTACTTAACCATGGGATTTGATGAGGGTACACCTCGTCATTCGGTTTAGGCTTGATAAATACGGAATAAAACTAGGCATCTATTATATACTAAAAGTAAATTATGGGCTAACGAGAATTAAGAGAATTAATCTAGAAATTACCACAAAAATCAGAAACATCTAACCGTTTATTTTCTTAACTGAAAATCTACAGCCATTAGATTAGGCTTAAGTGGAAAATTACCCACCATTGCCATTACACAGTAATAACGCAACCGGTATCCCTCACCCTATTCGTGTATTTTCCTTATTCTCCACGACGTGGCCGCCACATCTAGCTAGCCTTGACGCTGGAGCAAAACCTAGCTCCCACGGTTCAATCCAGATGAAGACGCTAGCAGATTGGATTTCCTTTGTGCCTTCGGCCGGCCGATTGATTTTGCAAGAGCGCTAATTGTTGATTTGCTCCGGATGGTGTGTGCGGCTTTTCAAAGCTATCTTCATGCTAGCTATATGATGCTTACGATGCAACTCGTCTAACAAGGGCAAGATTGAGCTAGCTTCTCTACCGTGGACTCACTAGAAAGGGAATCGATCTACTTCACAGGCACTCTTTTGACTACTCGCTGCGGCCGGCAACAGCTGCATCGGTGGTTTTCTTTTACGAACACATCGGACGTTGTGAATAGACTATAATCCTGTTCCAGTTCATTGTTGAGGTACGTAATCAGATGCGTCGAGTTAGCATATGTTCAAATTCCTGTCGATTTGGTGATTTATGACTGATTTTTCACAATTTCTATTGCAGTGATTTAATATGAAACTGTATGCTTATTTCCAAGTTAGAACACTGCAAAAAAGACCAGCTGAATAGACAAGAATACAAAATCTTCAAGTGTTCATGCAACAGCCCACTGCCAAGCATGGCCGAGCAGCAGAAATTCCTTTCAGTTCTGAAGGAAACAACAAGCTTAATTAGGAGTTGCTTAGGGCAAGCCGTGCCTAAAATTTGCCAAGGCTCACGTCAAAGTGCAGCAATGATTCGGTGTGATTTTCAAAAAATCGGTAAGCTGCTCGGAATCGAGCAGATGTTTGATCACATTATCGTGCCGCTTCACAACGCGAATTGTCTCCACAGCTCGGAGCTCGAGCAGGCCGCGTAACTCTGCGGCGTGGAGCTCCATGGAGAGGAGGGGAGGCACCGGAGAGAGGGGATAGTTTCTTTCTCCCAGGGTTTCTTGATTTTTTAATCTGATGATTCAAACTGATCTGAGTGCTGGTAGGTGAAGGACGGATTGGTATGGGTATTTTGTCCATGTTAGCTTTGAGGATTGCACCTTGAGCGTAAGTATTCATGGGTTACCTCCTTCCCCGTCATTCAGTTTTAATTTTGTCGGATACTCACTTTCCAATATGTGAACGTGAGCTCACTTATGCAGATAGCATTACTTCTCCCAAAGCTCAGATTAATCCAATACAGTAAGAGGCAATTCCCGTCTATGGCTTTCTAATTAGGCATTAAAAAAAATTATGATCCAAGATAGGTAGGAACAAATGCATGCAAGTTGATACCCGTGAGAGACATCGCTGAGGAAGAACTGTGACGTCGCTCCCCAGGTCCACTTGGTTACCATGCGCGCGCACACGCTCAATCTTTGGTATGCTTCGCCGCCGGCCGCACAAGAGTTGTAGGAGCATGACAGAAAAAGGGCGATTGGTGATTTTTAGATTATGGTGCCCTAAGCAAGGTACAGACTAAAGAGGATGAGCTAGCCTACTGTGTGCTGCGCGTGTCTAAAAATTGCGATTGTTGGTTGGAATATCTTGCACCTCTCGTTTTAATTTAACAAGCAAACAACCTAAATATACTAGACTCACCTATGTGCACCAACAACTTATGCTAAGCAAGACAAACAATAAGGTGATAGCAAGATATAAGACTTCAAGCACATAGGCTATCACAATGTAAAGTGTATAAGTAAAGTGCTCGGGTATAGAGATAACCGAGGCACGCGGAGACGATAATGTATTCCCGAGTTCCTCCTTTTGAGTGGAGTACGTGTCGTTAGAGGGGTGTGAGTTTCAATACTCAACGCCACAAATGGACTCACCCTATTCTCCGATGAACCTCGTCCAAAAGCTCGGTTCACCTTCCACTATGGGTAACCTTCAAGGCGGAAACCGACGCCTTTACAGCAATCCCGAGGCACGAATCCACGAATGGATTGGAGGCTCCCGAGTCACCAACTTGGAGCACACATCCACAACTGGATTGGAGGCTCCCAAGAACACCACACACCGTTTAGGGTCCAACGACCCAAGAGTAACAAGTTCACGAACTTTCACTTCCACGAATCCTCATGGAGAGAACAAACCGATGCACCAAATGCAAATGGCAAGAGCACAAGTGCTCAAATCCTTCACTCTCAAATTCCAACAAAGCAACAAATGCTTATGGGCGGATAAGATAGGAAGAACAAAGAAGAACTCAACAAATGAACTCCAAGATCTAGATCCACTAGGTTCCACTTACTTAGAGGAGAGATGGATTGGTGGAATTGTATATCTAGATCTCCTCTCACTTTTCTCTCAAAGATATGCAAGAATCATGTGAGGGATTACGAGAAGGGCAAGCTTTATAAGATCAACAATGGAGGAGAGAGAGGGGAAAAACAGGCAGCCCAAGGTTGAAAAAGGGGAGGGGTATTTATAGCCCTTCCCACGAAAATAGTCGTTGCAGCCACACTTAGACCGGAATATCCGGTCCCTGACCCAAAAATCTGGCCGAGTAAGGAGGCTCGCGCCGTGGAGTACTTAGCCGATTGGACAGGACCGGATATTCCGGTCCCAACTTAACCTGGAATATCCGGTTTGCTGAAAACTGACAGAAACAGCAAAACAAAAAATGCAATATCTTTTTCATCCGGACTTCGATTTCGATGATCTTGGGCTCGTTGGAATGGCAACGAAGAGCTCTACAAGAACATGTAGAGAAACATCCTAGTCCAACAAGAGAGGATAAATCCAAATGTAGAAAGGTAAACTTCTCTAAAAAGGAACAACCGGTAAATCCTCCAACAACAAAAAACGCAACAAGATATTCAAATGAAATCCGTTTTTGATGAACTAGAGCTTGGTATGGAGATGAATACGAGCTCTAAATTCACACATGGATAAAAGACAAATAAGAACCAAGAAAGTTGATATTCCAAGAATGCAAAGGTTTGATCTCTCCACAAAGATGCGATCAAGTTACTCACTTGTGAGCCCTCTTGATAGTACGGCGTCTATCCTATAACCCGGTCTCCCACTAACACCATGAGACCGGTAAAATAGAAACCCTATTAAGATCACAGTTTTGCCTTGCGCATTCCACTTGAGCTGGATGATGACGATCTTGATCTCTTCAAGTGGACCACCTTTCTTGATTGCGTTTTGCTTGGTGAAGACTCACATATCGCTCCCCTATACACCAAGATGGGAGTGCCTCTCTTAGGCACATCTTCACTTGACCATTATCTCCAAATAGGTCGCAAGCTTCAAGCATATGATATCTTCTAGATGCCCATCTTTAACTTGCACAACTCAATCTTGATGATGATCACCACTTGACGTCATCCTCCATGAGTTATAAGAAATTTTTCTTTTGATGCAAGCCCATGGAGAGATACCTAACCCAACAAAGGAATGCCCCACACACACACATAATGGGCTAGTTTATAAAGCTATATGGATAATTTCTTAGCATACCATTGGATCACATGATCCCATACATCATTTAGCTTTGTGTATTGATCAACTTGAATCCACTCGATCTTTGCACTTAGTCTTGATCAACCTTGTATCTTTTCTCCTTCTTGATCATATCAAATATGTCCATTATAATCAATGATCTTGATGGCATACAACCTTGAATCCAACACATGGAGTTCAAGCGATGCCAAGGGACAACCTATAAAAATATCTCAATACAAACATTAGTCCATAAGGATTGTCATTAATTACCAAAACCACACATGGGGGCACCATGCACTTTCAGCAAGGCAGTGCCATCCCATGCCACGGTCGTTCCTACTCCTTCCAAGAGAACCAGGGCCATCTTAGCCGCAGCGCCCGCCCAAACTTCTCAACGTCGAACACCCCTAGCCCGCCGAGCTTCTTTGGGCGGCAGACCGTGCCCCAGTTGACTAGAGAGTGTGGCCGAGCACCCGGTGTGGCCCCTGGCTTCATCCAGAGGAAGGCCCGCTTGATCCAGTCTATTCGTCGAATGATCCATTTGGGCAACTTTATAACGGCAAGGTGATTGATGACGGTGGCCGTCAATACCGCCCGGCACAAGAGTACCCTTCCCGCCCTCATGAAATGCTTACCCCACCACCCACAAGCTTTGCACCCAACTTGTCAATCAGATAGGCCTCAGATACACGCATGGGAAGGTGCCTCTCTTTGCGGGAAAACTTGCAGGGCTGCCAGCACTTGAGCCTCGGTGCACTATATCGGATAGGCCTCAGATTTTGCCAAGTTTGTGCGCAGGCCACTCGCGTCCTCGAACGCGTCCAGCAGCGCGCGAACCACCCGCATATCCTGCTGATCAGGCCCAACAAAAATGCCCGCGTCATCCTCGTATAGCGAGACGGTGAACCTCACGGGTCTAGCCCTAATCGGTTGCAGCATGCCGGACTCCGTGGCTAGGCGGAAGAGATGATACAGTGGGTCAATTGCTAGGATGAAGAGCATCGGCGAAATTGGGTCGCACTGGCGCATCCCTCTTGCGTGTTGTATGGCCGGGCATGGCTTCCCGTTTAGGAACACCTTGGAGGATGCCGAGGAGAGCAGCAGACATATCCATCTTCGCCATCTTGGGCCAAAGGCGAGGTTCTCCAGCAAATCCAGGAGGTATGGCCAGCTCACGGTGTCAAAGGCCTTTGCGATATCCAACTTCAAGAAGAATCTCGGTGTTTTTTTTTGCATTTGCTTAATCAGCCCTTGGACATGCAGGAAGTTGTCGTGAATACACCTTCCCTTTATGAATGCGGATTGACAGGGAGAAACTAGCTCATGAAGAAGAGGTGCCAATCTAGAAGCAAGCAACTTGGAGAAAATCTTAGAGAAACTATGAATCAGGCTTATCGGACGATAATCCGTGATCGTCCCCACTTCGGTCTCTTTTGGCAGCAGCACAATGTTGGCCTTGTTGAGGATACCGAAGGTCCTTCATGGACTCCAGCATATCAACACAAATCAAATCCTAGTATGAGCGAAAGAACCGGCCAATGAAGCCGTCTGGGCCGGGCGCCTTTTCAGCTGGCAAAGCAAAAACAGCATCCCGCAGCTCCTCCATTTCAATCGGCTCATCAAGGTGAGCAAGGTCTCGACGAAAGTAGCCCAGCACCTCCCAGCTGAGAGAAGTGGACCGAGGCTCAGCCGTGCCCAAGAATTGCTTGTAGTGATTTTCCAAAGCTTTCTCCTTTTCAGCATGTGTTACCGCAAGGCCTCCCTGAGTCGCCAAAGTTTGAATAATTTTTTTCCGTCACCTTCCATTAGCCCAGAGATGGAACAGCCTCGTGTTCGCGTCTCCCATCTTGATCATCAAGAGGCGAGCCCTTTGCCGAAATCGAATTTTGTTGATGGAAGCAATCCCCAAAATCTTTGCTCTTAAGCTAACACGCAGCTGCCTCTCCACTGCCGTCAATGGCCTAGCCTCCTCAGCCACATCCAGCCTCCCAATTATCTCACGTGCAATGGCCATCTAGAGGCGCAGATTACCAAAGATCTTCTTGTGCCATTTCCTAAGAGCCATGGATGTGCGCTCAAGCTTAGCATGAAACCTCCGCAGCGGGTCATGCGTCAACACCTCAGCACCCCATGCTTGCTGCAACACCTCAAAGAAGTCGTCCATACGGAGCCAAAAAACTTCGAACCTGAAGGTGGAGACCCTCGGGATGTCGGCCGCCCCAACTAAAAGCAATGGAGCATGATCAGCAATGGAAGAAGGCAACACTTTGTCTGGGCCAATTGTATTAACAAAATTCGGCAGCGTATTCTTCCTATGCTTCACCACACGGACAAGGTCTTCGATTGCCGCCACTGCCTGGTCAGACAACGGCCCATCGAACTAGGCCATCTAGGCCCGCATCATCCTGAATGAGAACGACGTCTCCGGTGGCAGCGAGCCAAGGCGCCTCGCGACGGCCGCGCGGTCGATCTTCTCTATGATGGCGCCGTCGTTGGGTTTGGTAGCAATTCTTCCGCTCCTCCGGGACGGCTCCTCCGCAGCCATCAGCTGCATCTCCACTTCTGCCGCACCTGGCAGAGCTCCAAGCACTGCACCCTGCAACTGGACAGTGATGTTGTAGATGAAATCGCTCAGCGGGTCGCCGGACACCTCTGCAGTCACAGGCGCTACCTCCCCAAAGAGCGCCATCTCCAGGCCCGCTCCCGACACCTGGTCAGTGCCATCTTGGCCTCCAAGCACAACCAACGGGATGGCAGCCGCCTAGTGTTCATGGCGCCGGCCGCGCTCGGGAAGGAGGCCCACCGGTGGCTGACAACAGGGAGAGCATGCATGAGATGAGCGGGGTGCCCGCACCGGCGTGCGCGACGCGCAGCCTCCTCTCCCGCGACGGTGGACAGGCCCGCCCGACCACCTGCGCCCGTCATAGCGCGAGCCCGCATCCGCGGTGCGCCGCGTTGGGTATGGCTCCGCCCGACCGAGGCGCCCTACGTGCCTACCCTTGGCCGCTTCACGCCTGTGGCTCCTGTTGCTGTTGCCATGACCATCACGGTCCCTGTCGTTGTCGCGGTCGCGTACAAGCCCCCGGTTGTCCTTGCAGTTGCGCGTGTTGTCGTGGCGACGCGGCTGTCGTGGGTTTGTCACGTCAGATGTCATGGATGACTTCGTAGGTGTGGGATTACGCGATTCAATCGTCTCCGAGCTTGGGATCGCAGGAACAAAGATGAACACAGATTTACCCAGGTTCGGCCCCTCAATGTGAGGTAAAGACCTACTTCCTGCCTACCCTAGATTGGTATTGATATGATATATGTGGTGTTACAATGGAGGCGATCCGATCTCGGTACTCGCCGTATGAACTAGGGTTTATGGCTTGATAGCTTGTCCTCCTCTAAGTCCTGCGAGTCCTCTTTATATACACAGAGGCTCGCTAGGTTACAAAGGAAACTTCCTCCACAAGGAATATATCAACTGGAACCTATTTGGAGACTAACTCGTCCTTACGTCTTCCAGGATATGTCTTCTAGATTCTTCACCTTGTGGCGGTGCGATATTGGGCTTGCTTTCATGCAGGCCTTTTCTGGTGCGAGTAAAGTGGGTCGCACCTATCAATACGGGCCGCGGGTTAATCCACAAAGTATTCCCCCGACATTAGCCCCCAAGTTCTGCTTGGACTTCAGATGAAGGCTTCTTTGTCTTGGTGAACTGCCGAGCCGCACATGTGGACGTCCTAGCTGAACTCCAGTTTTTGTATTGCCACTTGCGACTTATAACCCTTTTGGCGGCTCAAGGGCGCGACTCATCTGGTTGTGCCTGTTGGTTTCCAGATCTGAACATCTTCCACGCCTGGGCTATTTAGTTCGGCCCATCGGCCTCCCTGGCGCTCTGTTTGGGTTACGCCTCCGCTACTCTTCTCCGCCGCCTTTGCTTCCGCTTCTTGCGCTCGCGATCTCCTGGTGGAAATTCCCCTGATTGGAAAAGATGTCTCGCCGTAGTTGCAACTGGGAAGGCTCGTGGATTGACGAAGTATTTTTGGAATCTCTGGCCGCTCGTGGCCTTCTTCCACCGAAAGATCAATGTGAATGGCGCGCCCTGGCGAGGAGATAATTCCTGATCCGCAGCCAGGAGAAGTGGTGATTTTTGTAGAACATGTCGAGCGCGGATTCAAGCCCCCAGGCTCTCTCTTCTTCCGCTCCCTGATGCAACGGCTAGGCCTTCGCCTTCATGACATTGGTCCTAATTCGATGTTGCAAGTGAGTAATTTCCATGTTCTTTGCGAAGATTATTTGGGTGTTCCTCCTTCGATAGATTTCTGGCTTGCCTTTTTTGGTTGTAATAGTCAAAAGGAAGCAACAGACGCTTCTTTCCTCCAATGCGGCGCCATTTCTTTCCAACGTCGTAAAGGTAGTATCTTCCCAAAGCTAGCCCTCGCCAATAAAGTTAGGGGTTGGCAAAGAACCTTCTTTTACTGCAAAGACACTTCTCCTGAGGGCGAAATTCGTCTTCCCCCTTGGTCTCCACTCCCTTTCGAGGCTACCCCTGCTTTGTCTTCCAAGCCCGATCCTTCTTCGTTGCCATCCATCGAAATTCTTTTGGACAAGGTGAGGGCGCTGACGCTCCATGGCCTCACCGGATTGGATCTCATATCTTGCTGGACCAAATGGCGAATTCAGCCCGTGAGCCGCCGTCTGCGACTTATGGTGGATTTCACCTGTCATGCGAATGATGTTGATCGTACTTGCCCTGAAGATTGGGACAAAGGGGAGTGGATAAACTTCATTCGCCGAGTGACGAACGAGGACATTAACTCGTATGATACCGTCGGTCTTGCCCCTTTCTGGGCTGAACACAAGCCTTTTGTGGTAATTCTTCTTGTAACTTTTGCCTTCTAGGATTCTTCCTTCAAAGTTGATTATTTCTGACCTTGATTTTCTTTCAGATCGACCCCCATTTTTGGACTCTCCCGTCAGAAGAGGCCGACTCAAGCCAAGAAGCCGCTGCCAAGTCATCAGAACAAGTCGCTGCTCCTGGTGAGGAAACGATTACACATGGCACTGCTTCTGAGCCTGGGGGTAGCGCCTCCGAAGAGGAGCAACAAATGGCCGATGCTCTTCTGTCTTCGGCTCCAGGCACATCTTTCCTGGAGCTTCCTGAAATACCTCGTAGATCCTCCAAGCGTTTTTTATCTGAGCGTCCGGAAGATCCCTCGCAACCTGAGAAACGTCGCAAGGCCTTGGCGTTGCTTGTGGGAATAAAAGTTGCCAAATCCTTGAAGCTTGCTGAGCCTGACAGTGCTGTACTTTCCTCCGAGCCTGTTGCGAAGAATTGCTTCTCGACAAGTTCGGGTATTTCCCTGCGACATTCTGTTTTCTTTGTACTCATGTGTCTCCATGAAGGATTGTTAACCACTGCTGTTTTTCCTATCCTGTAGGCTCAGATCTGCAAGATTTATCTTCTCCTTCCTCTGGTTGCCTGATGAAGAGCATCCGTATTGCCTCTGGGTAGGATTTGCCTTCCTTTTATGACTGTGACACTGCTATTTTAGTCTATAACTATCAATATCTTGTAGGGCCACGATTGAAGGGGATACAAAGTCTGCCTCTTTCACTGCTCTCTCTCAGCCAACCATGAGTGAGGACGACGTTGCTGACGAAAACATGGGGACCAGTGATGGCGCGACTTGTCTGAAGCCTTCCTCAGAGGAAGGTATTGCCGATGCGGCTCCTGCCATGATTCCAGCCGCGGCTCCATCTGCGACTCCCGATGGTATAGGGGTGCCAATTCAAGTTGGAGCTCCTGTTTCTGAAGCGGCTGATCTTCCAAACACTAATAATTCCAAATCAATTGCGGATGCCATAATCGCAGCTGGAGATAGGCACGCCGCTTTACTGCGCGACCTGGTTGAGCAATTTTCTTCAAGTCGCCAGGTAGCATAACGTAGCCCCCAAGGATCAAGACCTTTGCGTCAGTTAGCAGGGTGTTGATTCTTTCTCTTCTCCAAGTTTTCAGCCCCCAAGTGCCTTTATGAATTGCTTACATTTTTCCTCTGTTTATTTGCAGCTTGAGTGGTCCTCACTTGATGCCTCTGACTCAATGAAAGGCAATGGCATGTCCTTAGATAAGCCTGAAATGATGCAGTCTGCCTTGGAGCAACATAGCGAGATCATTAGAAACCAGGCACAAGAAATAAAGGTACTCAAAGGTCAACTTGACTCCTGTGAAGAGCAATTTAAAGAGCTCGAAGCTGATTCGAAGCAGCGACTCATGGAGAAGGATGAAGTTATAAAATCCTTGCAAGAGGGGCTGAATCTCAAATCTGAATTGATTGATCGACTGAAAGGAGGACCATGCGAGGGAGCTCGTTGCGCGAGATGAAAAATATAACACATTGCTTAAGGCCTTTGAGGGTTTTGGATCTGTTGTTAAATCAGCCATCCTGCAACTCGCTGGTTATATCCTTAATCCTTTGTCTCTTGATCATGCATATTTGGGTGAACACCATGAGTTGCTGATTTGGATCTCTCTTTTTTTTGACGCAGGCCTGGTGCTCCAGTATGCCGCTCCAATTTAAAGGATCAGCTGGAATATCTTCAAGATTTTAGCCAGCGCCTCCTTAAGGTAACCCAGGAAGTTATGACAAAAATTGCCCCTGCGGTTGATGCTCCAGCTTCATGTGAGTATTGGCTGAACAGACTGTTTAAGGCTCCCCACTATGTCTCTGATTGGAAGGGGTCCTCTGCTCGCGCCGGAGCTGCTCATGTTTTGACATTACTCCGGGCATATTATCCAGAAATAGAGGTTGGCAAGATTGCTCGCCATGACCGGGCGAAGCGCGCGGACGGTACTGAGCTTCCAATGAGTGAGTATTTCGACATCTGGAAGGGGATGCGTGGCTACGCACACTGTTTGTTAAGAATTTAGACCTGGGCTCTTATCTGGGGAAGTTCAATCCTGATGGCAGCAAAGTTGCGAAAGAGAAATCCACTGGGGCTGATTCATCCCGAGCTTCTAATCCATCCTCGGGACCTGGTGGTCCTTCTACTTCGTCTGGTGGTGCCCTGGTTATAAGGACACCTGCCGCTCCAACCCCAAGACAAGCCGCGAAGGCTCCTGTTCCTGCGACTCGAAAGCAGAAATAAACATCCAATAGTGATGTGGGACTTGTCAATAGCGACGTGCCCGTTAGTTTGTAAAGTATTTGTGTACTATAAGCAGTACTTTTGTGACCTATAAGCAGGTTCTTTTATGATATTTCCATTAAGCATACGCTCTCGCGGCTCAGTATTTCTAGGAACATGTGTGTTCAGGGTCGAGAGCGGCCATGATAGGCAATCAAGCTCGATTGACGCCACACCCCAGTACTTTGGCCGCATAATGCAAGACGCTTCTAACTTAAGGATTGCCACTCGTTTGGCAAAGGTTGAGGTAGCGAGTTGTGCTCGCTGTGCTTGTAAAAAAGCCCTCAAGGGTTAGTGATGTATGAAATTCCAAAGACTCAGCAACTCAATGATAGTTGAGGCGAAACGACGAACCCTTGAATGTCAAGGGTGCCGGCTTTATTTCATAATCACTCAATTTCTTACAGGGTGTGACAAAAGACGATGCAGACCCTTTAATGCGAGTTTTCTGTTCCTCGCAGGTCATACATACTTGATACTCATCGCACTCGGCTGCGAATTGATACTCCTGACGGAGTAGGGTTGAACACCTAGTTGGTTCAAGTTTGAGTCGCTAAGAGCGACTCGGGTCGAGCATGATAGCTCCGATGTGTTTTTCATGCCAAAGTAAGGGGCAAATCCTTTGGAAGATCAGTCGCACTGAGTTGCGACTTATGTTGATTTACTGCTTTGGGAGATCAGTCGCACGGAGTAGGGTCTCACAATAACTGGACCTCTTTGACTAGGGTTGTTGATTGAGATTGGATTTATGCATATGCGCCATCTCTTGTCTTCTTTTTGTATCAGAGCGATTTCTGAAGTATTATCTTCCTGATTTGCGACTGTATTGTTGGAATTCACCATCTGGTGAGTGCGTCTCGCTGTCCGTCCATGTTGCGTCCCCAACGCGACTCGTTTTGGGCTGCGAAGGCTCACTGATGGCCTCAGACCGTGTGAGGAGTTGGCGATGCAAGCTTCTTCTACGATTACTGAGCCTGCTTCCTCGCATTCTAGTGCTCTTTGTCTGTCTCCAAACACTGTGATTATGCTGTTTGGTCCTGATATTTTTAACTGTAGGTAGACGTAGCAGGGGCGGGCAGTGAATTTGACATAAGCTTCTCTCCCGAAGATCGCATGGTACGGGATTTTGACAGCTACGACTTCGAAGCTTAGGAGTTCTGTGCGGAAGTTTCGCTCAGTCCCAAAGCTGACTTCGAGTGTTATTTTTCCTATAGGTCGAGTAATTACTCCTGGAATTATGCCTTGGATATCCTTCCTGGTTGGCTGTAGCTGCCGCTCGTGTATGTTCATTCGACGGAGCGTATCTTGGTATAGGATGTTTACTCTTCCTCCTCCATTGAAAGGGCATGGCGCCCCCATGTGTGGTTTTGGTAATTAATGACAATCCCTATGGACTAATGGTTGCATTGAGTTGTACTTGTAGTGTTTGTCCATAGACCATGCTTGAACTCCATATGTTGGATTCAAGGTTGATGCCATGAATATATTGATATAATGAAGTATTTGGCATCAAGATCATCGAGTTGAGCATATTGCAAGTATGTCTTGAAGAAAAGGATTATGTGATCATTCATGGTTATCTTCAAGGCATCATCTATTCAAAAGAGAAGAAAAGATACAAGGTTGATCAAGATATTGATCAACACACAAAGCTACAAAATGTACC
The DNA here is from genome assembly GCA_947311845.1 of Poa pratensis. NCBI lineage: Eukaryota > Viridiplantae > Streptophyta > Magnoliopsida > Poales > Poaceae > Poa > Poa pratensis. The sequence continues at coordinate 17,066,213 of CAMZMU010000061.1, read as the reverse complement.
AAGTGGGATCATGTATCTCTTGGTATGGTAAGCAATTGTCCATATAGCTTTGTGAACTAACCCATGATATGTGTGTAGCATTTCTATGTGTGGTTAGGTCTCTTTTTATGGGCTTGCATCAAATGAAGATTTCATATAGCCCATGAACGATGACGTCAAATGGTGATCGTCATCAATGTTGAGAAGCGCAAGTTCAAGAGGAGCATCTCGAAGAAATCCTAGGCTTGAAGCTTGCTACCCATTTGGAGATAATGGTCATGTGAAGATATGCCAATAAGAGGCTCTCCCATAGTGGTGTATGGGGGAGAAATATGTGGATGTGGATCTTCACCAAGCGAAGCGCAATCAAGAAAGGTGGTCCACTTGAAAAGATCAAGATCACCAACATCTAGCTCAAGTGGAATGCGCAAGGCAAAGGTATGATAGGGTTTCTATTTTACCGGTCTCGTGGTGCTAGTTGGGAGACCGGGTTATAGGATAGATACCGTACTATCAAGAGGGGCTCTCGACTAAAGCTTAAGCGTATCCGTTGGAGAGAGCTCAAACCTTTGCATACTTGGCATCATCTTCTTTCTTGGTTCTTATTTGGTTTTTCTCCTAGTTGGGTTTTGGTGCTTGTCGTGATCTTCATGACAAGCCCAAGTTCTTCGAAAACGGATTTTGGTTTGAAAACTTGTTGCGTTTTCGGGTTGGAAATATTATCGGTTTATCCGTGAGGAAAGTTCCACACCTTCCCATGTCTTGTCGTTACCTTTCCAACAGAATTGGTTTCACCTGTTTTGGAGTTCGAACGAGAAAGTTATTGCATTTCAGGTTTTGATGTTTCTGTCAGTTTTGCTCAAGCAGGGGAATCGGATTATCCGATCAACGTTGATTCGGATTATCCGATTCTCAAGGTTTGCTCGAATTCGGCTAAGGACTTTAATAGCAATGCATACTGGAGCTTTTCGGATTATCCGATCCACCTTGATTCGGATTATCCGATTTTCAAGTATTGCTCGATATTGGCTAAGGACTTCTTGCAGCCAGTTTTGTTGCCTCAGCACTGGAGATTTTCGGAATATCTGATATATGTTGAATCGGATTATCCGACTCAGTCGGATTATCCGATCCTGACTTATATTGGAATATCCGATTCCCCTGGCTGCAACGGCTCTTTTTCTGGGAGGGGTATAAATACCCCTACACCTACCTCCAGCCATCTAGCTTTGCTGAGCACGAATTTGACCCCCATTGTTGACCTTCTTGAGCTTAGCTATCTCTCAATCCCTCCATGATTCTTGCCTCCATTTAGTGGGAAAAGAGAGAGGAGATCTAGATCTATTGTTCCACCAATCCATCTCTCCTCTAAGTGAGGGGAAGCCTTTGGATCTAGATGTTGGAGTTCCATTTGTTGGGTTCTTCCTTGTTCTTCCTCTCTTCTCTCCCCACAAGCATTAGTTGCTTTTGGTGGGATTTGGGAGTGAAGGATTTGACCACCTCTAGTGGTCTTGCCTTCATTGCATCGGTTGCATCGGTTTGAGTTCTCCATGGTGATACGTGGAAATCGAAGTTGAGAAGCTTGTTACTCTTGGGTACTTGGGGTGCCCTAGAGCTTGTCCTCTTGGGTACTTGGAGTGCCCTAGACGGTCCTTGTTGATCTCGGAGTTTTGGTGGCTCGCGGGATTGTTGGGAGCCTCCAATTAAGTTGTGGAGACGTGCCCCAACCTTGTGAGTCTTGTGGCTTTGGGAGCCACGGGATTCCGGTGAGAGCCTCCAATTAAGTTGTGGAGTGTGCCTCATCCTTGTACGGGTTCGGTGACCACCCTCAAGTGTCCCATAGTGGCTCGTGGCACTCTACATTGGTAGAGGCACGAAGGAGATTACGGTGTGCCATTTGACAGCTATTCGGGGATCACTTTGTGACTCCGCACCGCTCCAACGGAGACGTAGCTTCCATTGGGAAGTGAACTTCGGGATAAATCATCGTCTCCAAGTGCCTCGGTATTTCTATACCCGAGCTTCTTACTTATGCTATTTACTTTGTGATAGCCATCGAGCTTGAAGTAATATATCTTGCTATCACATATTTGCTTATCTTGTTTAGCATAAGTTCTTGGTGCACATAGGTTAACCTAGCTTGTTTAGGTTTCGTGTTTGATAAATTAAACGCTAGTTTTATTCCGCATTTATTCAAGCCTAAACCGCAAAGAATTTTAATCGCCTATTCACCCCCCCTCTAGGCGACATCCGTGTCCTTTCATCCATCCATGAGGACTTTGTCCAGCCTGTATCCCGCGACTTGTGGTGCGACAACAAGGGCCAACTATCCTGGATTTCTTACTTCTGGGGGATGATCGTCGCGACTCCAAACGACCGATCGCTCTGTCCAACGGCGGTACCTTTCCAGCGTTGGGGTTTGGTCACAACTCCAGTTGCTGTTCATTTGTCTTCTTTTGCCCGCTGTTTGTATATCTACGGTATGAAATTGCCCTATATTTGTTTTTGATGGAGTGTCAGGCTTTTTGTGGGAGCTCGCCTTGTCCTTATGTTGCATTGGTCCGCTGTAAGTTGCGACTGATGAATCTCCTTCTTTCCATCGCCTATAGTAATGGCACTGCGCTTTTGTATGGCCCGCTGGTCTCCCATCTCTTCTATGGTGTAAGTCGCAAGGGCTATCAAAAATCCCTTTGGCGTTATTAGGGAGTGACTCCTTGTCTCTTCTCTGCTCCCTTAGTTGATACCTACAGTGTTTGGTTTCCTCTGAGATTGGTGGTGAGCCGCTTGCCATCTTATCTGTCTGTGCGTACTTATTGGCAGTCGCCAAGAGTTGGTCGAAACTATCGATCTTATGTCCAGTGCGGCTTAACTCATGCGCCGACGGCTCAAATCCATAGTTCTTTCTCATAACTTGCACTGCGGATTGCGCTGTGATATCTTTGGCGGAGTCAAGGATTTCTGCGACTTGTTTTATCCACTCGCTGGTTGATTCGTTCTCCTTCTAGACCCACTGCCTGAGGTTTTTCACGCCTTCTGTTTGGAATCTTTTGATGAACTTATCCTTCAGTCCTTCCCATGAGTTTATTGATCTTGGCGGCAACTTTATCAGCCAATCCCTGGCTTCTCCCTGTAGTACCAAGTGAAAATACTTTGCGAGCACCTCCTGAGTTACATCGGTTCCTGTCATGTTTATTTCATAATCCTCTATCCATAGGGTGGGGTCTAGATCATTATGGTAGGTGGTGACTCGCTGCGACTCACCGAAATTCGGAGGGAAACGAGCGAGCCGTATTTCCTCCCCAAAGCATGTTGGTCCTTTCAATAACGAATAGGAGCTTACTGGCGCTCAGTCCTCATCTGAATCAGTTTCAAACTGGGTTGGTTGAGTCGCCTCAAGCGTTTGCGAGTTTTCACCTACCTTATTTTCCTTGCTTGGTGATATTTGCAGACCTGCTAGCTGGTTGACTACTTCTTCCACGCCGCATCTTTCCCCGCCCCACGACACCTCGTGTTGTGGCTCGTTGGGCGTGATTACATACATGTTTGCTTGCTGTAAGGCAGCAGTTTGTAGTAGATCAATAGCATGGCGAGCTTCCTTATCAGCTCGCGTGTCACCGACCGGTGCTATTTTTGACAATATTCCGATCGCGGCGTGCACATTGCTCTCTGGATTGTTGTGGAACTTCTGCTTCATCTCTCGCCCCCCTTCGTCCGTCTTGGTGCAAATTGCCTGCTGCTTTTGCTGCCAACGCCTCAGTCGCCGATCTTCTTCCTGGAGTTTTTTGCGCTCCGCCGCAAGCCTTTGCGCTTCTTCACAAAGTTCTGTCCTGACAGCTTCAATTTCTTCGATTTTGGGATCACTCTCCCGGCTAGGCAGAGGTTCCTAGATTGGTTTTGACGGGACGGGGGCGGATGTTTTTGCTGTGACTTGTTGCAGTTCTTCCAGCACGCGGACCCTGACTGGCCGCAGTTCCTCTTCTGATTCGCCTCCTTGAGTCGCGTTCATAGACCTGCGACTGACGGACCCGACGAAGATTTTCATAGACCCAATAGGAATAATGTACCCGAACTCGACGTGATCTGCCTCGGGTCCCCACTCTGAGTCGTTGATGAAGGGAACACCATTGATGTTTTCAACTTGGCCGATGGCGATGTCTTTGAACTCTGATTCCGATCCTGCGCGGAACGTGACACTCTTGACCGCAGGCCCCACGGTGGGCGCCAACTGTCGTGGGTTTGTCACGTCAGATGTCATGGATGACTTCGTAGGTGTGGGATTACGCGATTCAATCGTCTCCGAGCTTGGGATCGCAGGAACAAAGATGAACACAGATTTACCCAGGTTCGGCCCCTCAATGTGAGGTAAAGACCTACTTCCTGCCTACCCTAGATTGGTATTGATATGATATATGTGGTGTTACAATGGAGGCGATCCGATCTCAGTACTCGCCGTATGAACTAGGGTTTTATGACTTGATAGCTTGACCTCCTCTAAATCCTGCGAGTCCTCTTTATATACACAGAGCCTCGCTAGGTTACAAAGGAAACTTCCTCCACAAGGAATATATCAACTGGAACCTATTTGGAGACTAACTCGTCCTTACGTCTTCCAGGATATCTCTTCTAGATTCTTCACCTTGTGGCGGTGCGATATTGGGCTTGCTTTCATGCAGGCCTTTTCTGGTGCGAGTAAAGTGGGTCGCACTTATCAATACGGGCCACGGGTTAATCCACAAAGTATTCCCCCGACAGCGGCATCTCCCGCTCAGGGCGCCCCGAGTCCAGCTCACCAAGGTTCTAGTCATACCCTTGGATGGAGCGGTGGCCACGCGCCCCCACCGAGCTCGCCGTAGCTGCACGCCCGAGCGCCGTGAGGTCCTCAACGACATCCACATGGATGGCCACCCTCGATCGACACCCCTCCAGAGCCGTGCGCGGCGTCTCCCTGTTGAACGCACGGACGTGGCCGCCAATGCCGCCGTCGTGCGACGGGTTCATTAGGTTGAACCCAAAACGCCGCGGCAGCACGGCATGGTCCTGGGTCCAAACCCACACGTTGAAGGTAGCCGTATCCTCGCGGCGCGCCGTTGTGCCCTCGACGAAGTGCACTGTGCCACGCCGGCCGATGATGTGCTCCACCATCTCCGCAGTCCAAGCCTCGTCAGGGAGGCCTTCGATGCACAGCCTCACGTGGTAGGGCGTCGCCACCCAGGTGTTGTGCATGTCCGCGCTCCAAGGCAGGACCTGGAACTCCCTGCCATTGGACTCGAACCTCTCCCTGTCCACCATGTCCTCCCGCACGTCTGGCTCGTCGAAGAGGACGAAGAAGTCCTTCGGGAAATGCGTTGACACCACCAGCGTGTCGTCGCGGATGTCGAACTCGCGCCGGAACGCCTCAATGACGTGGCGTGCCTCCGTGCGCGGCCGGTCCTGGCCAATGTTGACCAAGACGGCCCTCGCGTTGTAGGTCGCCTCGTTCGCCTGCACGTCTGGCGTGGCCGTCACAAAGACCTCGTCCTCCTTCGGGCGGCCGGAGAGATCACCGAGGACAGGAGCCATCAGGGCTTGGGCGTAGGAACGCAGCGGCAAAGCCAACCTCGAGCGAGGTGCCGGAGCTCTTGGGCTGGCAGGTGGCGGCGAAGGCCTTGCAAGGCAAGCACGAGCAAGGTGTTCGGAACGCTCGCAGCGCCAACACACTCTGGGCTCCCTACAGTCAATGGTGCGGTGGTTACGGCTGAGACAACGAAGATACTTGCCCCGCATCCTCCTTAAGAAGGCCGCCCTCCTGGCTTGGCTGGCATCCACCTTAGGCGCGTGACGGGGCGCAGAGGCATGGGCGGTGCGGCGGCTGTCCCGTCGCCACCAATGCGGCGCACGCACCGGCTCCCAACGCTCCTCTTCACTCTGACTGCCCATGAATGCTCCTTCTTGTCCCCGGCCGCTCGACAGGACATGACGAGTTGAAGCAAGGCGACCAGCTCCAACAGGCATCCGCAGCGACCCGCCGACCGCACCCACCCTGGAGTTAATGCGGCGCGGCTGCCCCACTGGTGGCGACCCGCGCGGAGGAGGGGGCAGGCGCTCTCCAAGGAATTCCAACCCCGCCATAATGGCGACGCGGAAGCGGGGCTGGAACAGAGGTGGCGTGGATGCAGGGGGAGGCGGGGGCACTCGCTCGAGAGTATCCTGAGTAGGGGACAATGCAGATCCGCCGAATCTAGCAGCATTGAAGGCCGGCCGCTCCGACGCAGGCTCAGTCAGCTCTCCTTCCTCTAGATCCAGCTGTGAGTCTGGCACCTCCGAGATCTCAGATCCTTCCGCATCCTGACAGTCCGCCCAGGCAAACGAGCAAGGCCGTGGGGAGAGGGTGGGGGTGGCCCGCTGCCAGCTAGTGGGGGTGGCTACGGCGGTGCGAGCGGCCGCGGGGGTGGCCGCCGCCGGCATCGCCCTATCGGGGTCGGGAGGGGAGACGACATTTCTAGCCTCTGTTCAAGTTTTTTGGATGATGAAACAGCTAGTGTTTTTACGTCTGGCTCATTTTATTTTCCATTTTTTTATGAAGAACAAACTCAATCCATTATAAAATTTCAACAAAAACACCTAACAAAAGTTCAACAAGATTTTTGGACCACCTAACGACCACTACCGCCGCCAGAGCGATCCGTCGACAATGTCGCCGCTCCCCTACCCTAGTCAATCTAAATTCAATTATGACATGAATGTCTTTGTGAACGTGCTTACCGATACCCCAAATCCGAAGCCTTCAACATTGAACCTTTGAATCGATATGAATTGCTTGACGTAGTGATATCAAACTTGCAACATCTAGAAAAAACGAGATCCACCACTTTTGGTGAGCAGCAACCAAATGTTTCCCCACCCTCCTCGTCGCCAAAGGTGAGATCACCGCTCACGTGGTGGACGATAATCTATGAATGCATTAGTTTTGTTCAACACACAGTGTCGCCATAGCCACCATAATTTCTTTGTCGGTTGACTAAACTCTACCTTTAGGGAAACTAACTACAACGTCAAACATAGGTGAACATCAACTTGGTGAAACAACAAAACCATTATTAAATACAACCTCTGTTCTCTAATATAAGCCATTTTAGCTAACTAATTTAGTTTGCCAAAATGACATATATAATACAGAACGAGAGGGAGTAAGCATCAAAGAAAAGTCAACTGGGTTAACTTAGCATTTTATTTGTTACAAAACAAAAATAACGGAAAGAAAATAAAATTAAAACTTGCTAGCGACATCAAGAAAAAACTCAAAAGAAAAACCAAAAATAAGCAAATGAAGAACCAAAAAGAAGCAAAGAAAAATGGCATGTTTTTATTGTTTTCCTTTTATAAATAAGGCAAAGCAGAACTCAAAGAAAAACGAAATAGAAAACTATTTTTCAAGTTTAGACAAAGCAGAACAACTAGCTAAAAAAACTAATTAAAACAGAAATAGTAAGGAGGTTGACTTCCGGAAGCGGATTTTTTATAGCCATATAGATAGGGTTCAGTGACTTTTTGAGAACGGCTTGATGTTATGGGCGCCATGAATGATTCGTGGGGCGCCTCCCTTCTTCCTAGTGAAGTTTCCACACAATAGTCAGAACTGTCAAAAAAAAAAAGATTACACATGATTCTTGGGGAGCCTCTCTTTGGAGTCAATGATTACACATGTCGTTCTAAGAAACTGTCTTCCAAAAAATATAGGACACATAGAATAGTTCTCCACGTCCATAACAATAAATCAACTGGAACAAATGTAATATGCAATTCAATCATGTCATTATTTAATCTACCAAGTGCTTTTTGGTAGAATTATCGGCAAGTTGCAAGTTAATATCAACAGATGTCAAGGAACCAATATTCAAAGTTTTATAAAAAATATTTGACATAACAGAAACACTAGACGCTAAGTCAAGCACGACATGACATTTAGTTTTTCCAATGGTGGTTGATATTCTTGGATAACATACATCCCCTAGCTTAGGTTTCGATTCTTGGAGACAGAGGATAGAAGGAAGGAATAATCAACGACAACACGCACGTCGTCCCACTTCTGCCGCTGACCTAACCCTCGCAAATTCCAGGAAGCAAGAAGGAGTTTAACAATCATAGAAACATATATGCATCAAGGGGAAGCGGTCGTAAAATAAAATGGGCCGTCTAAAATTAAAAGGGTACACAAGTTGGAGATGAAAAGGGCAATAGCCCAAACAATAAAAGAAAAGACAATTGGTTATTATTGGATCGTGTGTTGCACAGTAGGTGTAGAGGGAGGCTTCGGATTGATCGATCTATTTCTTATCGATTTTGATGAATAACATAATAAAAAATTGTGTGCGTGTGATACAGAGAACATGAGATTCAGGAGCATTACAACAATCGTTACTGAGGGCATCGCCAGCCGTAGTGCCCCCCAGGAACCATTTTTTCCGCCCGATGCACCCCCCAGGAGAATTTTTGTCTCTAGGTGCGGGATGTTTCCCAGCCGTTGTGCCCCCAAGCCAAGGACGCGAGCGGAGGGCGGAGCTGGGCAAGCTCGACGGGGCGAGCCGGGCAGTGGCGCGCTGAACGGGGAAACAGAGGCGCGTAGGGCGGCGGCGCGAGGGGCAACGGCGGCGCCGGTGTGGGAGGTGAGAGAGTAGCGGAGCTGGACAGAGGACGGCGAGCTTGAGCTCGAGCTGGAGACGGAGAAGAGAGAGAGGGGCGGTTGGTGGGGAGAAAAAGGAGGAGAGAGAGGGCACATGAGTGGGGAGAGAAAAAAGGAGCAGGGAGAGGCCGGTGGGTGGCTGACAGTGGGCCTTGTTGCATGCAAAATTAGCGGCGACGCCCCAGCTGCCCCCAGGCTGCTGGGTATGTGCTGGGTGCGCCACGGCACTATCCGGCGCTAAACGAGACCTAGGAGCTGACTGAGAAGATTTTTTAGCGTCGGCGTAGAAAAAACCTCTTAGAGCTCTAAGGGGGCTTGCTGGAGATGCCCCGAGGCCATGTTCAATGGAAGGTGCTTAGTGAGGTGCTTACAAAAATAAACCAAACATTTCTCTAAGTACCAATGCTTATTCATATAGGAGAGGTGCCTAGTTAATCATTTGTCTTGTAAATAAGCAGCAGTGCCTAACCAAAAACCGGTTTATTTTACTAAGCACATCTATAAGCACCTTGCATTGTACATGCCCTGATTAGCCCATAGACACCCAGCAGCGGGAACGAGATCCTCTAACGTAGAAGAAACTACTGCAGAGGGACGTCGTTGGCTGTGGTCCGCTTGTTTCCCATCCAACGGCAGTTCGCGTGAAAGACTTCCTGCTGCTGATTTTGCTTGGATGGAAACAGAGTAATCGTCAGCCATCGCTCTCTAATCTCCGGCCATAGCTCTCGAATCTCCGGCCATCGTCGTCGACGGTCTTGATTCACCCTTCCGCATTGTAACATCCCAAAATTATTAATCAGTATTATTAATTCAAAAATGTGAACCAACAAAAACTTTTATTGATTTATGAGTGTTGATTGCATGTTGTTACTTGTGATAATTATTTCTTGTTGCTTGTGTGTTGCTTGCTCTAATTAACACATGAGAAGAGAAATAAAACAAAAGCAAAGCAAGAAAAATAAATGTGACAAGTGTCACACAAATTCTCCAAGTGAGAAACTCAAATTGTTTCAAAAAAAATTCAGTGGAGTGGTAATATAAACACTCCCATTTTATTCTTACTACTTTTCCCTCTCAAATAATATTTTGAACTAGTTTTAAAATTCTAAAGTAAAATCAATTTGACATAAACCAATAATACCATAATTAAAACCCTATGAACAAAAATGATTCAAAACATTTTATTTTGAAATACCAAATTTTGTGGAGCTTCTACATGTTATGGGGAAGCCGAACAAATATTTGCAAATTTTTCTAAATAGTATAAGTGCCCCAAATAAATTCCTAAAATGCTACTGGATTGAAAAAGAAATAAAAGAAAAGCAGAAAAGAGGAGGCAGGGGGTTTTCTTCAAAAACGTCATCCCCTACCTCTCTCCTAGCTCCCTGTCGAGCTGCCGTGTCGCCTTGGTCATCGACGCCGCGCCCAGGCCCCCCAGGCCCCCCCCCAGCTCGCGCCTGCCCTCGCGTCGTGCCTCTGCAGCCTCTGCGCCGCAGAGGAGAGCACTCGAGCGCTCTCCCTCTCCCCGATGCTGCCCTGTCCCCATTTTCTCCGTCGTGGATCGTCCGACGGCGCCGGCCAAATTCAGCCCCCTCACAGCTCCCCGACACGCGATACTCTACCCCATTGCTCCTAGCTCTCGCCCGGACCCCCCAGACGCCTCTGCAACGAGATCCCTGCACGCGTCACAGCGCAATCGAGAGGAGGATCCTCTCCCGTGCGCCATGGACGCCGCCGTGCACCGCGACCACCATGGACCGGCCTCCGCCCTATAAAAACCCCTCCCGAGCCCTCTGGAAACTCCACACCACCCCACACTCTCCATCTCCACTCTCAGTTCGCCGTGCACCGCCAGGAGGGCGTGCACGCTGCCGCCACTGCCGCCGTCGAGGTCGACCATGGCCGCGACGCCACACCTCTCATTCTCCCCCCTCTGGCCCGTACTCTCTTCCTCCTGGACACCGCACTCACCCGAGCCTTTTTCCCCTCTTTTTGTGCACAGACGCGCCCCGGAGCCTCGCCGGAGTTGCTGCCGCGCCCGTGGAAGTGCTGCCACCTCGCCGCCGACGAACCAGCCCTCCCCAGCAAGTACAACTCGCGCCACGACCTTCCCCGAGCCTCCGCCGTCGATTCGCGTCATCGCCGCCGTCTGCCGAGCCCTCTAGGTGAGGTTCCGTCCACCTCGCCGTCGCCGGAGCCACGGCGCCGCCCAGAAATGGTCGTCGCCGATGGACTCGAACGTGGGCCGTTGGATCTAGATCCAACGGCAGCGTACCCCTTCGCGTTTAATAGACACTGACGGGATGGCCCCACCCGTCAGCGATTTAATAATTTCCACCCATGCACTGAGTCACTGACAGAAGGGCCCCACCTGTCATAATTTAAACATTATCCATAACAGTTAGATTTTCTAATTTAATTTCCAGAGAATTTCAGTACTGGACTCATTTTAGAAATTCAATATCTCAAGATTTACAAGTCCAAATAAATCAAATCCAAATGTTCTGGAAAGCTTATGAAATTGTTTAACCAACCAAGTGGATTCATTTCATTTAGATAAATAATAAAAATGTATTATTAAAAATACTATAGAAGGTTTAAATTCTAAACTTGTTTGTTTCTGATACTCTGTTAAGCCAAATAATTCCAAACCAATTTTTTAGCTTAGTACTATGATGTATTAGCTTCCCTAATTTTGGTAGAATTATTTGTGCAGTGATAATTGTTTAGTATAAAGTTGAATTTGAACACCCTTCTGACTAAAACATTTATAGATGTTTAATGGTTAACCCAAATGAATTAGGACCAATTTTGTTAGGTCACATTTAGTTAAGGTTAGTTACCCCTAAAAGGATTTAATTTTTGAATAACATTAACTTGAGTTGTAGCAAAACTTGATTAATAACTCACTGGATTAAAACAATTGTGTAGGGAGTTTGGTAACTCCAATTAACCCAAACTAAATTGGGTTGTCTTCTACACATCAGTAGCTTTCTATAGAAATTTAGTTTGTATTTTTGTGACCAACAGAACTCAAGTTGTGGAATTAAACATGTTCAACAAGTTTCTGCCATAATTTAGACATAAACAAATAATGTTTAATTCAATTAATTTGAAACCAAATTGTATTGTTTGATGTGTGCAGTAGCTATTTGTGATGCTTATGATTGTTATGTTGTGATGATTGCTTGGGTAGTTTAGTGATTGTTTGTATTTGTTTGTTTATTAATTAGACGAGAACGCTGTCGGATTTATCGAGGAAGGAGAGTTTGTTGAATCTGAAGATCAAGACCAAGGCCACTTTGCCGAGCAAGGCAAGCTATTCTCTGAGCTTGCACCACAAATATATGCATCTATTTTGATATCATGATTTACCTTTAAGGCAAAGATTTATAAAACCTTTTCAAAACGTATATGGAAATTATTTTGCCACCTATGTAGAAATATAAGATAGTTATATCAAAATTATAGGATGGGAAAAATAAAATGGTTTATTCAAAACTCCTTTGAAAATACTTGTGTGAGTATGGAATACCGAGATGTCGGTGTTGAAATGGAGAAGTGGAGAATGGAGATGTTTATGAAAAATGCACAGTGTGTCCTAGTACTATGACACCAATCTTACCCTGTGCGACCACATTTACCCACATATGGGAAAGGGCTTAGTCATATAATTTGCTCATATTAGTATGGGATACCTCATCGACGGAGATGACTCCGTTATGCATGAGGGGATAGTGTGTTGATCTACCCCTGACCCGGGTCCTCGCTCAAACTCTATGGAAGATAAGGAGGAGGATTGAAGGTTCCACCATAAACCGCCGGGCAAAACCTATGAGTCCTCACACTTAGATTCCGACGGGCTGGGTTAAGTGTTGATGGAAGTGTCATATGGGCAGGGTCCTATACTAGCATGAGCAAAGGACAGGCTATGGTCGGCGGCTTACTTCGCATACACCTAGTATGGCGAGACGTGGCAGACACGATGAGTTGCCGGATGGATGTGGGAAAAGCGTGCTAACTCTGCAGAGTGTAAAACTATTCGAATAGCCGAGTCCTCGGATATGGACAGTTGGGAGGCTGTCCTAAGACCATGTGCAAGTTTTTGAAAGACTTTGAGTTTTAAAAATAAAATGAAGTGGAGAATGTTCCATACACCTATACCAATGGATCGGTATGAGGTTGTTGGAGGAAGTGGACCATGATGGACTATGGTCGGAAAAAGGGGAGTTTTGGAGAAACAAATACAATGGTGATTTCTTTAAAGTGGTTATAAAACTCTTCTTACCTTTTTCAATAAAGATATAGAGATGTTTTAAATAAATAAAAGTTGAAAGTAAAATAAAACTAGTGCATACTCATGTTGGGGTAGTTTGCGAGTACATTCAAATGTACTCATATTGGTTTCGTCCCTGGCTATTGTCCTAGCCAGACTACGAGGAGGAGCACTACGCCGAGCAGGAGTATGGCGACTTCTACGCGAACTAAGGATCTCCATAAGTCAGCTGCCTGTCGGGTCGTCGTCGTTAGGATTTGATGTCTACTACGCCGTAGCTTCCGCTGATATTTTGGTTTGGCCCATGAAGGCACCTATGTAAGACTTGGTCTAAATGACCATTTATGTAAGACTTTTAATTCGGTATTGTAATGGATGTAAACTTTGGTATCCAATTCGGATTATGTGCAACGACAGACTGATCACGGGATCGTTGTGTTAAGCATAATCGGGTATTTCGGACAGCTAGTCCGGGGTCCCCACAGACTTGGTATCAGAGCCATCCTGACTTTAAGAGACCTTAGATTAGCATGGTCGCTAGATAGAAGTTACAAAAGTTAATTTCTAAAAATAAAGGAGTGAAGTATTTTCGAAAATTTCTTATCTCCAATCCTCTTACTTATACAAAATTTTACCCTCATTAAATATACATTTTCCTTGTATCCTTAAAATTTTGCACACTTGTCATCCCATTAAGCTTAAAATTTTGCTCACATATTGCCATACTACATTTAAAATTTTGATACACTTGTCACTCACTAACTTAAAATTTTGCTAAAAATTATAGATGGCGATCCACTGGACCGAGTTCGTTCAGCTTGAGAGGGACGGCAAGTTGATGTTCGAGAAGGACTTGTTCGAGTTGAGCAAGCTGTTAGGTCGCCCCGCTCCAGAGTTTAAGGGAGCTCAGGTTAACATTAATGGCAACGGAAACCTGAGTTGGTTAATCGAGTCGTCTGTTCGGGGTAATCTCAAGTCTCTCCATTCCGAGACTATGATCACCACCATCATTGACGTTAGCTGGAACGCCGGACTGGGTCAAGCCATGGAGAGGTTATTGGCCCGACTTTGTGAAGTGCACAAGGAGGAGTTGGTAAACTCCCGTTTCCAGTTCTACGGGAGGCGTGACTCTATGGGAAATCCACTTCCGACTCGCCAGCACCACGACTTCGGACAACACCTGGAGGACGTGGAGCACTTGCTCCACCAGACACAGGACAAGCTTTGTCATGCACGTATGGATTGTGACCTCAAGGACATGCAGATCGCTGACATCAAGGGGAGCTATTTGATGCTCAGGAGGAGCTACAGATTGTTCAGAACCAACTACAAGCATCCCAGGATAAGCTGAAGATATCCAAGAACTCCCGTAGCCGTTTAAATAAGATAAAGAAAAGGATTCAGCTCTCGAATGATTACCTCAGAGAGCAACTGGGAGACCTTCAGGAGAAGATGGAACAGAAGGAGTCTCAGGTTAAGGAGCTCGTAGGAAAGGTCCAGGATCTCCGCAAAGAGGTTGAAGAATTCCTGTCCTATGGCGATTCCCTGATGGAAGATGTGGGCATGGAGCCCAAAGTTCCACCTCAGTAGGCGAGTGACTTGAGTACTATCGCAGGATTAGGTTGACCCCTATCGCTAGTCGAGTCGAAGTAGTGGTTCTTTTGGAAACCCTGTATTAGGTGCAGTAGATGTAAGGCGATGTTGTAATCCCGATGTTGTGAACTCCTTGATGTGATGTTTGTGAAATATAAGTATGTTTGTCTTGTTTGATCTGTGTGAAATATTTTCCATAAGCAGTAATTAATCAACCACTTCGCGAAATCGCCTTTCCCTTAGTTGAACCTTTTTGCCTTGCCCCTTATACCCGGTGTGCTTCAGGATGCAAGCACTCGTCGCACCACCGCGGGAGGATCAGCACCACCACCACCGGACCCAACCCCCGCCCAACTTCTCGCGCTTATCATGGAGGAACGTGAAAATGCCCGGGAGGAGCGTCAAGCTCATCTCGCTGCCCTGCAGCAGATCGCTGCCGCCCATCTCAACCAAAACAACAACAATAACAACAACAATGGTGGTAATGGCAATGACGATGGAAACCAGCGATCCACCTTAGGCGATTTCCAGAAGACCAACCCACCTACCTATTCCAAGGGACTTCACCCACTAGAAGCCGATGATTGGCTTCGCACCATCGACAACAATCTTGAAGTTGCTGCTGTAGGAGAAAATGAGAAGGTGCTATATGCAACCCACTATCTTGCTGGACCTGCACGAGCTTGGTGGGAAACTACCAAGGCTCTCCAGCAAGCTGGTCATGTTATCAACTGGGCTGAGTTCCAGGAGAAGTTCCGCAAGAAGCATATTCCCAGCGGACTTATTGAGAGGAAGAAGGATGAATTCCGCAAGCTGAGGCAGGGAAGTAGAGATGTGGTCGGTTATCTGGATGAGTTTACCGACTTATCTCGGTATGCTCCTGATGACACCGACACCGAGAAGAGAAGATGGAGCGTTTCATGGTGGACTTCATGATGAACTGCAGTGTGCTCTGGTTATCCATGACTTCTATGATCTGGAGTCACTTGTGGACAAAGCCATCCAGCTGGAAACCAAGCGCAAGTCAATGTTTGAAGGTCGTAAGAGGAGGATGAATGCTCAGGAAGGTTCGAGCACCAGAAGCCTCGTATCTTTCAGCAAAACCCCGAGCCGGCATATCGACCACCACAAGCTCCACGCCCCAATTACCCTAACCGCCCAAACAACTTCAACCGCCCCAATGACAATAACCGTCCCGGAGGAAACTTCAACAACTTCAACCGCAATGCCAATGTTATCTGCTTTGAATGCGGCAACAAGGGTCACTACTCCAGAGAATGCCCCAATCCTAAGAGGAATGTTCAGCGCCCCAATGCGCCGGCACCGAACAATGGTCAAGGCCGCAATGGAAATGAAATGGCAAGAATGCCGCACCCGCGGAAATGTTGCTGTTGCCAAGGGCCGTCTGCACCACATCAATGCTGAAGAAGCCCAGGATGCGCCGATGTTGTGCTGGGTACGTTCCTTGTCAACTCAGTACCTGCAACTGTTCTGTTTGATTCTGGTGCTACCCATTCCTTTGTTACCCAAGAATTTGTTGCTTAGGGAGGTTTAGTCAGGAGTCTCTTACCCAAACCCATGGTCATCCAAATCCCAAAATCCACCGTAGAGACCAAGTTGTTTTGCTCCGATGTACCCCTTGAGATCAAAGGAGAAAAGTTTCCAGTCAACTTAATCGTTCTGGGAACCCAGGCATAGATGTATACTTGGTATGAATTGGCTAGCCAAGTACCATGGTCGAATAGACTGCGCCAGAAGAGCTGTATCCATTACCACCGACAAAGAAGTAGAAGTGGAGTATGTGTCGAAACCCATCATTCCCAGACCTCTTTAGTACCTAAGCCTAGCAAATCTCGGGACGAGATTTATTTTAAGGGGGGAAGGATTGTAACATCCCAAAATTATTAATCAGTATTATTAATTCAAAAATGTGAACCAACAAAAACTTTTATTGATTTATGAGTGTTGATTGCATGTTGTTACTTGTGATAATTATTTCTTGTTGCTTGTGTGTTGCTTGCTCTAATTAACACATGAGAAAAGAAAGAAAACAAAATAAAAAGTTAAAGCAAGAAAAATAAATGTGACAAGTGTCACACAAATTCTCCAAGTGAGAAACTCAAATTGTTTCAAACAAAATTCAGTGGAGTGGTAATGTAAACACTCCCATTTTATTCTTACTACTTTTCCCTCTCAAATAATATTTTGAACTAGTTTTAAAATTCTAAAGTAAAATCAATTTGAAATAAACCAATAATACCATAATTAAAACCCTATGAACAAAAATGATTCAAAACATTTTATTTTGAAATGCCAAATTTTGTGGAGCTTCTACATGTTATGGGAAGCCTCACAAATATTTGCAAATTTTTCTAAATAGTATAAGTGCCCCAAATAAATTCCTAAAATGCTACTGGATTGAAAAAGAAATAAAAGAAAAGCAGAAAAGAGGAGGCAGGGGGTTTTCTGCAAAAACGTCATCCCCTACCTCTCTCCTAGCTCCTGTCGCGCTGCCGTGTCGCCTGGTCATCGACGCCGCGCCCAGGCCCCCCAGCCCCCCCAGCTCGCGCCTGCCCCGCGTCGTGCCTCTGCAGCCTCTGCGCCGCAGAGGAGAGCACTCGAGCGCTCTCCCTCTCCCCGATGCTGCCCTGTCCCCATTTTCTCCGCCGTGGATCGTCCGACGGCGCCGGCCAAATTCAGCCCCCTCACAGCTCCCCGACACGCGATACTCTACCCCATTGCTCCTAGCTCTCGCCCGGACCCCCCAGACGTCTCTGCAACGAGATCCCTGCACGCGTCACAGCGCAATCGAGAGGAGGATCCTCTCCCGTGCGCCATGGACGCCGCCGTGCACCGCGACCACCATGGACCGGCCTCCGCCCTATAAAAACCCCCCGAGCCCTCTGGAAACTCCACACCACCCCACACTCTCTCTCCACTCTCAGTTCGCCGTGCACCGCCAGGAGGGCGTGCACGCTGCCGCCACTGCCGCCGTCGAGGTCGACCATGGCCGCGACGCCACACCCTCTCATTCTCTCCCCTCTGGCCCGTACTCTCTTCCTCCTGGACACCGCACTCACCCGAGCCTTTTTCCCCTCTTTTTGTGCACAGACGCGTCCCCGGAGCCTCGCCGGAGTTGCTGCCGCGCCCGTGGAAGTGCTGCCACCTCGCCGCCGACGAACCAGCCCTCCCCAGCAAGTACAACTCGCGCCACGACCTTCCCCGAGCCTCCGCCGTCGATTCGCGTCATCGCCGCCGTCTGCCGAGCCCTCTAGGTGAGGTTCCGTCCACCTCGCCGTCGCCGGAGCCACGGCGCCGCCCAGAAATGGTCGTCGCCGATGGACTCGAACGTGGGCCGTTGGATCTAGATCCAACGGCAGCGTACCCCTTCGCGTTTAATAGACGCTGACGGGATGGCCCCACCCGTCAGCGATTTAATAATTTCCACCCGTGCACTGAGTCACTGACAGAAGGGCCCCACCTGTCATAATTTAAACATTATCCATAACAGTTAGATTTTCTAATTTAATTTCCAGAGAATTTCAGTACTGGACTCATTTTAGAAATTCAATATCTCAAGATTTACAAGTCCAAATAAATCAAATCCAAATGTTCTGGAAAGCTTATGAAATTGTTTAACCAACCCAAGTGGATTCATTTCATTTAGATAAATAATAAAATGTATTATTAAAAATACTACAGAAGGTTTAAATTCTAAACTTGTTTGTTTCTGATACTCTGTTAAGCCAAATAATTCCAAACCAATTTTTTAGCTTAGTACTGTGATGTATTAGCTTCCCTAATTTTGGTAGAATTATTTGTGCAGTGTAATTGTTTAGTATAAAGTTGAAGTTTGAACACCCTTCTGACTAAAACATTTATATGTTTAATGGTTAACCCAAATGAATTAGGACCAATTTTGTTAGGTCACATTTAGTTAAGGTTAGTTACCCCTAAAAGGATTTAATTTTTGAATAACATTAACTTGAGTTGTAGCAAAAACTTGATTAATAACTCACTGGATTAAAACAATTGTGTAGGGAGTTTGGTAACTCCAATTAACCCAAACTAAATTGGGTTGTCTTCTACACATCAGTAACTTTCTATAGAAATTTAGTTTGTATTTTTGTGACCAACAGAACTCAAGTTGTGGAATTAAACATGTTCAACAAGTTTCTGCCATAATTTAGACATAAACAAATAATGTTTAATTCAATTAATTTGAAACCAAATTGTATTGTTTGATGTGTGCAGTAGCTATTTGTGATGCTTATGATTGTTATGTTGTGATGATTGCTTGGGTAGTTTAGTGATTGTTTGTATTTGTTTGTTTATTAATTAGACGAGAACGCTGTCGGATTTATCGAGGAAGGAGAGTTTGTTGAATCTGAAGATCAAGACCAAGGCCACTTTGCCGAGCAAGGCAAGCTATTCTCTGAGCTTGCACCACAAATATATGCATCTATTTTGATATCATGATTTACCTTTAAGGCAAAGATTTATAAAACCTTTTCAAAACGTATATGGAAATTATTTTGCCACCTATGTAGAAATATAAGATAGTTATATCAAAATTATAGGATGGGAAAAATAAAATGGTTTATTCAAAACTCTTTGAAAATACTTGTGTGAGTATGGAATACCGAGATGTCGGTGTTGAAATGGAGAAGTGGAGAATGGAGATGTTTATGAAAAATGCACAGTGTGTCCTAGTACTATGACAACCAATCTTACCCTGTGCGACCACATTTACCCACATATGGGAAAGGGCTTAGTCATATAATTTGCTCATATTAGTATGGGATACCTCATCGACGGGATGACTCCGTTATGCATGAGGGGATAGTGTGTTGATCTACCCCTGACCCGGGTCCTCGCTCAAACTCTATGGAAGATAAGGAGAGGATTGAAGGTTCCACCATAAACCGCCGGGCAAAACCTATGAGTCCTCACACTTAGATTCCGACGGGCTGGGTTAAGTGTTGATGGAAGTGTCATATGGGCAGGGTCCTATACTAGCATGAGCAAAGGACAGGCTATGGTCGGCGGCTTACTTCGCATACACCTAGTATGGCGAGACGTGGCAGACACGATGAGTTGCCGGATGGATGTGGGAAAAGCGTGCTAACTCTGCAGAGTGTAAAACTATTCGAATAGCCGAGTCCTCGGATATGGACAGTTGGGAGGCTGTCCTAAGACCATGTGCAAGTTTTTGAAAGACTTTGAGTTTTAAAAATAAAATGAAGTGGAGAATGTTCCATACACCTATACCAATGGATCGGTATGAGGTTGTTGGAGGAAGTGGACCATGATGGACTATGGTCGAAAAAGGGGGAGTTTTGGAGAAACAAATAAATGATGATTTCTTTAAAAGTGGTTATAAAACTCTTCTTACCTTTTTCAATAAAGATATAGAGATGTTTTAAATAAATAAAAGTATGAGAGTAAAATAAAACTAGTGCATACTCATGTTGGGGTAGTTTGCGAGTACATTCAAATGTACTCATATTGGTTTCGTCCCTGGCTATTGTCCTAGCCAGACTACGAGGAGGAGCACTACGCCGAGCAGGAGTATGGCGACTTCTACGCGAACTAAGGATCTCCATAAGTCGCTGCCTGTCGGGTCGTCGTCGTTAGGATTTGATGTCTACTACGCCGTAGCTTCCGCTGATATTTTGGTTTGGCCCATGAAGGCACCTATGTAAGACTTGGTCTAAAGACCATTTATGTAAGACTTTTAATTCGGTATTGTAATGGATGTAAACTTTGGTATCCAATTCGGATTATGTGCAACGACAGACTGATCACGGGATCGTTGTGTTAAGCATAATCGGGTATTTCGGACAGCTAGTCTGGGGTCCCCACACGCATGGAGGCGGCGGAGCCAGCCATTGTTGTCCCTTCCGAGCGAGACGCCACCTAGGCGGAGCCAGCCATTGTTGTCCCTTCCAGGCGTGACGCCACCTAGCCGTGGACGCGACCGAAGCCAGCCGCTGCCCGTACAAGGCTCAGGCTCAACACCCCAGAGCCGTTGAGACTGTTTAGCCGCGAACCAAGCAGAGTCGACGCCACGACCAGGACGACATGGGCTCCTGCTTCTCCTCTTGGAGGACGCCAGCCGGCCGGCGTGCGCCATGGAAGCGGCAGCGCAGAGCTCGAGCGCCGCGACCAGGACCACATGGGCGCCTGCTTCTTCTCTTGGAGGACACGGCCGGCGTGCGCCATGGAATCGGCAGCGCAGAACTCGAGCGCGGCGACCAGGACGACACGGGCTTTTGCTTCCTCTCATGGAGGACGCCGGCCGGCCGGCGTGCGCCATGGAAGCGGCAGCGCGGAGGTCGAGCGCGGCTACCAGGATGGCACTGGCGCTGGTTCAGAACGCGGCTATGAAGTTGGTACTGCTCTGATTGCCGGCGAACTTCCAAGGCGGACACTGTCGCGGCGCCGGCGGCGGCAAGGGAGGCCACAAGCTTAGTTGGACTAGGCTTTGGCCCAACTGTTTTGACTAGTTCGAGCTGCTGCCGTTGGATGGGAAACTAGAGGATCACAGCCAACGACGTCCCTCTACAGTAGTTTTGCCTACGTTAGAGGATCTCGTTCCCAGCAGCGCAGGATCTCCCGCCCCCGCGCGCCACTGGCGCTCCTCCGCTGGTTTCTCGTGATCGCCGGCCATCAATGTGACACACCGACGACGACGATGACCGCGCAGCGAACCATCAACCCCTCTTGGCTTCCGCTTCACCAAGAGGCCAAAGCAAACGTTCAGAAACAAAAGTTCTGAAAGCTGAACAAAGTCCGCAACACACGGCCCGCTCCTGCGTCCTGGGCCCACGATTCCGAGCTCCGTACGCGCGACGCTCCTCGTCACCGCAAGCGAACAATAAAGCGAAATCACGAGCCGGGCATTCTCACCCAACGGTCCAGATCCGGCCATGCATCTCCGGCCAAAAGCACCAGGGTGGTCCCACATGGCAGCGTCCGTCAGTCGGGAACGTCCTAGTACTACTGTAGATCCCAATCCTTCTTTCGCGAAGCCCCATACATACGCCTGCAGAAAGCGGCCGCGTGACGGCGTCCGCCGCAAATGCCGGGCCTTTTTGTCGCCAAGGAGGGACCACGCGCCAGCGTCCGAAAATGGCACGCGTGGGCCCCGGCCCACTTTATTTCGCGGCTTCGGGCTCGTCTTCCATTTCAAAATTTGAAAACCGCCCGAACGGCTCCCTAGTTCTGCGGTTCTGCCCCTCTCCGCCTCGAAAGTCGTAATCGAAGCAGGCGCACGACGCCCAACCAAGTCAAATCCTACCGTTCGGCCCGTTCCCCCCCACTCGCCTCGTTCGCGGGAGTAATGCTCGCGAGCTATCCGGTAGTTCGTTCGAGAGAGAACGCGAGAGAGGAGAAGCGCGCATCGGGGAAGAAACACACCTGGGGATTCGTCAGGGCTGCGGCGGAGCATCGATCGATCGATGGGGGCGTCGGGGAAATGGATCAAGACGCTGGTGGGTCTCAAGCCGGCGGCGGAGAAGGAGAAGCACGCTGGCGCGGGCAAGGGCCGCAACAAGTGGAGCCGCCTCTGGCGGGGCTCGTCGGGCGGGCAGAGCCAGAGGGACCCCGCGTCCGCCGCGGCCTCCGAGACGTCGTCCCCGGCCGTCGACGCGCTGAGCTCCGTCGTCGCGGCCGTGGTGCGCGCGCCGCCCAGGGACTTCCGCGTCATCAGGCAGGAGTGGGGCGCCGTCCGCATCCAGACCGCCTTCCGCGGCTTCCTGGTACGCCCCGTCCCTCCCTCGATTCTACCCGCAAATTTCAGATCTTTTCAGAGTTTCTCTTGCGCAGGCCAGGAGGGCCTTGAGGGCGCTGCGGGGGATCGTGCGGCTGCAGGCGCTGGTGCGCGGCCGCCGCGTGCGCAAGCAGCTGGCCGTGACGGTCAAGTGCATGCAGGCGCTCGTGCGGGTGCAGGCGCGGGCGCGGGACCGCCGCACGCGCCTGTCCGCGGACGGCCGGGACTCCCAGGACACGCTCGACGACGGCGGTAGCCACGCGGATCCCGTCAAGGAAGCAGAGGTATATACTCTGTTCTGTCAAGAATTCCGTTGCACTTTTTTCATGGTGAATGAGTTATGGTGCATTATGTTTTTATGTACTTGTGCAAACAAAGATTTGTTCTTTGAATGCACTTGATGGAGATTTGCGAAAGTAAAATTGGGTAGGATACTTAATCTGTTGATGTGATGGTATTATTTGTTTTTTAAATGAATGTTAGTGTGCTACTTCTACTAGATGGAGACTAGATGCAGTAGTGCAGTAGGATAACTCTCTTCATGATGAAAGCTAGATATGGTGGTCATAGACTCCACTAGACCAGATAGAGGCTTGCTGTAGGATGATCACCCTCTCAATTGCTTTTAAGCAGTGATTTGAGATCATGTGTTCTGTTGGCCATGATTGCCTTGTCTGAACGAGTCATCATGGTGTATTGGTGTGCAGTGGCATTGTTCGGTATTTCCTTGGAAGTTGGAAGTGCTACCAAAATGCATGTTTTCCACTAGTTCTTGCCAAGTCAGGTTGTGCATTTGTATTCTTTCAAGGCATTGCCTAGTATGACAATTAAGTAGCATGTATGCCTCCACAATTCTTTAGCTTTTAACATACGAAACACAGTTTGCTGCTGCAAAAGAGAACTAAATGTATCATGATCCTGCTAACGTTCCCATGATTGGATGACATTGTTCACATTGCAGACAGGATGGTGTGATAGTCATGGAACTGTGGATGATGTAAGATCAAAGATATACATGAGGCGTGAGGGTGCAATCAAGAGAGAGAGGGCCAGTGCTTATTTTCTTTCTCATCAGGTACATCCTGCTGTAATAATCTGAGCATATAAATCGATTCTGTAAGTGTATGTTTGACATCCTGACGTGTTTTCGTTAGCAGCGAAGCTCAAACTACAGCGGAAGACCTAGCTCTCCTGCTGTTTCTCTTAAGAATCATGGGACTAACAGGAACAGCCAGTTGAGCTATTTGGACGGGTGGATGGCTACAAAACCTTGGGAGAGTCGCCTTATGGAGCAATCACAGCATAGTGAACAGACCAACTCACGGTGTTCAGAGAGTATTGATGAAATGAACGAAGTCAGCTCAAAACTTTCTGAAGCAAGCTCAGTCAAGATCAGAAGAAACAATGTCACAACTAGGGTGTCAGTGAAGCCTCCTTCCGTAATTGCAGTGTGTGATGAGAGCGGTCCATCGACATCTTCAGTTACTCCAATGTCTGGCAGCAATTTCGCAACATCAGAAAGGAGATCTGATTGTGGGCAGGGCGGTGGACCAAGCTATATGGGCTTGACCAAATCAGCTAAAGCAAGGCTGAGTGGTTCCAGCGCCCATAAGCCGCCACTTCAAAGACAAGGATCATGTGATACATACAATCACAGCAGGGGAGCCTTCTCTTCAATAGATGTTCAGAGCACTGCAGGATCAGATGTCTCAGTTACTTCAAAGAGATTGAACAGTTTGAGTCTGAAATGTCGAGGCACTAGAAGAAGTTTGGACAAGGAGAATGATGATCAGTCTAGATCCTTCGTTTAGGACATGATCCCTACTTATTAATTATTCCAGTTTAGTGGACTAGAAGCTAACATGTATGTATTTTTTCAGTTCAATGCCTCATTGCTTATTCTGATTTAGTTAGTTATTATAATGTACAAATGCAGAACTAGCCAAAGGTCGAGCTTGTTTTGTGTGCCTGCTGCATTGTAAATCTCAGGCTTCTAGAGTGAAGTGTTAGGGCTGGACCGTCAGGCTAGTTCTGCTGGATTACCAGAAATTACTTTATAAATTTGGACAGCAGAATTTATCTGTTTTGATGTATTTGTATTAACCATGCGCTCCTTGCCTGTGGCAACTCTCAACCAGTTAGGCGTATATTTTTCTTACTGCAACATGTTAACTGTATATATTGGCCTCATGTGAATTGTAACAGACACATGTTGCTTAAAACGTATTCCCAGTACTTTGCCAAACGTAATTGGTTTTTTATTTTCGAATGCAACAGACACATGTTGCTTAATTGTCTAAATTACTTGGCAAATATGTACAGTGTTGTAGTCCCTCTGAAAATCATGAGCTTGGGATCTGTTCAGCTGCAGTTAAACTCTGCTTAAGATGACAAAAAGCTGCTGGTGGCGTCTACTCCCTCCATTCATAATTATATGACTTTTGTTTGTCTACATGTGAATGTATTTAGATATTTTACAAGTATATATATCCACATGTGAACAAAATGAGATCATCTAATTTGGAACGGAGGGAGTATGTAACTGGTGAGGTGATCTGCAGAATTGGTGCATTACCAAGTATACTCCTGGTATGCACTCAGGCGTACTAACTTTACTATAAGTACAACCGTAAAAGCATGTTTGGATAGGATACTCTAGCCAACGAGAGAAGTCCTCACTGAACGCTTTGCATATATCAGATGCAGGCCATCAAGGCTACCAATTAACTCACACTCAGGTTGATCTGATACTCTTTGACTATTAATCTGCACTCCGCAGCCAGCACGTTACTTGAAGCGCGTTAATCAGAAAACTTCCAGTCTGTTGCAGGCTATCTGGTCTCTTAAATTCTTAATCAACCACAGAACACTTCAGGGATTGTTAACACATGGGAGACAAGGAAACAGAGGGCATCTCTCCCACCTGGACTCAGATCCTGCTGCTACTAATCCCACCATCACATTATCCTTGAAGACTAAACAAAGTCCTGGCTGTCCCAGGAGAGCCAAGCAAAGAGCACCAGCGCCGGTGTCCTGATGCGTTGCAAAACCATGAAATCACCAGTGGCATATGGCAATGGAGAGCGTGCCGGCTTGTTCCTGTGTTCAGTGCGCCCGGGGCGCTGTCGTGCTAAGCGAACCGGTCCCAGCAACCAAGACAGCAACAACGTATTACTCATAAGCCTGGAAAAGAGAATTTCCTCCAGAATGTGTCGCTTGGAGCATGGACAGAGCTAAGGTTCGCTGCGTTTTCGCAGGGGCCGTCCCTGTCGGCGACCCGATCCGTCGTGTCTGCGTCAGCGGTGGCCGATGATGATGTCCGGAGTGGTGGAGTTCGGCGAATGCGATTTCTGCCGAGCACTCAGCAACGGCGTCAGGGTTTGTCGCGGTCAGCCAGCTTCCTGGTAACCGGCGAGCTTTGGTAGGAAACGAGCCGGTGCTCCCATAATCCTGACTGACTGCTGAAGAAGATGAGCAAGTTCAGAAGTCTTTAGCTAGAGCAGCGTGTTGTACTGCGAGCCGAGGCGCGAGTGCAGCTTCGGCATGGAGCACTCGACCACCGTCGAACTGTTCAGGATCAGGCTGTTAGCAGTAGCGCGGCACTATGTAGCACGAAGATCGGCCGGAGATCGTCTGACGCTGTCGCTGTGGCACATTTAAGCAGCCTCAGCTGCAGCAGGCCGTCCCCTACTAGGCCACCAGCACGCCGGGTGACATTTGTCACCGCCTGTTTGGCGTATGCAGACGTTCGAACCTGTCAAATCGGATCTCTCCGTATCCGTTCAACCACCGCATGATCATTTTACTATTACTAGATCTCCCAGGAAAGACATAGTATGCATATATTTGGTATGGTTTAAGGTAGAACCTTATGCCTCTTCAGCGTGTTTGACTTCTATGAGAACCTCTATCTATAAAGATATTAGAGATCATAGTAAGAT
Organism: Poa pratensis; assembly: GCA_947311845.1. Lineage (NCBI taxonomy): Eukaryota > Viridiplantae > Streptophyta > Magnoliopsida > Poales > Poaceae > Poa > Poa pratensis. The sequence goes on along the minus strand of CAMZMU010000061.1, from coordinate 17,039,991 downwards.
TGTGGTGGGGTTGAATACTTGAATATGAGATTGTTCTGGATAAGATTGTTTGGAAGCTCACTAACAATGCGTGCTACTCGTAATTGTCGGCCTACAAGATGCAATTTTTGGGACAAAACCACTTCGACAATGCACCCCTTGGGTTGGGAATCTTGGGCATGTCCTAAGTGTAACTTTTTGTCTCTGATGAACCTTCAAAACCATGTATGAACGGCGGATAAGCTTGGCCAGAGGGGTGGCAAAATTGTGGGCTTTGTACGCTTTGCAATCAAGTACAAGAGCCACTCACCACCCCTTCAAACGTGTTCCGCTATCTGAACTTGGTCCTCTTTAAAGATTTTGGTTTGGCCTTCATGATATCGCACCGGGCGATTGGCAAGCAATACACACAGTCAAGAATTGGTGGATCAGTGAGATCCATAAAGATCCATAAGAAGGGACCATAGGAAGGCCCTGGCTTCACTCGCTATGCTCATCTCTTGGGAGATTTGGATTGTACGAAATGCACAGCTTTTTCCAAAACTAATCATCAACTTCAACCATGCTCGTTTCACAAATCAAATACGAGGCGGCTATGTGGTTCCTTGCCGGGCTAAGGTCTTGAGTAATGTAATGCCGCGAGAGTAGACTTTGTTGTTTAGGTCGTGGCCTCTTGCCGTGGTTAGGGTTGTAAAACTTCACCTTAATCAATGAAAATGGCACATTTTTTGCATTGTTAAAAAAAGAATATGTGACACATTCATATTAGCTTGGCTTTTTCCCCGTACAAAAATGACGTCATTATCTTTACTCCTCCTCCTCCCCCTCCCGCCCCCCTGCGAGTTTATTTGCACTATTGTTCAAATGAAACATCTAAAAAATTGAGCATGTTTGGATGCAAATTATCCACCGATGGTAAACTAATAGAGAAAGTACTAACTTATTGTTGGAGAATAGCATACATTTTACATGATCCTAAAATGCAGCGAAACAGAGTATATTTGCAACACCACTTATACTAACTCAATGATTCAATGCTTATTATAGAATCAAAATATATGGATCAACATGTATGAAGTATAAAATGGTTTTGTCTGAACCTAGGACAAGTTCCGAAGCTCGAGGATGTGTCCTCGGACAGGACTGTTGTGACATACTGGTGTAGCGCTTAATAGGATTGATAGGATACTCATATCAACACGTTGCAACTTCTTTTCCGGAAACTCCTCTGAAAATAACACTGAGGTTAATAGTGCGTGCACTGATGCAATTTGAGGATGGATGACCAACCGACTGTGAACTGGTTGCCGGGTGCGCACGAGTGAGGACGTAGTGCGCTGGAAAGAGTAGTGTTGATCTGTGGGGCAGTGTAGAGATCCTAGAGAGCTGTCAGGAGTGACAGTCGCCGTCCCGGGATAGTGTAGTCTGCGATGAGCCAATCCGGATTGTCCGGCTAGGAGGTCCTAGTGCTATCGTGGTCGAGGAGCCATACTTGCCGACATGGGTGAGAAGAACATCCTCCACTTGCAGTAGTTGAAGGCGTCGAGCATGACGGGAACCATGGAGAGAGGCCGCCATAGTAACCGCAAAGGAGGAAGAGGGCATCATGGTGACGGCTAGAAAATGGCTTGTCATGGCGGGCAGCGAAAGGGATTGAATCTTGTCATATACCATGCAAGAGTCTTAGGGAGGTATGGGGAATACCGCACACGGCTCAAAGACATGTGAGGCTTAAGTTTATATAGAACTACAACGTAAAAGATTATAGAGATGGTACCAAGATCAGTTATATTTAGATTTAGGTAGAGGATCCATTATCTAGGATTAGGTACTAAATAACATATAATTTTAACGGGGATGCTAACAAAGTTCCATTAAAGAATCTCCAGTGAAGTTCTAGTGCAAATTTATGATTCACTTGTAAATCATCAAGTCCCAACATGAAGATTCTTAGATGTTCATCATCATACATGGTAAAATCAAATATTCATTAGCGAAAAACTTCCTAACATCTATGATGAACAATGTATGATAATCTATGATGTACGAAAATCCTTGTACCTTGTAAGAATCATCTGTGAACTATGTACAAAAATACATAAAACCATGATGATCTTGATAATTTTCATGAGCAAATAGTATGAAATTTGTTGGTTTCAAGATTCAAATCGGATTCAAATTATTGGTAAAATATTTGGTTGACACAGAAAAAGAACACATGAGAATATACATGAAATATAAGGGGCGTTGTACAGAAAAGGGAGTACCTAAATAGAAGATTTTTTTAATGTGTAGATTCATGTGCATCTTACATTAAAATACGTTTAGATACGTAAGGGTCAAGAAAGGCTAAACCATCCTATATTAGAACGAAGGGTTCATGTGCATCTTACATCAAAATACGTTTAGATATGTATGCGTCAGAAAAGGCTAAACCATCTTATAGGAACAGAGGAGTAATAAGGATGGTATAGTTGTAGGGGCCATATTAGAAAATGGTTGCACGAATCTCCAAGCAACGTGCGGTCACCGCAGATAGAATGCAATTCTGAAACCCAAGGGCTTTATTGAGAGATGATAAAAACTGCAGTGACCAAACTGTAATCAAAAGGTGTCTGACACGCGGGCTCTTCTGGTGCAACATGGGCCGTTTGGCCCACCAAATTAATCACGACATGATAAAGAGGACAGTCGCGTCAGAATCCTCAATGCGGCCCTCCGTTTGAAGCTCTGAAAGATACGAGAGATAACACAGGGACGGGGGAGAGAAGAACCTAAACGCCTCCCTCTCCTCCAGACCACCATCGTCCCGGCCCGAACCCGAGGAAGTTAGCCAAGCCATGGGCGACACCGCCACAGCCGCGCCGGCGCCGCCGAGGAAGTTCGGCAGGATCTGCGTCTTCTGCGGCAGCAACTCCGGCAACCGCGCGGTGTTCGGCGACGCCGCGCTCCAGCTCGGCCAGGGCCTGGTAAGTACTAATGCTTCCGAATGCCGATGCTGCTCCTTGTTTCCGGGGCGGCTGGAGCTCCCGCGCCAAGCCCAAAATTCGACCGCCGCCCTGTTTGGGTTGGATTGGGTTGCCAGTTGCGTGTATATATATGGGTCGTCTGTTCGTTGCTCTCCCGCGCGTTCGTGGTGGGATTCATGTGGTTTTCCCGTTCTTGCAGGTGACGAGGGGGATCGATCTGGTCTACGGCGGTGGCAGCGTCGGCTTGATGGGCCTGATCGCGCAGACGGTTCTGGATGGCGGCTGCCGTGTCCTCGGGTACCTCGTCGCTGCTACTATTGCAAAAAAACTCTGCCTCTGTTCATTTCATTCCCATATGCAGTACTACTAGTATACGTCATGTTTCTCAATCTGTAATGTTCCTAATGCGGCAGCTCTCTGTTTGGTTGCTCCTTCTTTGCAGGGTGATTCCAAGAGCACTCATGCCCCTTGAGGTGCGTACCCACATCTCTTTCTAGGTTTTCCTCTCCTTTGGTGTATGCGTAGAAAACACTGATTGCTACGTCATTGTTAAGTCTAAAGTCTAGACTCGTCTGATTTGTTCATTGGAGGGAAGGTTCTGTTGCTCTCTGCCTTGAAGCAAAGTTTGTCACGGTGCCCCCCAACACTTGCTGACAGGTGGGCCATCTGGATTCTATCCCATTTGTCGGTCCCACCTGTCGGTGTCACGACTTATCGCGATCACATACTAGTGCTATCTATCTATCTCTTATGGCCACCCACTCACAATTTGATTCATGTATTCTGTTGGTCCAGCCGGATTCACCTTTGCATGTGGGAATTAGAAAGAGGTGACCCGGATAGAATAGGGCTGAAACTGCAGGCCGTCAGTTTTAGATTCATTGCCATAGAAAAATAAACTGTCAGTTTAGACTTTTCAGACGGTACAACTTGGAGATATAAAGATTGTCGCTCGGTGGATGTAATAATAGTGTTCAATTGCCATGAGGACATCACAAGTTGAGAGGGAAAAGTAAGCGGTAGGGGCGAAATTACGTTACATATATCTCTATTGAATCGATGTGGAAGTGCTACTGTCCACACATTTTTGAACTTTCTGGGTTGGTGATAGGAGGAATCTTAGAATGATGTTCCTGCAACTATAACCTCCTTCATCATTCCCCTAATGAAACACCAAAAGTTCTCTTCCGGATATCTGGTGATAGGAGGAATCTTAGAATGATGTTCCTGCAACTATAGCCCACTTCGTTCATTGCCCTAATGAAACACCAAATGTTCCCTTCCAGATATCTGGTGCAAGTGTTGGAGAAGTAAAGATTGTCTCCGACATGCATGAGAGAAAAGCTGAGATGGCACGGCAATCCGATGCATTCATTGCTCTTCCTGGTATGCATGTTTTTTATTAGCACTTCTGAATGAGATAATGTTTCGATCCGGTATCCTTACATGTCAAGGATTGGATAATGTTGCAATCCGACGTGCTTACATGATGAATTTTTGGACATCAGGAGGCTATGGAACAATGGAAGAGTTGCTAGAGATGATAACATGGTCGCAGCTTGGAATTCACGACAAACCAGTGAGTATTAGCATATTATGGGCTATGGCGATTGGCACTAAGTCTGCTACATCATGGGCGCTGTGCTGTTCAAATAACTAATTTTGGGGCACTGATCATCATTGACTTACCAACAGGTTGGGTTGCTAAATGTTGACGGTTACTATGATCCGTTGCTTGCGCTGTTCGATAAGGGCGCGGCAGAAGGTTTTATTAAGTCTGATTGCAGGCAGATAATTGTGTCGGCTCCAACTGCTCGTGAATTGCTGACGAAAATGGAGGTGAACTGACCTCATCATCCACTTTCAATACCTGCCGTTCGATTTAAAACTCATAGCCTCGTTGACAAACACAGGGGCTTAACATTGTTATTGTTTGAATGATTCTCTTGATTATATTCAGCAATACACCCGTTCACACCTGGAGGTGGCCTCGCGCACAAGCTGGGAGATGACCGAGCTAGGCTATGGGAAGGCTGCAGAGGAGGAATCGTAGCATTAGCTAATGTGACATCGTTCCTTGTCGCTCATCTGGCACCAAAGTGTTGCTGAGTCTGGTCACTGGGATTGCAATAATCCTTCTCTTCTATTACTCTATTGTTGATTGTAGTTCATGTAAACCTGTACGTTCGATTGTGACTTAAATTGTTGAAGAAGCCTAAGATTGTGTATCAACCCTTTGAATGAATGAAACAGTGTGAGCAAATGCACGCATGGTTAGAACTTATACTCCCTCCTTTTCTAAATATAAATCTTGTTAGCTTTTTCCTGATTATATCTTGTTAGCTTTTTCTTGATTCGTACGTATTATATCTAGACGTATTGTAGTGGGTAGTTCACACATTTTGGTTCGTATTTGGTAAACTATCAACCTGTCGTGATGTAAGGATGGCAATTCCCTGAGAACCCGTACCCACATGGGCAGGTTATAGGCATAATTTTATATCCATGTGTAGTACCCTATCCTAACTGTTAAATCGTGAGTAGGGCACGAGTATAGCTTTATACCTGTGGGTATACGTATATCCTACTCGTTATAGATACTAGTTGAATTTAGCGTGCCGTCACGGCACGCCCTTGATGTTTTTTTTTGTGTAGTATATATATATTTTAAACCAAAATGTTAGTTAAATCGGTATGTTGGAACATGTTTTTCATTTTGTCATGAATAGGTATCATTTTTTTGTGTGCATTTCGGATATATTGTATATAATATTCAAATATTCAGTGGATCGAAATGATCAAACATGTTTGCATTTCGACGTCAACTTTTAAGTGAAATCAGGAAAATCCATTTCAATTTGATCCTACATTTGCGGAAAGTTCGTTCGTATGGTGTCGAAATATTGGCCAAAATGAAATGTTGTAATATTTTTGTAATTTGATATGAGTATATTTTTTTTTAGCATTTGCGTTATTGCGTTATTTTTTTTTTGTAGAACATCAGAATATTAAGCAATTGGAAATGTCTGAAAATGTTGGTATGTTGACTTAAATAGTTCACATTTATTTTTTTGTGAGCATGTTGGTACATCTAAAATCGAAATAGTTGGAAAATGTTTCTATTTTTTTGTCAGTAGTTAGTTGTTTTTTTGAGCATTTGTGTTATATTTTGTGGAATATCGGAATATTAAGCAATTGGAAATATCTGAAAATGCTGGTATGTTGACTTAAATAGTTCAAATTTATTTTTTTGTAAGCATGTTGGCACAAATAAAATCGAATTGGTTGGAAAATGTTTCTATTTTTTTATCAGTAGTTAGTTGAAGTCCATATGTGGGAAACGCACATTTATTCAATTGAATTTCATGTAATTAGAGGGAGTGCATATTATTTCCAAACATTTACCAATTTGAAATGTTTAACTTGAGATCACAGCTAGAGGAAGTGCATTATGTGAGCATTTAATATATGTAACTCCACATAATTAGAGGAAGGGAGTTTTTTGTGTTAGTGCTCATATACTTGCCATATTTGTGAATACTTGGGAAAGAAACTTTGTTTTTGGAAATGTACATGCTCAAAAGTTATTTATATTTAAACGTTTTGATTTTTGGAAAAAAAGTTTACTTTTACAATTTTTGTTTATAATCTGCTTAAAAAGGGTAGGCCCACATGTCGGAAGTTTAACAGTTCATCAAATTGTTTTTGGGAAGGAAAAAAATTATGATATATATTAGAGTATGTCCAATCTTAAAGCAAGTTGGAAGGTTTAAAAATGTTTATGTATGTTTGTCAATTTGTAATTTAAGTCCATAATGGGTGCGAAAGATCATTTGTCGAACTGAATTTCATAATTAGGGAGTTTGTTCTGTGAAATTCAACTTCATCTATTTGAATTTGAATTTGGTCAAGTATGTTGTGTTCATGTCGTAAAATTCAAATTCGAATGTGGTTACATTTGTAGAGTTGTGCAGATTTGATTTAGCTAATTAAGTTGGTGAAATATGTATTTATTTTTCCATAAGTATGTAATTGAATTCCATAAGTAAAGGAAATGTATTATGTGAGTACATATTATTTCTAACTTCACATATTTAGAGGAAATGTATTTAGTTTGTTTTTAAATGCGTATGAATCTGAAATGCTGAAATATGTTTGCATTTTTCCAGCAAAAGTTGGCAGGTATTTTTTTTGATCATTCTGAAATATTGTCGATATTTTTGTGGTGGATAGGCATGAAGATATTGATCTTGTAACATTTGGTGTTTCTTTGAATTTGTTCATGCCACGCCCTTGGTGATTTGTTTTGCATTTCAATTACCTCGGAATGGTGACAAAATCTGAGTATTCAAAATTACATGTTTGCATTTTGGTGGCAAAATTTAATTGAGATTAGGAGAAATGCATGAGAAATTCATAATTAGGTAGTTTGTTTTGTGGAATTCAACTCCATCTAAATGTTAGAGCATGGCAACATTTCGGCGTTCCTTACAATATATATTACTTTTTTGAATGATTGGTTTTCAAAGACATCTTGAAATTAAATTGCGTTCCTTACAATATATAAATTTTGTCATAAATATATATTTGGATTCCATTATCTGAGTGAGTTAATCGTATGAGAATTCGGTAAGTTCGATATATAATTATAGGGCGTATTTTGAATTTTTGAAATTTTGAAAGCAAGTTAGTTTGAAAGTTTTTTATTTTTTGGATATTATTGAAGGAAAAGGTAACTAACTGTCAGAAACTTGACCTTTTAAGAATAAAATATTGTATGTTGGCAAGTTTGTGAGGAATTTGAAGATCTAGAATTTTAATTTTGGTCATAATAAATAAATAGGCGGTGTTTATTTTTTTTGTTCATTTTTCCTTTTTTTTGTGACCATTCTGCTATATTTTTTGTATGAAGTTGTTGATATTATTTTTCGTGCTTTTTTTATTTCAGTTAGAAAGAAAGTTGTAAAATCTAAATATTGTGTAAAATTTAAGTTTTGAAATAATTTTGGAAAGTTTATAATGTATTTGGAATGGATATTTTTTAAGACGTTTTTCCAGAATGTTCATAATGAATATAAAAAGGTTTAATTAGTTGTTGTAAGTAAAATTTTTACAGTTGTTTAATTATGTATGGAGATGTGTTAGTTGTAAAGGTTTCATTTTTCTGCAAATTTTGGTATATTGCTTATATTTTTTTGAGTTACGGATTAAAAGATATGATTTTTCTAATTTACAGTTTTTTTTTTGCAATTCTGTAAAAAATCTGGGGAGCTGACAGGTGGGCCCGGGGTGACGTCATCGTGCGACGTCACCCGCCGGCGATGGACGCGGCTGCTGAGCTCGCGCTCGCGCGGTGGAGCACGCGCGAGGGGCTGGGAGCGCGCGGATCCGCTGGCGGGCGTCGCGGCGAGGCAATTGGGCGGCGCAGCGCGTCATTTGGTTGCCGGAGCGGCCGCCGGCGACCATGGACGTGGCGGAGTAAACCGCGGCGCGGCGGCGGCGATTGCCGCTCGGACGCGGCGCCCCGGGACGCGATCCGCGGGGAGGAGGTGGAGGGCGGCGCGGCGGAGCCCTCCGTGGCCGTGGATTTGGCCGGAGAGGCGCGAGGCGGCGGCGGCGACCCGCGGCGTCGCGGGAGAGAGAGAGGAAGAAGGAGGGCGACCGTGTTCTGCTGTTGTTTTTGCAAAAAAGTCCCTGTCATTTCTGTAATTTACGGTTAGGTCCTTGCCTCGTGAAACTGTGGGCTGCGGGTTTGTTTTGTGTGTTTGTTAAGGGGTTCTTTGCAAATCCGTCACGGACGCGTTCTCTGGACCGTGCGATCGGCAGCGGACGGCCGGATCGACAACTGTTCAACACTGTTCATTTCTACAGTAATTACTGTAGCTGCTACAGTAGACGGATCGCTCCCAGGCCGAGAAACTGCACAGCTTTGATATACTTAGTAATGTGGAACTTATCCGTGAAGCTTCAACATATGCATGTACATCTCAACCTACATCTATTATTTGGTGAATTGTGTTCGATAAATGTAAATTTGTGAATAACTTGTGTACTATTTGATCTACCCGTTGGGTATCCAATGGGTATCGGTACCCGTCGGGTATGGATACGGGTAAAGTTTCGTACCCGTGGGTACGGGTATGGTTAGAATTTTGTACCCTTTAATTATATGGGTATGGTATTTCTCTACCCGCCCCATACCCTAACCATTGTCATCCTTAATGATTAGAGAGATCCGACCCATGCATATGGATTTGATCCTTTGGAAATCCGCGCGTAAGAATTTTCTGGCATCACGCTGACCATTTATCCGACCGCCTCGGCGCAGTAGAGGTGTAAAGAGTGCATTGGCCGGTCTCTTTCATGAGGCCATGGAAGGGACCTCGCATGTCAACTGCAAAGGTAAATTCTATCTGAGTGGCATTAGGTGATTAATTAATGCGACAGATTAATTTAAGGTGCCTTGATTCCTAGGTGGTGGTGGTGCTGGTGGTGGGGGGGGGGGGGGGCAGTGGCTGATGTGTTCTAGGGTTCCCAATCTTTCGAGGTGAGAGGATAACTATGATTTCTGTAGGATTTGACTCTCACGATTTGGCTACCAACCGTACAGGGAGAACCGTACACGACTGATATCCACGGCAATCGCTGAACCAACTCCACGATGTTATCAACCGAGCCAACGGCACGATCAACCTGTCCACGAAGGACTTTTTCTGCTTGCAAATCAAGAACAAGCAAGAAAACAATAGCGTAAGCAATCTGAAATTGCGGATATGCTAGATGAATAATAATCTCAAACAAAAAAGTTAGGGTTTCAAAAGAATATCTTGATGGTCGCACTAGCCGCTACGAGCGTAGACAAATAAAAGTAGCACAATAGCTAAACTTCTCTAAACAAAACCCAAAAACGAAACCCTAACGAAAGCTAACTATTTATTGGCAGCTGGATGGCGGCGCCTGGACGTCTCGCGTGCCTTCGGAACCTCACGCCATCATACGATCGGTAGGCTTGGGCCTCATGCATGGTGCGTACGAGTCATGGGCCAATGTGTGTGCATGACATGCATATCCTGGGGCCCACCTCCTTTATGTATTTTGTTGCATGCTCGATGCTTTCTGGGTTATAGGGTGTAGGTCTAGTTTAGACACATAGGTAGAGTGTGTGCGTGTGTGTGGTGTGCGTGTGGTGTGTGTCCTGTGTGTCCGAACAGGTACTACAACTTGTAATTCCAGAGAGGCTCTCAAAAAAAAAAAAAAAAAAAACTCCTTGGCGCACATGCGACTAGCTTGATGAACCGTGGCGCCATACATGCATGGATCGACGGCCTGGCGATGTTGCAGAATCAACATGGCTGGTTATACAATACTTTCAGAAGAGATGACACTTGACATTATACTTTCAGAAGAGATGACACTTGACATCAGTGGCCCCCTAGCTTACATTGAGCTCCACCAAGTTAGTGTTTTTAATAAACATTCGCAACGCCCAAGGTATGCGCCACTTTCCTAATCATAAGATAGGAATATAGGAGAGAAACCCTTCTCCTAAAGCGGAATAATAAACAAGGGCGGAGGCGGCTGCAAGGTGCTGTGATGAGGGAGAATGCGAGAAAATCACAAAGGCACTTAATCGTCAGCATGGTTTCAGATTCTAAAATATTAAAACTGAGCGGCAATGCGATCATGCGGCAATAAGAAGAGGTGGCATTGTTCAACCGAGCAATGTGATCATGCGCTATGGTGTTTTCCAAAACTGTCTTCCGATCAGCTAATCATAAGACACTTCATTTAATCAATTTCTCTCTAATTAAATTTTTGGAGACTGGTTGTAGTATAAGGATGACAATTTTACTCACGGGTACGGATACCCGCGGATATCGTACCTGCATGGACAGGGTATGGGCATAATTTTATACCTATGGATAGTATTCATATCCCACCCGTTAAATCGTGTTAGGGCACATATATAGCCTTATACCTGTGGGTATACCCATATACTATCCGTTATATAGACATGTGGAACTTATCCGTGAAGCTCCAACATATGTATGTACATCTCAACCTACATCTAGTAGAGCTGGTTGTAAGCTCGTGATCTATATCAAAGTTGTTGTCAATTATCAATTTGACTTGAGATAATTGTCATGTACTCATCGACATAATTTTTTTTTCCAGATATGCTATCGATAAATGTAAAATTATAAATAACTTGTGTATTATTTTCTACCCGTTGGGTATCCAATAATATCGGTACCTGTCGGGTATGGGTACGGATAAAGTTTCATACCCATGTGTATAGGTATGGTTAAAATTTTATACCTTTTAATTATATACGGGTATGGATATGATACTTCTCTACCTGTCATATACCCTACCCATTGCAACCTTAAACTGAACCAACGGACCTGTCGTTTTCTAAGGTGTGATTCATGCGTCCTGCTAGCTTATACCTGTACAAACGACGATGCCGAACTGAACAAACATAATAATAACATTTTCTTTTCGCAGCAATCCTAGCAATAAACTAGCCCTTGCGTCGGTATGATGGTTGTCTGGCTGCACCACCAACCTTTCGTGTTCTCTTCTTCCCTCGGTAGTGAAAAAAAAAAAATCAAAACACACCATTGTGTTCGAAATGAAGGGCGTGATCTACAGTACTCCAGAAAAAACAGCTCAGCTCATGCAGGAATATTGAAATCTCTCTATCCCTGACCAAAAATAAGGTGTCCCAGGAGGCGAAAACATGGAAATTATACTAGGGCTACAAGAACAGTGACTGATGAATCCATGTGTTTGCGATCAAATTAATGCACATAATCAATGCAGATTGCCTGCAAATCTCATGTAGTTCTATGCAAAGACAATTTATGTTTCAAATATTAACACGACATAAAAACTGAACAAATCACACCACGTTGTTCCTAAGGCACAATAATTCTCAGAGTTTCACTTTTCCAAATACAAGTTTTACCAGCTAATCTTGACTGTCCAGAGACATAGTAACTGGACAAAGTGGCACCGGAAGGAATTGAAATAATACAATAGACCGACGAACTCGAGTCGCCAGACAAACCAACTATAAAGACATTTACAGAACAACCACATTAAATTATGAGAGCTGAATTCCATGCACCTCAGGCTGACCACTTATTTACTGTGTCCAGAGGACCATCATCTGGCAATAGCACTTCACATCCTCCTCCTAACATCCCCTGTGATCCAAAACTCAACAGGAAATGCTGTGCTTATCTTCAGATTATGATTTATACAGGGCACATGTAGAAGTAGAATTCTTCAATGCTAGTACTGAGCCCTCTCATCCCCATCAAAATTAAGACCTTCAATACCTTTGAGAGCAGACTCGTAGTTCTTCGTGTTAGGTAGGTGCCGCGCTGAAGAGGAGCGCTTTGGCTCTGCAGACTCGACTGGTGGGCTTCGCTGAGGACCTGAGATTCTACGAAATGCCCCAGGGCTTGCATCAGTTGTGCGTGATCGTGAAGGCTCATAAGTATCACTTGCCACAGCATCCCGGCTACTTGAAACAGCAGCTCTCCTTGACGATCCACTTGACCGTCCCAAAAAATTTGAGCCAGATGCCTAAACAACAGAAACAGCCAAAAGTAAGAAATTTGATAAAACAAGCTGGTGTTTAATTTTCATTTAGCAGATTATAAAACGTAATGTCAAGATATAATATTAGAAACTATGACTGCAATCATCGACATAACACAATATCCTCTGATTCTTAACCAACTGAAAATCAAGATATACTAAGGTTACAGAGTCATAAACTCATAATACAAGCCCACAAAAAAACATTAACACTTGCATGATGCTGGAGGTATTTCTCTCCAAGCCACGTGACACACTTATCTGGACACACTTGAGTATTTGGCACTATTGATGTGCAGTGTTGCACAACAGGGAAGCAGCAGCAGGGCCTCAGTCTAGCCATGCAATGGAGCAATAAACCTAGAGAAGTGGACTGTTTGGGCCTGATAGCTGCTGCTAAAGTGAGATCAAAGGACCGGTCACCTGTCTGTAACCCCATCTGCATAATATATCCCTTTTTACCCGTAAAAAAAAAGCATGGAAGCGAAAGTTTATGAAGTCCTTTGTGGGACAAATTTTGGTAAATCAGGGCGCCAGTTCATAAGGACCAAATCATGGACTGAAAAATGATTTATAAGGTTGACTAGTGCTCACACTGCTCCTCTCTTGCACTAGAAATTGTAAAATAGTATCTGCCCCTAATCTTGCAATCACAATATCAAGTCTCATACAGCAAACAAAGGGAAATAGGGAGAGAACACACCACAGGATCTTTAGAAATAGGAGTATCATTTCCTACAGGGGCTTTCTGCTTAGACGAATTCCCCACACTTGCAATAGGGGGTGGTGGGGCACGACGCCTGTCCATTGCTGACCAACCACTAATCCTCCCTTCAACAGCACCTACATCATAACAAATAGATAAATGAACCAGGCCAAACTATTAACTGTTCAAATACAAAAAAATGTCTCTGCCTCAATTAGTCATAGAAGCAAAGTAACCTTGCAGAAACTTTATATAAGCCAATTACTCATCAATATTGACTGAAAAAACAGTAATCATGCAAATTTAGTCACAGAAGCAAAGGAACCATGCAAGAACTTTATTATAATAAGTCAATTAATCATGAAGTTGACTGAAAATAGTAATACTCATATGGAATTGTTCGAAACGAATCAATTACCAGACTGACTATCATTCTGCAATGCAGGTGGTGTCAACCCAGAAGGTCCTGCACCATGGCCCTGTAGAATAGTACGGAATGATTTTTTCCCCACTGATGGGTACATAGAAATACACAGGTTGGTTGACGGGTGCTTGAGGAAAAGACTCACCACAACACGAGGCGGAGCACTAGCAATTTGAGATTGCTGATACTTCAGTATTGTCCAGTCAAATACATAATCAAACTGAAAACCTGCAAAGCATTATTCTGATCATGAACCATATGCCTTGATACTTCATAATCCTTTCAGATGCTTTATAAATACAACAATACATAGAGTGCAAAAGGAAAGTAATATTTGCTGGTCCTCATCAATAATGAAAAAAGAACCAACCTTCACGGATAAAGAGGTCACGGAACAGTCGCTTAAGGTAGGAATAATCCGGCTTGTCATCAAATCGGAGCGAGCGGCAATAATGGAAATATGACGTGAATTCGGTAGGATACCCACGACATAGAGCCTGAAATAGGATGATAACATTACAAACCACCAGAATGTCAACACCCAGAACAGAAGTTATTGCTACAAGTACCTCAATTGATGTTGCAACTTTTTTCTCGCTGATCTTCTCATACTTTTGCTTCTTCGTTCCTGCTTTCAGACCTTGCCAAGGAAGACTGAAGCAAAAACAATGTTACATCTGATACTTCTAACATGGCACATTGGCACGTAATAAGAAATCCAATAGTTAAACTAACCTTCCCCTTAGGAAGTACATGAGTACATATCCAAGAGATTCCAAATCATCTCTTCGGCTTTGTTCTGATCGTTGAAAAAAATAACATGAGTAAATAGTCAGAAAAGAATTGTGAAGGGCAAAGATGTATGACGTTGGATGTCTAAGAGTGTGGGAGTTATAATGTCAAAACAATTATGACAGTATCGTTTCTCACCAATGCCAAGATGAGTGTTCACACTTGCATATCTTGCCGTCCCAGTCAAATTTTTATTCTCTCTGCAGTATTACTATCAAGTTAGAACTTTCAACGCAGGCAAACGGAAGTATATCACAAAAAGGGAAATTTATATTAAAATGCGCTCACACAAAAACCAAAATCTTCAAGAAAAACTATTAAAATAGGAATTGACATAACCAGGCAGCATCATTATATTTCTATTTCCTTCCATACTGAAGTGAGGACTGAGAGATGACATATCAAAATGACTTAATCTGCTATCATAATTTCTAAAAGAAAACGACACGAACACCAGATAATTTAATATGCTTATTGGTGTGAGGCGGGAGAAGAGAGAGAAAAAGGATGATTGAGCAATGCCCCTTACCTGTATGGGATGTGTTGATGAGTTGAAGTATCCCTGTACTTTTTGGCAAGACCAAAATCTATAACATAGACCTGGAAAATTAAGAACACACATAAATTGGTAAGTGAATACAAGAAACTATATAAACAGAACTAAAGTGATCACTAAAAGCTACTTAATTTGGAACGGAGGAACTACATTGCTACCTACCTGATTAGCCCGCCTACCAAGACCCATGAGAAAATTATCTGGCTTAATGTCTCGATGCAGAAAAGACTTGGAATGGACAAATTCCACTCGATTTATCTACAGATGAGAGAACACAGATCACATATAGTTCATAAGCTAGGAAATTGCACGAAATAAGCTAGCACACAAAGTATAAAAATGAGAAAGAAGAAAGCTAATGAATATATTTTCAAAAAAACGAAAAGACCATTGAAAATGTCTCCATGCACAAGTGCAAGCGTGGGTACCAACAGTGTAGGAGGTGCATGAAATTTAATAAAGGACAGGTATAGAGTTAATTCCTTGCTATCTACCAAAAATAAAGCATGAAGGCTTTGAGAAGGAATAGCATTAAACGGTTGGAGTATATGTACCATCTGATCGGCAAGCATAAGCACAGTCTTAAGAGATAATTTTCTGCTGCAAAAATTAAATAGATCCTCCAGGCTTGGCCCCAGCAAGTCCATAACCAAGACGTTGTAATCTCCTTCTACACCAAACCATCTGACATTTGGTATTCCAGCTGCCACAACAAAGATATCAAACCACATTTTTTCTATCACGGTTCCTAAAAAACAATGCACCATGTATAGCTTCCATACTTCCTCCTTGCAGAATCCTGTAAATCTTTGATTCATAGAGCAACTGAGGATGTTTCGTTTTCACATTTTCCTGCATGAGAAAGAGTAATCAAATGTTAAATTCACAAATCTGATACCGCCAATCAAGATGAGTAACCTGCATTCCAAATTCAATGATAGTTTATAAATGTGAGAAGCTACTACAGTGCAGATTATGTTGCGTCTATGGCAATGCCCTCTGTTTCTCTATTTCAAGACCATCACCGCAGATTAAAGAGGAATTAGCAACATATTTCAGGGAGATGTCAAGTTCCTTATTCTCATTTGTATTCTTGTTCACTGTGTCTCCAGTTCATTTAATTTATTATCCATCATCCAATGCTGAGCAGCTTTAGCTTAGTTATCAATCAGCGATGATTAGCTGAAAACGCCTATCAAGTCCAACCAAGTCAACCAGACTACTTGAGCGCCAGGAAGGCATAGACCAATCAACTAACCCAACTGATTCGAACTAGAGCTGATAAAGCGAGCAGAGCATGCATCTGACAGCCAACTCAAAAGGTTGAATTGCTCTGAGTAGAGCAGCATATATATTGCAAACCATCCTACAGTAACCCACAATCTGGCTGACGACAACTGGAACTAAGCATGAGGTGGTCTGCAACTACTAAAGCAGCATTACTAGTACTCAGTAGCATCAGAACGTAGCATCACAGAGCTGGGATTTAACAAAGATCCAAGCAGTCTATCCGCAGCAACAAACAAAGGGCGTACCAGCTTAATCGCGACCTCCTCGTTCGTCTGGATATTAGTACCTGCACGCACAAAGGGACACAACCCGATCAATGATTACAAAATTCGCCCAAAAAGGGGAATCAGAGACTACAAGCAAGAGCTAGCAGCCCGCACCGAGATAGATCTCCCCGAAGGAGCCGCTCCCGATCTTGCGGCCGAGCCGGAACTTGTTCCCGACCCGCGGCTCCATCCCGCCGCCCCCCACCAAAGCTCGGGAGCTTCCACCGAGCACACAGCCCAAAGAAGAAGGGAAAAAAGGCTAAAAAACGCGCTTTCCCTGCCCCGGAAATCTAGCGACGGGGGCTTGAGATCGGCGCGGGGCCGGAGTTCCGGGGACCTGCGAGACGGTGAGGGTCCAGCCGCGGCAGCTACCTAGGGTTTGGGACGGGAGGGGAGGAAGGGTAGGCGGCCATGGCCGTGTGGGGCGCCGCTTGGATTGTTTTTTCGGGGGAAGTTGGACAGTAGACGAAGCAAAGGCAGGAGGAAATGAAAAGGACCAGTTTGGCCTCCCGACTCTATCTAGGAGTATATCCAATTCCAAGTTTTTTTCTTAACATTTCAGTCCTCGCTTTGACGCTTTCACTGTCTCTCTATTCTACAGTCCTCATTTCAATTTTGCTTGGGATACTCTGCCGTAGCTCTCCTTTTTCTTTTTGGACTTGTCGGGCGTCTCCACCGGCGCGCCCAACTCCCTCCCAATAGGCGTTTTGGGCACGCCGGCAGCAAAAAAAACCCCAGCGACGTGTCCAATATAAAAATAGTTGACGGCGCGTTCCAATACAGCGTCCGACAACCCCGCTTCGCGCCCAGGTTCTAGGGACGCAAGCGGGCGTGCCGGCAACCGCGGCAACGCGCGGCTCGTCCAAACCCGATGGGTGGGGGCGAGGCGTCAGCGACCCAACCCTTTTATTTTCTCCCCCAGCGTCCGTATGTGGCCTGTTTTCATCCCCGTCCCTACAGAGTCGCCCCTCCCTACTGAATCGCTGTCGCCGCCTCCCACCCTCCGCCGGCCGGACTCCCGTCTCCCCCCCCCCCCCCCCGCGCGCGCGCCAGGAACGGCGCACTATTTCTCCCGTCGCAGTGTCTGTAGTCTCTTCTCCGTCGAGCCGCACTTGTTGTCCGGCGCTACACCGTCGCCGCCTCCGAGAACTTCCCCCCATGCAAGGTGTTCGTCGCATTGCTCAGCTCAATTTTTCTCGTAGACTTCATTTTTTCCTAAACCTTGTGTTGATATAGATGGATAGCGACGACGAACTCCAGCTGGCGGGCGCATTGCTCACCGCCCATGCCGCCTCCAACGCCGTGGTCGACGAACACTTGGCGATCATCACTTGCCTAGTTGGTTTGCTTGGACAGATGAATGCTGCGCCTCAGATTGGAGGTTCGAAGCCGGGTAGGAGGATGAACAAAGATCACAGACGGATGCAGGGACATATGACGCTGTGGCAAGACTACTTCGCCGACGATCCCACACACGGGGACAAGGAATTCTGACGACGGTTTAGGATGAACATGGACCTATTCATGGTCGTTCTGACGGGTGTGCGGGAGTACGATGACTACTTCAAGCTGAAGAGCGACTGCACCGGACTGGTTGGTTTCTCCTCTATCCAGAAATGCACGGCTGCTCTGAGAGTTCTTGCATATGGAGCTCCCGCAGATGCAGTAGACGACTACCTCCGCATGGCTGAATCCACATGTATCGCGACCATGTATCGGTATTGCAGGGTGGTTATTGCAGTGTTTAGGCCAAAGTATTTGAGACAACCAAATGAAGGTGACACAGCTAGGCTCATGGCACAAAACGCAGCTAGAGAATTTCCTGGTATGCTTGGAAGCATCGACTGCATGCATTGGACATGGAAGAATTGCCCGTTCGCCTAGCAAGGAGTTTACAAGGGTCATGTTGGAGAGTGCAATGTCGTGCTAGAGGCAGTGGCTGACAAAGATTTGTGGATTTGGCATGCTTTCTTTGGTATGGCAGGAACTCACAATGACATCAACGTGCTGCAATGTTCAACAGTTTTTAACCGACTAACTAAAGGTGAAGCTCCACCATGCAACTATGAGATCAATGGCCATGGGTATGACAAGGGGTACTATCTAGCAGATGGCATCTACCGAGATGGTCTACATTTGTCATGACCATCTCCCAGCCTCAAGGTCAAAGCCAGTCTCATTTTGCAGCAGAACAGGAGGGTGGCAGGATGGATGTCGAGCAGGCATTTGGGGTGCTTCAAGCTCGCTTTGCTATTGTCAGGTATCCTGCTCTAACTTGGTCGAAAGAACAGATGTGGGAGGTGATGATGACTTGTGTGATCTTGCACAACATGATCATCGAGAGTGAACGTGCTGATCCTCCGCAACATGATGACCATCCATACTATCATGTGGGTCCTCTTGCCCAGATTGATCATGAATATGCGGATTTGACTGTGGACTTTGGCACTTACCTCACAATTAACGCTGAAATTAAGAATGAAGGAGCACACGAGCAACTGCAAAATGATTTAGTTGAGCATCTGTGGGCACTCAAAGGCCAAGCAGACGGCCAAATAAATTGAGTGCCTAGTTTATTTTAATTTGAATAATTGTATGCCCTACTTGATTTTATGTATTCAGTTTTACATTCGGACATGTGAATTCAGACATTAAACTCATTTTACTATTTAAATTTGTCATCTGGGAGCGTCTATTGGGAGCGACCCGTGGGGCGCGGCGCTCCCAATAGGCGGCAACACGTGCCGGCGCGCCCAACAGCGCCTGTCCGTCAACTTTGCCGGACACTGTATTGGGCGCGCCGGTGGAGATGCTCTTTTCTTTGTTCGGATTGGACGGTATCCGAATCACACCATGACCACGACAACCTTGTTGTTTTGTTTCAAGATTCATTCATGTTCACTTTTTTTCCTGAAAATAAATTCTGCAACACGAAGGGGTCAGGCGTTTTAATGTCCGGGAGAATATGCTCCTTTTTTTAAAAATTTGTTTTAAACGCATTGAATTACCAAATAAAATCAAGAGAGAATTTTTTGCATACATATTGAAACTATATATGCTCACAAGGTCATTTCACGAAAAACTAAAACCAATTTCGGTGCAAAAACGGCTTTTCATGAAACATTTTTTTTGGTGTTTTCACATAGGCCATAAAAATGTCGGGTTTCCCCAAAACTTGGTGTACGTGCATAAAATATCGAGATGTACGCGTCACATTTTTGTTCAATTTTTTTGACATTTTGAAAAGAAAAAAAATAAACGATGGCAGTAGGCCAGTAGCATATGCTTCCATGTGGCAAAGTGGATTTCAGGATGCACACGACCCAATTTAGGGACCTATGTGATCTTGGAGGTTCCTCTTGCTGCGTTGCTTTTTCAGTTGATAGGGTCGTTTATAGCTAAACGAAGTACGGCTACATTAGCGGCGAGCTTAAGCAAGAAGCATGGCCATGCTTAACCACCAAGGCGAGCATAGACTGACCCGTACGGGCTAAGATTGACATAGTCTGCCGTTTCTGTTTGGGCTATAAATTGGCGATTTGGCATGATGGATTGGAATAGGTTGTTGCTTGCGGCTTGTGACTATGTACCATTTATTTGATATTTCTTAAGTATTTACGAGCTCGCGCCGGCGCGTGAGAGAGGAGGGTGAAGGGGGGGTTTCGTGGCATTTTTACGAAAAAGAACCCGGGTTTTCACGTAATTACAAACAGGTCCCTCTCGGCGGTTTTTCTGTGAAGGACGTGAAATTTTCGGCCCCCCGTGTGTTTCTTTGCAAGAATTATCAGCGCGCTGTGAGGCTGACATGCGGGCCCCACAGCGCACTGTAGAACACTGTAGATTTTCTACAGTGCGAACTGTAGCTGCTACAGTGACGCGGGGCGCGGAGAGGCCGCCGTTTTGCTCAGCTTTTATACACTCGCTATACGTTAGTCTGTGGACAAGAACAGTGCCTCAAAAAAACCGGTACAAGGCTTCGCGGTTATGCTACAATCCCGGTGGAGCATCATGACTTGTAACTTGTAAGTGTAGTTTTGGTGCTTCTCTGACGCTTGAGAAAGATGAGGACATTTACAATTTTTCAAAGCTAGTCTAGATGAATGAAGTACATGTAATACATACGGTCAAATATGAATTTGTGAAGGTAGACTTGAGCTCAAAGCTGCCTACATGAGATGCAAATAAGCACTTAATTTACAAATATCACCAAGAAAGATTGCCACCCTGCCCTCGCTAAGCATGTACAAGGATCAAAGTTGTGAGAAGGAAGCTAAAAAAATGCACAAGCTTTTTTTACCAGTTTAGCACGAGATGACACTTTTTCAGATGCTGCCCAACACAAGGCAACTGATCTCAAACACTTGATCTTTTCCATTAGTACGTACTGGAATACTACATAAATGTCAGATTAGTTGACCTAACCTAGCTAACCAAATGGCTGGGCAAAACCATGCTTACCACCTAACCACACACAAAAGCAAGCATTTCTTTAATCACGGTAGGGTTGGAAATTTTCAGGATAAGTGATAAGGGAAAAGAAAGGCAGCTTCTGCAAGCTACCCCCTTGTTAAAGAAGCATCTCCTAGCTAATCCTATGTTCCTAGCACACTTGGACTTGGACTTGGACTTGTACATTGATAACTACAGGCCCCTGTATATAATACGTTATGACTTGGTCATTTGGATCAGTTTGTCATTGGCCTCACTTCATTTGGCAGCATGGCAGACGGAGACTGGTATGAAGTCATCGTGTTCATTTTAGTATTTAATTCTCGACTAAAAACAGCTCCACCGGAATCGCACACATTTGCCACAATGTGGCAACTGATTGCGGAAAAGTGGCTGCGAAGCAAATCATCACTAAGCTGGCCTATTGGAACGGAAGTTCACAATAACTCACAAACAGGGCCTACATGTTCCCACCACGCACTCTCAAGGGAAACATAATAGTGCCGCAAACATAGCAGAAACCCGCAAACACAAGATTCATAACAGATGGGAGTTAAAGAGAACAAACAAATATAGTGCTTACAACCACCAAAGAAGATGTAACTTGATCAAAATTCACAAGAGAAAACAAACTTCTGTTAGACCTATAAGGGCAGTCAGTATATGAGCAACCAGCCCAAACTTTTCAGATCCTACTCTAAACTTGTACATTCACATGAAGATTTAGACAATGGCAGGATGCATGGAGGTCTTGCTCCAGCAGCAGCTGATCTAGGCCTTCTCTTTTCCTGGAGAGGTTAGTATATGTAAGGACGATGCATGGATTGTTGTGCTTTGGATGGGATCCTTCCCTCGGGCTGATCCCGGCCTCCTGATGCTATGGGAACGCTCCATATTGCTCTTCAAGAACTTCTGCACAGGCTTAGGAAGGCGTGCAATCAATCGGGCTGAAGTAACAAGAAGTATCACACCCGTGATAATGAAGAACCTGAAAGGAGAAACTGATCTTTTAGTTTCCTCATGGTAACCAAATTTCTCGCCAAATTGAAGCAGAGGCCAGAGAGCACAAAGAGATAACATATTTGTTCAATGGCATTTTGTCAATAAAGAGGATATGTCTCAGTACACCGGTGGCATTATTGTCCTAACATCTTGCAGATCTATTAACCAGTATCCATCAAATATTTCAGAAAGCTGAATCTGCATGTTGGAAACCTAAGTGGAGTAAGAAAGAACTTGCTATACTCTATCATGATGATCAAAGTTGTCAACAAAACCTATGACTGCTCCATCCACAGTCAGTGTATTCACCGAGCGTTCTACCCCATCTCCACCTACCCCATAAAAAAATTGAACTCTCCCCTGACACTTAGCGATTGTAAGAATAGACAGTTTAGCAGGATATAATTGTCATGTGATAAATTGCCAGTGCAGTGCAAATAGCCCTGAAGGTATCAAATGAAATCGCGATGGTTATTACAGCAGTACAGAGGAGGGAGGGAACAAATCAGGCAACAATAGCACACAACACAAAAAGAGAAGTACAATATAGTACTCCTCTGATCCGAATTAATTGTCGGGAGTTGTATATGACATTTGTGCTACACTAGTTGTTCTTTCGCGACAAATAAATTGGATCGGAGGGAGTATATATTACCATCCAAGTAGGAGGAAAAAACGGCCTGTGGGATCTGTGGGCAGATGTTCATCAAGTGCAACCATACCAGCTACAACAGCAGAGACAATAGATGCTACTGATGTACATGTGGACACAACAATTGCCCTCCCATGCTTGAGACCTCGAGTCTGCACGAACGATATATTCCATTAGTTGAATATAAATATGAAATCGGGGTGGAGATTAATCAAATGGTCCAATATACTAGTGCAATTTTAAAAACAATTCTGTAAGCAACTAGATTACCAATTTTGCATATATCGATATTGGAGTATAAACTAGTAGGCAATTTTGTGAAAAGTAACTTTAAATTGGTTTTTATATAAAAAAATTGGTTTCAGAAAAAATCATGATATGATATAATTCATGATAGGTTATTATAGCTCAAATTTATTAGAAGTGAATATTGTTTACAACTTTATGTGGAACACCATTTCTAACCATACTATGCGGCCCCATTCAACATTCACACCCATGTCACTGAGATAAAACGCTCACACTCCTCCGTGTTCCCATGTGGTGTACCCCATTTTTTCAAGTTATGATGCCATCATAAATTTGGCGCAAGAGTTTGATTAATATCTACACGCTTCCAAGAAACAATACATGAAAATGTAAAATTGTTGGAACTAATGCATGTCGATAGTCTCTACTGCTTCCAAATGTCATTAGTGTTGCATGCACTGTTTGTCTGCCATCCAATATTCCCCTCCCAGATCCTTCTATGTCAAGCCTCTCCAAGTGACCACTTCGCTAGTGCACATGTGCATTCTGGGCCACTTTGACAGTGTCGTTCTAAGCGGACTTGGTCTGCGAATCCAACACACGGTTATCTGGAGCGGGGTGAGAGATGGCTGCTTTGGATGAGTATTTCTTTAGAGCAGGAAAACATCCTTTAAAAAGTAACAGGCAGTTAAGCACACTGTCCCGTTCATCTTCCTACCACCACGAGTGTGTTATTGTCCGAACCAAGCCAGCATGCTGTCTACTGTCATGTGCATGACATCTCGATGAGCAAGTCTCTGAACCTAGTCGTCGTGAATCTGTTCAAGGGTTGGTCTAGAGGTATCACACCAACGCGCTGTGTAGCCACTTGAATATAGATCAAAACTCAACGCCTTTTTAAATTTAGAGATGCCTTTAGAACGCCTCATGCAAGGGACTCACGCTGTTGTGCTTCAAAGAAACTGCGCACCGGCCACTATGGCACAACAGACAGCAAGACAGACATGGAATGGACAGCACCACAACATTTGTGGCATGCACGGAAAAATACAAATGAGATGGTGTGCTTGTTATTTGTTCGAGGAAGTCCTCTAACTCTACAAAGAGCGTCAGCAACCATCTCTCACATCACTTCAACAATTATGCTTCTATCTGGATTCACGAATCAAGTCCGTTTTAAACGTGGCTGCCAAAATGGCCCACATGCGCATGTTCCACGCAGGGAATGCAATCAGCTGGAGAGGCTTGAGACATAAGGATAGGGAAAAGAGATTGTATAATGGCCAAACAAATGCATACAACCAAGGACATTTTAATTGGCAGAGATTGACAAAGTGCATACAACCAAGGCCATAGTTTACTAACGAAGTACAATACCGATGACAAGTAATACAAGCACTACACTGGCACGGTATAAACTCTATCAACGTCAGAGTGCACGAAATGAAGCAGGGAGTTACATCTACAGGAAGTATCAAGGCCAAATCTCCACAATGAAGTAGGGAGGCACATCTCCAGTAAACTAGACATACCTGGTAAACAAATCCCACTGCGCTGCAGGCCACACTGCAAGAAATGGCAACTGGCACAACAACCTTTGGAAAGCCCATTTCAGACATCACAAATCCCATCTTAGAGATCACTGATGAAACCCTATGCATGAAATAAGTTATGAGTCATCATCCCATATTGGGTTATATTATACAATAAATGGATGAAAGGTTGAAGTAGCATTTGTTCACGACATGATAGATATGTACTCCAATTTTTTTTTTAAATCATCTCAACCAATTGAAACTGGATAGAAAGAAATTACCCAAACAAAATGCCTGATTCTAAGCCATATATGACCTCCTCAATCACTTCAGGTCCAGTCTGGGTTGGTGCATGGTGTCAATATTTGCAATATACAAGCATGAATTCCAAATTTTAGAAATGCTCACCAACTCTTGGTCATGCCTTTGCTTTTTGTAGATACGAAGCCAAGTGTTGAGCAGAACCTTAATTGCATATACCATACAAGATTGACATCAGTTGCAAGTTAGAATTTGCGAGGATAACATTCACTGCACTGCCCTAAAATATGATTTGTTCTTTTATCGACATGTTTTTTAATGAAATGGGAATGGACTAGTCCAACAGAAGAGCAGTGCTTAGCTCCAGCAAGTGGTTTACTTGGGATGTAACAAAGCAATATATGGAAATACAAGGGTATTGCAGATGTAGTGCACGCCTTAAAATTATTGGTGGTGAGTGGGAATATATAAGCAGATGGTTGTCACAATTTATGTAAGAGAAAACACGCTTGTTTTGTAGAAAGGGAACTTAGGTGGATGCAATACAGCTTATACAGCACAGAGCATGGTACCTACAAACAAGATGACAATGCAGAGCACCAGCCAGGGTATACTGAAAAGGGGAATCTCTTCCACTTTCTGCTCCTCCCCTCCAACACCAACTCCTGAGGTTAGAGAAAGCAGAGCACATCAAGTCTACCAACATTGGACGTAGACGCAAAGGATGTGAACTTGTGGTGATAGTGTAGTTCACCTATGGTGCCGATACCAGCCAAGGTGATGGCGATCCAGTCGAGGCCATTCATGACCTCCTTGAGGTAAAAATGGGAGAAGACGCAGAGTATGGCGAGGCCGCAGCCAGCAATCGGCTGCACGACAGAGACCTGCGGCGAAACAAAAAATCAGCCACCGGCGTGCTAATCCATCCAGTAACTGCGCAAAAGAATTGGGCGAGAAACGAAACGGAAGGGAGCGGTGAGGCCCGCAACGCACCGGTGCCTGCGAGAGCGCGGTGAGCATGAGAGCGGCGCCGCACATGTCCAGGATGAACCCGCTGATCCAGAGCCTGTTGAGCGCGTAACGCCGTATCACCTGCACGCACAACACACAAACAGTAGATAAACGGCGGCGTTGGGCAGCGATCCGGTAAGGAGCGAATGGATAAGGGGAGGAAGTTAAGACCTTGAGCTTGAAGGAGAGGGGAGGGAGGATGTGGGTGCCCTTCTTCTGGAGGACCTTGCCGATGCTGTTGCCGGCGGCGCCGGCCAGCGTGAGCGCCACCGACTCCCACATCTCCGATCCGATCCGGCGGTCACCGGGGGTGCGCGCGTGGGGGTTCACGGAACTTTTTGTGTGCGGGCGGAGGAGGAGACCACGAGGGGAGGAGCCGAGGAGGTGGCGTCCTTTTCCGTCGTGCGCCCCGGTGCCCGTGCTCGTGCCTGCGCCCACGACAGGGGCGAGTATTTTTTTTGTTCTCTTGCAGCTGCTGGTGTTGCCGGTGGACGGTGGTGTGTCGCCTGGGTCGCGTGTGCGGGAGGGATACTCCACCACTCTCGATATCGCATTATTCTATTTTGTGTTCGTTGCTTTGGGCCTTTTTGCAAATTTTGACGACACTGGCGTTCCTAGATTCGGCCCAGACTATTTCAAACAAAAAAAAATCCGAAACGGAGGCAAAAACTTTGGCTCATCTCATTAATTAACAAGAATAGAATTATCCAGTTAATTATAAAAACGGACGAAAACCACTATTAATGCACGAATATAAGTGCAACACGATCATATTGGGCACCACCCGTCGACCTGGCCTCCCACAGGAAGCACACACATCAAAGAGAAGAAAAATCACCGTCAAGGTTGCCATCGAGTGTTATCGACTACTTACGGGGCCCTTCCCACAATCGACGACGAGACCCATGTCGGCCGATGCCAAACTGTCGGCCACACGTGTGAGCAACCCGACAACTCCGACTATGACGACGAACATTGTAGGAGAAAATCACATAACTTGCGTCGACAAGACCTGCAACCAACCATCTATCTTGTGTCATCATCACCGCCACGACACCTCCTCGGCAGCTCCGACTTCACGACGACTCGAATAGGCACAAGAATCCCTCGAACGCATCGGAAGAAACCCGACGAGCAAAGCCCAACCACGATCCCACTCCGCTCGCCACCGCCATTGTTGCCAAACAAGAAGCTACGCTTACATATCCACGGCCACGGCCGTAGACAAAACCACCATGCAATGGGGTCTCCGCAATCCGTGACAACTCCAAAGACGAAGCATGTCAAGAAATATAAATTCTACTCCCTCGGTTTGTAAATATAAAACTTTTTATGGCTCAATTGAACGACATAAGTTTTATATTTAGAAACAGAGGTAATACCAAATAAACCAGTGTTTGGTTTGTATGATTTCAACAAAGCGAGTGTGGCAAACTATGGGTGAAGGCGGAATATTTTTCAGTGGGTGACGACATTTCCGTCGATAGCAAGACGTCTGTGGTAACTTCGTCAATCTCAAGACACGACCCATTAGCTCAGTTTCTCGAGGTGCTCATAGTCATAGGTGTAGGGTGTGCATGCATGCATTTATATGGGTGAGTGTTCGTGTATGTGACCATCTACGTTGTTTCGCAAAAAAAAAAATGGCAGTCGTGTTCCTTTAATTTTTCATGTATGTCCCTAAACTCTTCTACAACAGTACAGAGTGATAAATCAGCCTTCCAGCAGACTGTCTCTCAAAACTTCCAGTGAACTTAAGGTTTCACCCGTTGGCTTAACGACTCAAATGAATATTCAAAGTTTGCTCTTCTCCAATTTTCCACCGGAGTTTTAGAGAACGATTTCAAAGATTTGTGACGCAGTTTGCCACAGATCCTTGTTCTTCGTGTGCCTCTCAGCACATTCAATCTGATGTACTCTGGTTATTTTATGAATGATGAAATCAGATCTTTTGCTTTTGAAAAGCAAAGTGTCTCAGCATACCTAAATAGATCGATCTACTAGCGATTAGGGAGGACAAGTTGGTACTGAGTGGATGATCACCAACACAAAACATATAAACTGAGGTCACCACGGGACTCTGTAAACGCAGGCAGACAAAACATCACGACCATTTGAATAAAAAGGAAGGATTATTTCCAAAACATATCAACTGAGGCCCGATGGAAACTTTAGTGCAAAGAAATCTTTAGGAAATATTTGTGTAGGCAATCCTACAATACAAATCAAACAACTTCAGTAAAATTTTCTAAAGAATATTAAATCAAAGAAGCCGTAAATATCCAAATGGAGAATGCAACCACTCTAACCTAGAGGTGGTAGAATCAGGTCGACAGATTAACAGATACGAACTGGGTCACGGAAAAAATAATCAGTTCATCCAAATTGCCCCCCATGTTGATTTATACCTACATGTTCAAGCACACACAGAGTAGGCCAGGCTGATCGTGTATCATCTCATGTTCACGCACCAAATTGCACTTGCTCTTCACTACTACAACAAGCATGGGGAGTTCAAAAATTTAGAGCCGCTACACTGCTTCTCGCCCATTTCAACTTCAGTAACGATCAGGCCGCAGCACTGTCGCACTTCTACAATGTTTTATCAGAGACGCAATTCTACAGTATTTCGTCAGAGACAGTTGCATGAAAGGGCATCCACAAGCCATAATAAGCAATATGTAACAAATCAATAACTGGGCTAGAACAGACTCAAGTCATTAGTGGATGGCCACGGAATGGAATGAGCAATATGTACTGTCGCACTTCTAAAATGTTTTATCACAGACGCAAGTTCGCAATGGAACTCTGGAGATACTTTTGGAACCACAAAATGAATACCAATTGATACAATGTTACTTTGGATTTGAAACCCAAGCAACCTTTTTGTTGGGCTAGGCCAGGGTAACGAATTGGGCACATAATTCTAATTCGGCAACTAAATGTTGTTAAAATCAGCTAACATCTGACAAGAAGGACCTTAAACTATTTAATGTGAGAATGACCAAAGATAATGACGTGTGTTTCAAACAGAGAAAGCTAGAAAATTAACAGCACATATACAAATGCAATGAATTGGGGAAATTGCAAAAAAAAAAGGTAAGAGAGATGGAGGGCTTGACAAAGGCTTATTGCTGCAATAATGGATCAAACATTACCGCTACAAAGCTGGAATGGCCTAGTAACGCATCAAACATCACTGCAATAACGCAGTAAGCACTTACGACCCTCAGGGCCACAATCTCCCAAATCACTGAACATCCTAAACCACCTCATATGAGCATATTAGGCTACAATACACAGAATCAAGTAAATTTGCATACAACGCAACATCAAACTTAGTGAAATAATGGTAAATGTCCTACAGCGACAAAAGACACATTTATACCATATAACCTCAAACACAGGTGTGTACTTGAATGATTTAACACAACACAAGTTCTATCAAAATTCCTTGGTAAACTCAGCGACATCATAAATGCTTTGAACCATAAAGGGCCAAATACTACTAACTGAAACAAGTCTTAAATTAAGAAAAGGAATTTCTAATTCCAGTCTCCTCATTTGCAAATCATTGTGGATTCCCATGACAAGGCATGGAAAATTTGCTACCACAATAAATAAAATGAGCAATGACGAATTGCGCACTGGGCAACATACAGCATGACAGGAATCAAACCATCACCTGTAGCCACCATGAAAGACACATACTAAACCAGCCACACAAGGAGTACCTGCTGAAAAGAGTATAAACCAAACACCATCCTGGGCCTTGACCACCCTATAGAAGCACAAGACCAAGCTCGGATGGCTTGATTCCATTGCGAATACGGTAATTGTAGAGATAATAGTGGAGCTGCCCATCTCCAGGTCCAAACTTGAGCTCCTTGAGGAATTCGTCATTCTCCATGACATCTAGGGCGTTGAACACATCATAGTCCTTTGCTTGGCCACAATCAGTGCATCATTCATCAGCTGCTGCAACGGGGTCTTCACAGCAACATTGTAGTAGGAGTATGCAGCCTTGAGTGTTGAATAGTTGGCATTGTTCAGCACTGACGAGGGCAACGTGTAAAAGCTGCAGAAATCCGTAACCTCATGCGTCTCAGGGCTCTCCACAAGGTAGCTGTCCACCACATCTTCCTGGGGCAGCAGCCAGTGCTCAACATCAAGCTCATCAAAATCCGGGGCCACGACGTACCTCGCAAGGTAGGACCTCAGCAACCGTGTGACCGCTGCAACATCCCGCAGCTCCATCTGGCGGAATCCGGGGGTGAGTGGCGCATCAGGCAGCTTGTAGAGACGGACTGTGCGGCTCATGGTCATGCGGGGGCCAAGACGGGAGAAGCCAACGTCGATGAGCTTCCTTGGGTTGAGGGATCGATGCCAGTAGCGGCAGGTAGTGATGGGAGTCGGGAGGACGACACCCGCAGTGTATGCAGCCTGCCAGATGTTCTCCTGGTGGACGCGGCGGGTGACCTCACGGATGAGCACTGGCGCGAGGCGCTTGGATCGGAGCTTCTTGTGGACGCAGAGGAAGTTGATCTCGGCCATGCGCACAACGTCGTCGCGCGCACGGATGCGCGCTGGGACGCCGGATATGAAGGCGACCAGCTTCTTGGACTCCTTGGCGCGGACGCCTATGTGCCAGGCGCGGAAGAAGGACGGGGGGCGGAGCGCCCAGCGGAGGAAGGCCGGGGAGTAGTTGAAGCGGAACATGTTCTCGTCGTCCTCGACGTAGTTGTGGGCGAGGAGGGCGTAGAGGTCGGTGAGGAGGGCGTCGTCGTCGAGGTCGCAGGTGAACCACTCGAAGGCGGCGGGGAGCGGGTAGGGGTCCGCGCGGACCTCGGAGAGCGGGGTGGGCGGCTCGATGGCGCCGTCGGGGAGGGAGCCGTCGGCGACGTCGCGGAACTGCCCCACGGGCTGCGTCTCCCAGAACTTGTGGCGGCGGGCGCTGGGGTTGTTAGCCAGGGTCATGTGCTCCTGCACGCGCCGCGCCAGCGCCTCGATCGAGGTGTCCTCCGGCGCCGCGAGGGCATCCTCGCTGGTGGAAGCGCTGGCGGCGGAGTCGTTGTTGTTGGGGGCGGCCATGGCGATCCGCGCGGTGGGAGGGCTAGATCGGCTGTAGGGTTTGAGGGATTTGGGGGAGAAGACGGCAGGCCGGATCTGTTGTGGGCTAGTCGTAGGCGCACCAAAGATGCCTTTATTTTCTCTTTTTTTAGGCTCTCTCCAGGTGACAGGAAAATGTTTCCCTATATTTTCTCTTTTCTTAGGAATCTAGTGCTTATAAATTTTCCTATAAATGTATCTTAACAAAAAATCAACCTAAATTTACATGTATTCATTTCATATCTATATCCACTAATATAAAAATAATCAGAGGTGCTAATCCAAATAACATAAGTCATACGAGCACATAATCATGGTTCAAAACTCTCTGAAGAATACCCCTAATAATAACCCTTCATCACATAAATCTAACGATCACAATTAGCCTGATGACGTGACTTCTAAGTATCTGCATGCAATGCGTGTCTTCCATTTGAAATCAGATTTCCACCTGTTGTTTTGGTAGGTAGTTGTCATGCAAACCGTGATATGGGTGACGCGGGTCTTGTACCCTTGTTCGTCTCCCTACTATCCCTAGTCTCCACTTGGGCTTGTTTGATTTAAAGGAACTTCATAAGATTTTTGTAGGAATTTATCCCATAGGAATTTTTCCTTTGCTAGTGGTTTGATTCATAGGATTAGTTCCTATAAGATTTTTTCCCATAGAAATCTTTGTACTACTTCTTATAGGAATTCTAACATCTACTCCAACCTCTTTTTACAATTCCTTTGGTGAAATTAAACAAAATTTGGTACAAACCAAATCCTATAGGATTGGAATGTGCATGACATAGCAATCCTATGCTTTTCCTATTCCTATGTCTTTCCTACCCTACAAATCAAACAAGCCCTTAATTCGCGTGCCCTGCTCCTTCTAAAACGCAATACACACCTGACTAAGGATGACAATGGGTGGAGTAGACCAATACCATATTGCATCCATGTTACCATCCTTAAAATTACGCAATATGTGATGTTCGTATAATTGTAATTTTAATACTATCTTGTTGGATCAAGATTTCTGAATCAAACTGGTTACTAACCCCATATAAAGAACAATGCATTGTATTGAAATTTCAATCTTCTCAGTCGGTTGGGATCGAGGAGAATTTCAACCATGACCATTCATCTCTTTGAAATGTCACTATCCATGTGGGACAAAAGGCTTGGTTTTCGTTGTAATTTAACAACCGATTCTGAGTTTGACAGTATTATCCAAACACAACCTAACAAATTTCACTAGCTTATTCTCACCGCGGCTTATAAATTCCTCTTGCTTATTCTGAGTTGTAGCTGGTGGGCTTGCTTGGACAACCGACTTATGATGTTATGCATAAGCTGAAAGCTACCGAACCCATCCCTACCTGCAGCCCAAATGTTAGTTTTGCGTTTTTCTAGGGTATGTTAGTTTTTGTGTTTGGAGCAACAAATGACATATGTAATTTACTCTATGTCAACATGGCAACGGAAAATTGAGTGTGGCTTTTTTCTAGGAGTTTTTGTCTTGCCAATATGAACAAGATTGAGTGTGCCTTTTTGCGGGCCAGCACTAGTAAGGTCTCTTGCGGAAAATGCAAAATTATGTGGGAGAAGGTTTGTCGGCCCGCCCGGTTGGGCGGTCTTGGGATTCCTCACCTTGAAAATTTGCATGTACCCACTGGTTAAGATAGCCTTGGTTTGAGCAGTGTGACCCCCAAAAGCTTTTTGTTGGCATGGGCACCGCTTGTGATCCTGAAGATTTGGACCTCTTTAACGCCTCCGCTACCATCACCATTGGCGACGTAAAGATCACATCCTTTTGGTACTATCCATGGCTCAATGGCAAGAAAAACCCCCAAAAAAATGCCCCTCTCATTACTGAAGCATCCACGCAGGAAAAATGGAACATCAAACAAGCCACCCATGAAAATGCTTGGACTGCTAAGATCAAAATGGACGCAACCTTTATATCCCTCACATCCCAGAATTCAGTGGCTTATGGGTGGGGCTAAACAATGTGCAACTTCGTGAGAAGGTGGCGGATTCAATTGTTTGGAACCTCATGTCTAACGGAGAATCTCTTCTAAGTCGGTCAACAAGGACGAATGCTTGGGGTGCACACTCACTTGCATTAACAAGACGGTGTGGAAATCTTGAACTCCACCAAAGATATTTTTTCTGCTTGGTTGGCTATTCAAAATAGGTTTTGAACTACCAACCTTCTTGAGAAGAGAGGATGACCGAATTGTGGGCATTGTCTACTTTGCAAGCAAACTAAGAAAAAATGGTGGCACACCTTTTTCCCAATGCCGCTTCACCAAGAGGGTCTGGAAGATGATCAAAGAGTGGCTCGGGATTCCTTCCATTGTTATCTCCGATTGGACGATGAATATTTTCATCAGGGCGTGCCGGCGTGGTGGACCAACATGTCTTGCAATTCCATGCCAAACCGCAAGGCCATGGACTTCTTATCCATGCTTGCTAGTTAGACTATACGGAATGATAGGAACATGTGGGGTTTTCAGAACAAATCGGCTCCTCCCTCATTTCTTGTTGCCAACATCAAGATCCAGGCAAAGCTTTGGACATAGCGGGCACAAAACATTTGAGCCTTGTAATTCTTGGAGAATAGTCCCTTTTTTGGCCAATTTGGCAGCTTTACTCTTGTGGTGCAATGAACCTTTTATAGGAAAATTTCACAAGGACCATAATCCTACGAAAATCTTACACCAACTGGAGTGAAGCTTTTGGTTGGCTTTACTTTTGTGCCAAAAGATGCCTAGGCAAGATGTACAAATCTGATTTTATAATTGCTCTATGACAGAGAAATGCTGTGTGCAACTTACTTATTTGGTATGCTCACTGCAATTCGGTCCATAAGTTGAACTGACCGGACAAAGTGCATTGCAGAGGACAAAATTATGGGAAGAATCTGCTTTAGGTGCCTTCTTTTGGCAAAGGCCATCTACCATGTACATAGAAGGCAGAGTCAGATGATTTCAGATCACAGGTTGTACGTTAAGCATCTAGGAAAAGCAACACTCACATTGGTGAGAAGCAAGATCCAGCAGCACAACTTGTCAAAATCAATATATTACATCAGAGGACCAGCTTATGCAAAAGAAGTTGCCTTAAATATATGCATTGGTTTAACACTTATTCCTTCTCCTTTCTTCTTTTCTTGCATTTGATCAGGAGTCAGCACAGAAAAATGACTGCTTATATGGTCACACTTGCATTAGCATACATGCCAAGGCAGGATGCAATTATGATTGTTAAGATCGACAAATGTGCTTAGGTTGAAATCCTAGGCGATACCCTCGGGTACACGAACTGCTTCAAGTCATACAACACGGCGACAATATGGGCAAGATGACAAGCCAGCCCAACCTATCCATGTACAAAAGAACAGATGCTGGCATGCGGGTAATGGATTTGATATCAAAACTCCCTCTGCACCACGTGCGCCACTTGCAGTACTGTGAGTACCTCTCCTCTTAAACCTGAAGCATTAACAAAGGTTAGAAAAGATGATATCAAGGTGAAGTTTAAAATGCTGGGGGTGTGAACATGGTATACATCGGTCATAGAGCTCTGATGCGAGGGTAAGGAGAGACTCCGTCTCCTCAGCCATCTTGAAGATCCTTTCGGCCTCCATCATGTGCTCATTTGCAAGGTGTGCTTTGGCCTCCGCATCAGCTACTTTCATAGCTGCAGCTTGAGCTGCGTCTAATGCAGGACTCGCAGCAGCAAACAGGCCTAGATTCTTTGATGCCTTGGATGGATCCTTCTTCTTTTGAGATGGATCTTTCGTTGGAGCAAGAAGTTTCTTTGCATAAGCATCAGTGAGCTTATAGGACTTGTCGATCTGTTTATGTTAAAATAGAAAGACCATCATTGTTAGTTGAATCTATAGGTCTTTTACATCTTCAAAACATACAAAGAAGCTCCAAAGAATAGAGGGAATCCCAGGAAAGTGCAAGTCTGGGAAACAAAAGGTCAAATTTAGATCCAGTGAGCACAGTATTTCTATAAAAAATCATTCTCACTTCTGAATTAGAATTCCTTTTGAAAGAAATAGCAAACTTGAATTCCATGTCAAGCTCCGCGCAAACTAATTCATAACTTGAGACAGACGTAACAATTTTGAGAACCAGACTGAACAATCTGAATTATGTGTATCGTCAAGACATAAATTGGAACAGATGCAAATCAAATCATCTGCTGTGAAGTAAGCTCAGTGAGACCCTATACACCATATATTCCCACCCAATATTCTCCCCAGCAGACATGAAGATCATTGTTTGGATTTGTTAGTAATGGTGGGATCCCAGCACAATCCATGAAGAGAACTAAGATCCATGTGGATTTGGTAGGAGTGACTATCAAAACAAGTTTAAAGGGAGAATAGTAAGCAAAATACATTACAAAACTAATTTATGAAAATGAAGATTGGAGATGTTGTATCCTAGGGGCGTGGGTTTGTCCACAGGAACACGTAACAGCCGCATGCACCGTCTGGCAGCAGCCGACTAGGTATTTAGTTGGGCAAAGTGATTGGGTTAGTTAGGAAGATAAGGACATTTATGTTAGGAAGGTAATTCAGGTTCTTAGGGGACAGATAGACGCCTTGCAGCTTGTTTAAAGTTATAAGAAGAAAGATTGAACTATGCTTGATTGACTCAATAGAAGTTAGTCTTAACTCTTCTCTATAGAAGGGAAACCATGCACCCCGTTGCAATTAAGCTATGAAGAATTAGAAGTTTCAACTCAGCCTCAGAGCCTTCGAGAGTCGAGACACGGAAGAGCCCTGGCAGCATCTAAAGGCGAGTGCCATCTCCCATATCTACAGACCCCTGACGCATGCTAACAACAGGAGAGGATAGGGATGCAGGTGGAATCCACTTATGTCCCACTTGTGGTTCATTCGAAGATTTCTAGTTCAATTCTTTTGAAATTTATAGCAGAAGTCCTCAAATGAACAAGAAGTCAGATATGAGTGGGATCCCACTTCAGACCCTAGGAGAGGACAATCTACAATCTCAATTTGGTAATAAAAACTGTCACCTTCTCAACTTTGTTGGCGCCTATAAGCCGTCGTAATTTTGCACAAAGCAATCTTCTAAAGTTTGCTTGCACCTCATGCCTTTGCTGCATATATGGCAGAAAGATAACATCAGCAACCTATCAACCTACCATCATTCTAGTAATGGAGCAAACATAAACATTACAAAGCACAATACAAGACATATGCAAACCACACAAAATTTGTAGTTATCAAGGCAATCTTAGGAGCTTTATCATCTAGAAACAAATCAAGCGATGACAAATGCTTATAATTCTTACTGTACGAGGTTAGTTGTATATCTGAGTAGAACTTGATGAAGTGAAAAGATGAGACAAAATACATACAACAGAATGAAATCAAATAGGATGTGCAAAGATACTCGACCTCTACGAAGTTGTAAATTGTAGTAACGTCTGAACCATTTGGCTCCTTCAGTTCGGCGAGAGCTTCTAGGATCATGGCACTGTACCTAATAATATACAAATTGGTAGAGGGTAATCAGATCCCAAATAAAATGTGTGCGAGGGAGAAAAGATGTAGACATATGCGAATGAAATAAAGGATCCTTGCTAACTCTGACTTGTGCCTAATGTATGGTTTTTATCTTGTCGACCTTATTTTGGTATGTCTAGGGCGTGTTCGGCAACGCCCTGGCTTCCAGCTTCCCGTCGGAGCGGAGCGGAGCAGCGCCGAACACACAAGCTCCACGGAGCTGGATCCGCGAAGCTGGGCATTTTCGACGTACAATGGACGGAGCACCTCTTTAGCCGATCCGCGAAGCAGGCAAATCGCGGAGCAGCAACTAATTACGGCGAGTTGCCACCGCCAAGTGAAAAGAAAACTGTTCGCTCTCTCTCCTTCCTCTGTCCCGAGCTCCATCCCCATGACCTTGCCGCCGACACCCGCAGCCGCCTCCTTTCCTCCGGCCGCTCCCCCTCGAGTCTCTCCACCGCCGCCACAGCTGTATCGACCCCTACCGGAACTTCTTCCCCGACCACAGCCCGCCCGCCCCTGCGCCCAGCTGCTTCCCCGATGCGGCCCGAGTCCAGATCGACGAGCTCTGGTCCGGTCCGAGCGAGGTTGTTCTGAGCGATGGAGTCCGTCCGTCCCAGATCGACGAGGCCTGCACCATCGGTGTCCTCTACGAGCTCGTCGACGACATCAGGAGCGCGTCGGGAAATGGCAAGATGCGGAGCAACGCCAGCGTCCTGCGCGCGCTGGGCATGGACTCCTCCGGTCCGTTCCCTCCGCCGCCTTCCCCAAGCTCCGGTGGAGGACCTCAGCCTGCACGCCGACCGCGGTCGGGACGAACGGGCTCCTCGCGCTGCCGGAGGAGGCCGAGCGCCGGCGCGACTTTACCACCGCGACGTCGTGCCTGGAATCGGCGCTCAGCCCGGCGCACGCCTCCTCGCTCCTCCCGCTCGCCAAGGCCCGCACGCGGCTGCGCCTCGCCGGCCTGCTACGCCTCGCCGGCCTGCTGCTCGCCCGCGCGCTGCTCGTCCTCTCTCTGCATAATTTCCGAAAAAAGAAATAAAATAGCTGGACAGAGCAGAGCAGCGCCGAACACACCTCGCTCCGGCCTGAGAGCAGTTTTGGCCATGGAGGAGCCGGATCGACGGATTTCTTCGGAGTGGAGGGTTTCCGAACACGCCCTTAACTACAT
Organism: Poa pratensis; assembly: GCA_947311845.1. Taxonomy (NCBI): domain Eukaryota; kingdom Viridiplantae; phylum Streptophyta; class Magnoliopsida; order Poales; family Poaceae; genus Poa; species Poa pratensis. Next base: position 17,002,419 of record CAMZMU010000061.1, on the reverse strand, counting down.
TCTTACACTGTCTACTTGTTTGTATTTATCCACCAAAGAAAACAACGAAGTATTTTCTTTAACCAAAATTCTGTTCCATATAATCGGTCGGTGTCATGCCAAAATCAAAATTTTAGCTTAGATGTCCTCATGATGGTCGTTCCTACCGGTTTGATCATCTTGTGATCACTGGACAGAATCACTTCCACTAAAAGAAAGAATCGTAGGAATAAATCTATGTAACATGTGCTGAACTGAGACATCCTAGATGTATCAGGTGATTAATTATCCATTAACCCTTAAATGGAAGATACTGGATAAGTATGACTATATTGTCACTAGATACTCAAGGTAGGTTTTGTAACCAAAATTTAAAAGGCATAAGGCTTAAGTAAGACAACTTCGGACTCGGAGTCTTGTCATCCTCTGGGCTTTTTTCAATATCTTCAAGTGGAGAAGCTTCAGCAACATTATCTGGGGCTGGGAGAAGCAGAAGCTGTGGGCTAGGTGATGGGGAGGACGAAGGTACTTTTATCCTTGGAATCCTTATTTTATCCCTTGAACCCAGTCCACTTGCACTAAAACTCAAATTCCTCCATTTGTCCTGAAAGTGCCAAATAAAATGAATCAGACAAGCTAGAGCATACAGTCATTAACCAAGGTGATATGTGGAAGGTACAACTAAGATTCGGTACTCTCATGTTTCTCAAATGTCAGCACTATCATAACAAACCATCTAGGATTTACAAATATTACTGCCATTCACTGTATACATGGAGGATAATTGCAATGTCTATGCAAGTTTTTCCTCAGTTATACCCCCCACAAGACACAACATCACAGTTCATGGCATGACATACAACAATCATTTAAGCGGCTGTACTTATGTTCCATTACGCCCTTATGAAAGGAAAAAAACACAAATGTTGCTTCAGAAACAACAGCTGCCAGGTCAGGACAATTCGCAACATGCTGCTGACAGCACTACTTAAGGAAAAAAATTGGACCACTGGCACAGGCGCACAGCAATACATCCCTCGCATTTTTCTAAACCTATGAAACGACTATCTATCTATAAGCTTATTCATACACTTGATCTGGGGAATAGGCAGAGTTGTGTAGCTTGCACACTGCATAAATTGCTACAAATTAAATCATAAAACTAATTTTTTTCAATCTTGCCAGTAGATTCTGTCCACGTCTATGATTCCACTAGCTTCCATGAATATAATGTAAAATTCATTGAGTACTCTAATTAATATTTTGTTTTGGCTAATATATTGCCCTGCCAGGAACTTTTGGTTCCAGAAAGGAGATTGAATTGTACTGGTAAAACTACATATACTGTAACTACAGGGATGGGTACACTTTAGAATGATAATTCTACTGCAAAGAGTGCACTCATCACTTAAACATAAAGAAAAAACATAACTATGTAAATTAGATCAGATTTCGAATGAAAACTGTTTATGCCCATCTCCAAAGTTTCCCACGGGTTAACATTTAACCAGCCTATTCCTTGTGGTTAGAATAGGGTTTGGAAAACCCATAAATATTGCAGGTTAGCAGGCTGGTTAGGAATGGATTACGTGGGAGGAATCGATAAGAAGAAAATTGTAATGAGAGTAATTCTCTTTTCTAGTTAAATGCAATGATAAAAGCAACTTCTTTGGGCAAATATTCAGTTATTCACTTCCTGCCTCAACTAATCTAACAAATGTGGCACCATACTCAATGCTGAATCGCGTCCATCAAATTTTCTCTATCAAAATCCTCTCTCCAAGCAACTGCTCGGCTACTTGCTAGAGCTTCTATGTGATTGGCTGATCTCGTTTTTCATGAAGCAAAGAGGGATCCATAAAAGTCACTTATTTTGCAAAAAGGTAAGCCATTCTGACATTGTCCCATGAGCAGCAAGCGAGCAACACAACCAAATCCAACTATTTTACTGGCGCCTTTTGCATACAAGAAATTGGTTCTCAGTTGTTCCACTAATTCCAACCTCCCACGGTCCCACCCCCAAAACCCCACGACACCCAAACCGAACGGCATCACCTTACTTGTCTTCTGCACTCTGGGCAGCATCCATGGCAAAAATTACATCAGAAAGGAATGTTTTTCATAGTCAATTCTTTCTGTTAATACTAACAGCATCCTGTACCACCAACTGTTTGCAGAATGCAGATATGAGAAAAAAAGTCTATTTTTTACTGTACAATCCAGATTACAAAACATTCACCCTTCCTTGTAACGCCTGAACGGAGCACCACATACCATTGGGCAAAAATCACATCACCGCATCCCTCTGGCAACTAAGCAGCACCAAGTCCACTCAAGCTTGAGATTTTGGGACCAAATTCTCATATTTCAGACCCTAAATCTACCACCATATTCCCGGCCGGAGAATCACGGATCACCAAAGGGGTAACGGAGCATCGCACACAAATCGGACGGAGACATCACGAAACATCGTGAGCAGCGCCAGGGAAGGCTCGGCTAGCGCGACAAGCCTCTCGTGATATGGAATCTACAGAGGCGACAGGTGGCGTCGTGCACGCCCTGAGGTAGATGGGACGCGGCAGCTGTGCTGCAGGGGAAAGTACCTTGAGGTCGATGTTGGAGCGGGAGGAGAGGACAGGGCTGAACTCGGGATCCTTCTGGATGGTGCGCCACTTGCCGGCGCCGTGCTTGAGCACACCGCGCCGCAGCGCCTCCTCCTCCGACGACGTCCACTTCTGCTTCGGCGCACCCATCTCCCAAACTTCTCCTCCCTTCCCGTTCCCGTGCTCCTGGCCGTATGAAGTAGCCGACCACAAACCCTGATCAGATAGCCTTTCTCGGGGGGGGGGGGGGGGTTCCTCTTTATTTGCTGAACTGCTTCCGGAGTCCAAGATTAGGATGACTAAAAAAATAATTAAAAAACGAGATTAGGTTGACTCCAACGGGCCGACCCAAACAGACGCGCGTTTGGTTCGCGTTTGGATCGGCAAACGGACATGTCCAGTCCGCCCATGTCCGCTCTTGGTGTCAGTGCGTCCAACGGCCCGACGCATCGCAAACAGACACGATTTGTTTTTTTGGGAAGATTTAGGAAAAAGGCCATTCATAAAAATTAAAACATAAAATATAAAAATATAAATAAAATGCCCGTTGTGGGCATCTACTCGTCGTCCTCAAGGACGACGTACTCTGGCGCCTTCCAGAGGTGCGGCGGTGGAACGACGGCCGGCGGCGTGGGGGCTGCTCCTGCTCCTGCTCCGGGAAGGGTGGCGCCCGCTGGATCTCCCAGCTGCCGCCATTCCAGATCCAGCTCTGCTCGAGCAGGCCTTCTGTTAGGGGCGGCGCCGCAGGCATTTCCACGTCCATGGCCTCCCACCATTGTCGTGGCTCAATGCCCGCGGCTTGCTGCGCCTGCAGGGCCTCCTCCTGCTCCCGGGCGACGTCCTGCAGAACCATCTCCCAACGCTTGGCCTCGTCCTCGGCCATGGATTTCTTGGAGGCCTCGAGCGTGGCCACGAGCTGGGCGTCCTCGTCGTCCTCTCCCTCCACCTCCATCTTCACATCTGGTGGAGGCGGCGGTGGTGGTGCGCCAATCCGCAGCGCGTGCGGCGGCAATCTAGTGTGCCCCGCCGCAGTGTGTGCGGCGGCGGTGACCAACGGCCGCTTGGCGGCGTTAGAGCCCGCGTGTAGAGCGCCTGCCGCCGCAGGCTGTGCTCGTCGCTGAACCATGTGTCCCAGTTAGAGGATGTGGCCGCGAACGCGGGGTCGTTGTGGACGGACCTCGGGAGACGCACGCGGCGGCGCTCAATCTCCATCTCCTGTGCGCGGCGGCTCGTCGGGATGGGCGGCACCGAGATCCGCCGTGGGTTAAGGTGCCAGTGGTCAGGCAACTTTGCATCTGGCCATGGCACCGGGACCGCGTGGTTCCAGTACCACTAGCAGTCCTCGACGCGCACGTAGACGCGGTCGCGCAGCGCTATCTCGGTGCCCGGCGGCGCGAGGGAGAAAACCGCAGGGAGCGGCGCCGGGATGATGGTGAGGAAGGGGTGGGAGTGCGGCGGCGGCGACGACGACCAGAGGACGAGCCTGCCTCGCCGTCGTTCTTGGCCCTGCCAAATCTCGGCCATCAGAGATGCATGGTTGCGGGGGCTAGGGTTTGATCGTCGGAGAGGGAGCGGTAGTGGAGACAGTGGAGTGGGGGCGGTGGGTGGGGGCTGGCCGTCCCTATCACCTGGCATTAAAAAGGACTGGGCCAGGGGAGGCTGACCGGTGCTGCGTCACTGCCAGGTGGGCCAAGGGAGGACACCACGCGTGACCACGCGGACGCGCGGCGGACCGAAATCGGCCGCGGTCCGATTTTGCGTCGCGCACGGACTACATGCGTCGCCTCGTTGGAGTCATCCTTAGTACACAACTTTTTTTGCGGGTGATTAGTACACAGCTCACAAAAGATATACTTGAGGATTTTGTATGCGGGGAAAGTGGTTCTGCCGCGAAGACTATCTCCACCCTTCACCTGATCCTTGAGATTCGTGTAATGACAAGAAAATACTTGTATTGGCCGCCGCTGGCGGCCCAGTCGCGATAGAGAGGTTCAGGCTTAATTTGGCATCAAAGTGTTTTTAAAATCAAAGTATTTCTATGCCTAGCAAATCAATACATCAGTATAGGAAAAGGAGGTCTGACGCTCTTTTTCATATACTTCTAAATTGTGCAGTTTCTGAATATGTAAGTATACGTAACTACAGTTTTTAGCTAAAACCAAACACCTCAAAGTATTTAATAATTTAGTATTTCTGGAAACCAAAATATTCTTGAAATAGTTCAAAACTACGGAGCTCCCAAACGGGGCCTCAGGGTTTGGGAGATTCGACGGGGCACGCTGCAGTGGGCTCGAGGTTTGAAAGATTTATACACATTAATAAATGACCTCAAAGCTGACCTCTCGAGTTTGCTAGTTTTTCTTTTCAAGCCATTTGTGTAGTGTTTTTGTTTTATGATTTCAAGAGTGGTAAATGGCAATGACACAAATTTAGTTTACCTCTTTTTTTCCATGAAATTATTTTAGACAGATAAGAAGAGTATAAGTGCTCTGGTGGGGAAAAGAAAAATATGTCAATTCCCTAAAACTGGTACAGACAAAATAATCATAGGGTGACCCTTGCATAATGTGGAGGCAAAATTCCTTGGCGAGATACCATTTTTTTAGTCCCCTTTTGTTCAGCGCTGCTGGAATTTTGTTGGTATTAACTGGGCCGGGCCTAATTCTTTGGCACGTGCGATCAGTGACGCGGAACCGGGCTTTCTGGGAAATGAACATGTCTAAGGTGTCAAGTGGGATCCCACTAAAGTCCCACTTATAGTTCATTTTGTGATTCCACTTGCATCTCTACAGAACATCAGTGTTGTGCAATATCTGGAAGTCAAGAAATTGTCTCAAAAGTTCTCAAAAAAAAATTGTCTCAAAAGAAAATCTGGAAGTCGAGAAATGAGATTATTATTCAGCACTAGTTTCAGTATTTTTTGTCTCTTTCAGAGATGCATTCATCTCATCGCTGAGAGAGTTAAGGTCCAGCATGTTGCCTCCTTGTTTGATCGGTTGAACTCCCTCCTGTAGCATTCTTTTATTTTTAGAGAAGTGCTAAGCCAATTCAACCTGGCCTAGCTTACTGGTGTGTTTGGTTTGCAAAAAGCCTGAACCTATTTTGCAAAATTCGTGGAATGGAGTTTGTGCTCCTGTAACAAGGGAACCTTCTCAAACTGTGAGCTAGTAGTTTGAGATTTACTGTGAAGTGCAAATTTGATTTTCGTAGCTAGATCATTTCTTTAAGCTCGCAAAGTGGTAAAGTTGTGAGATAGGCTGTGTGTGAAAGTGAATCATTTCTTTAAGGTTCTTTTCAAACAGCATGCTTCAGTTCAAAATCGTAATTTTGTTAGTACCTTGCATTACACATGCTGCTGGTTTGGAGATATCGTGGGGTATTTATCTGTATTTGTTAGGCACTACTGACGCAAGCTTTGATTGCTATTTATTTCCGGAGCACGCAAGGCCTCCCGTCGTCTCAGAATTTGCGTAATTACTCTGTTCATCCCAGGAGGCTACCTGGTAGTGGAGCGCCCCAACCCCGGCCTCCTCCTCAGCTATACCTGCCAATGGGGAGGGTATGGGTACACCCGTGTAGGACTTTACCCACCCCATACCCATGAAATACATCACCCGTTCTTACCCTCCCCATTTTTATCCATATCCATTGGGTATTTAGGGACGAACGTGTACAAATGCTGCAGTACAGGTCAGCTAGGTACATACGTTGGCCGATCGATTCATGGAGTACATGCGGTCAGACGTGCGTATCGATCAACTAGCTACCTACGTGCGGTCGGACCGATCACTCGATCAGCTAGCTACCTACGTGCAGGTGAATCACTGCGGATCGATCAGCTAGCTGCATGAAGCTAGCTATGTACTCTCTCCGTTCCAAAATAGATGACTTCAATTTGTACAAAAGTAGATGTATCTAGACATGTTACGTGTATAGATACAACCACTTTTGTACAAATGAAAGTCAACTATTTTGGAACGGAGGGAGTACTTACGTGCCGAGTATATCAGTACATGTGCGGATATTACCCGCCCCATACACAAAATAAAATGGATAATTAAATTTTAACCCATACCCTACCCAAAGATGTGGGTATGGATTTGGATACGAATTAATTATGGTTATCCACCGGCAGGTCTATCCTCAGCACCACCGCCTAAGCCCGGCAATTTGACCCATGGGCACGTCCGCCACGGGCACCCGACCCTAATGAGCTGGGTATGGGTGGCTTTTGTTGCCCATGGGTCTTGTCCATGGGTGTCCCGATTAGTCGTGGGTAGGGTATGGGTGCAAGTTTGTGCCCATGGGTAACCCATCGGGTTACCCGATTAATATAAATAATTAATATAAATATTTATATACACGATTTGTAATATATTTTTGCAAGTACACAACTTTATTCAAGGAGTAGAATTCCCTAATAAACACAAACATACCAGCTTTGGTTGCTCACGTGTCCTACTACTAAGAGCCCAGTAGTCCAGCTCCAAGCCTTCACGTTTTGCTGCTGATGGATGAAAAGTGGTGCGGCCCATACACAAAAGAAGCCCATGCAACGGCTGTGGAGTATGTACGCTGCGTTGCATTCAGGACTCTAGACTGCTCATTTAGTACCACCTCGCCCAGCCGATCCTAAGGGACGTGGAGCTCACCCTATAAAACCAACGCGGACAAAAGCAGAGACGCAAAGCAGACTGCATAAAATGATAATCTTCAAATATAATGTTAGACCCGATGACGGGTTCGGGCATGGGTCTGATTTCAGACCCGTGGGCAGTGTCGTGGGCAGGAACTCTTGCCCGTTTAACAAATGGGCATTGGTCTGGAACAGGTCAACCCGACCCGATTGCCAGCCTTACCACCGCCTGCTTCCACCCCGTAGTACTCGGTACAGGTGAGGCCGAGCTCTCCTCACATTCCAACTTTCTGTACTAGCGATTCACTGCTTATTTGTATCATTATGTTGTAATAGGGGTGGACCGATGTGAAATCTTTCCTCAGCTTTCCTGGGAGTCCACCTACAAGCTACTCTATCCCTCAAGCGTTCATTGCTCCAGTTGAAGTCTGCAAGGCGAGCTCTCAGTCACTCTTAGGTCACATGTTGTACACTTAATGTTATGGATAACTGCTGTCAGTTGCTGTAAGACTAGTCACAATGGGGAGTATCATGTACTAGTATCATGCATATGATACTAGTCCATGTTACTACCTCCACAATGGTGAATAACATATGTGTGGTATCATATAATGATGCATTTATTAGGTTGTAGACTCATTTTACATTGGAATCCGTTATGTTACGATATCTACCTATGATACCACCATCACCCGTTTCATCATTAATTGCAGTGACACGTCAGCTTTTTACCAACATGGCATGCATGATGCCACCTATGATACCCCCATTGTGGCTAGTCTAATGAATATTTGAGGCACGGCCTGGAGTAAACTTACTGATGTAATGGATACATATTTGAATTATGCCTGATTTAGAAAACTTACTGCCTATGTGTATTTGTAATGGATCGTAATATTTGAATTTTCATGAAATACTTGAATATATTGTTATATTAGACTTTTGCCTCTGTTTTAGGAGGCACTGAAATGGATGCCTCAAATACTAACCTTTAGAGGTATTATGAGTGCCTGTAATGGTATAGCATTAGAGGCACGAATCAAAAGTGCCTCAAATGGTATAGCATTAGAGACATTGTTGAGTGCCTCAAATGGTATGCCATTACGGGCACAAATCAAAAATGTCTCTAATAATATATCATTTGAGACACTCAATAATGCCTCTGAAGGTTAGTTTTTGAGGCACTAAATGATGCTCTAAAGGTTAGTATTTGAGGCACTCTAAAATGCCTATAATAATCACTTTTGGAGGCATTATTGAAAAATGCCACAAAAGACTTTTAACTACACAAGTAAATGCTGCACTTTTTTGTGTGCCTCAAAAAACCTTTCGTGGCATTTTTTGAACTTTTGGAGGCATTATGACGAAATAGGCCGTAGCCCCGCTATATAAATATAGCAAACACCTGATACAACCAACAGAATTTCAATGCTGGGGCGGCAGCAAATATACACCCAAAGAAAAGAAAAGAGAAATAAAAAGGAGACATAGGCGGATTGACTAAACGACGGCGACCCGGAGCCGCTGCGCCCTCTCCGACGAAGTACCACCACGCTCCTAACACGGAATCGACGAGTACCAAGCAGCACCTTCAAGAAGGAAAGCTATGCTGCTGCCCGGACCAACTGGTCCTAGGGTTTCCCCTGGCACATAGGGAAGTGGATGAAGGGTAGCCACGACGCCCTTCAGGAAGGAAAGGTGCCACCCGGAGCGGCACCGCGTCGGAGTCGGACGAACCGACAAGGATTTCTCCCGAAATCCCTATTCACAACCCCGTGCGATCCGTAGCATAGGAGCCCCGCGAGGACGGACCTCGATACCACCAGACAAGCCGCCCACCAGCATGCGCCAAAACGATTCCGAATCCACCAACGTCGTCTCACCACAGTGACCGTCACGAGGTCTGCAAGCCGACGGTGTGGCGAAGAATGAACCAGGGTCAGCCAAGCCACAGCCGCGCGGGAGGGAACAACCTCCACCGTCAAGGACGGTAGTCGACCGGACGAGGCAGCAGAACATACTAGTCCCCGTCAGGTCCGGCCGGGCCCAGCGGGCCCGTAAAGCCCCCAAGGGGCACACCAGTCCTAATAGGGTCCGGCCGGGCCCGAGCTGGGCCCGTGAAGCTCGCCGCCAAGCTGCAACAAGAGCTGCCGTCGCCGCTGCCCCCTGCCACCTCCACCTCACCGCCAGCTGCAGAGCGCACCTTGGAGCAGGGCAGCCCGCCCGGATCCAGATGGGACCCGCCGGGCCCAGCCGCCACTGCCACGCTGCACACCGGAGCTCACCACGGCGCCGCCCCGCTGCAGACGAACACCGCCGCCGCGACGCCACCATCCGGCCGAGGCCGGGCCACCGCCACCTGGGGCGCACCGCCGCCGGAGATAAGCCGCCCCGCGCGACCTCCTTCCGGCGCGGGTAAAGGAAGACCGCCTCCGCCGGCCCCAGCCCGAGCCGCGCTCGGCTGGCACGCCGACGGCGGCGACAGGGGACAAGCGGAGCTGGGGTCGGTTGCAGGAGAGCTGAAGCCGCGCCGGCCGCCGCGAGGGCGGCGCGGACGCGGCGGGTGGGGGGGAGGGGGGGAGGGAGGAGGAGACCCACGCGGCGGCGGGGGAGAGGCCGGCGGCGGGGGAGACGCCGACGAAGGGGCTGAGGGCGGAGGGCCCTAGGAGTCGCGGGAGCGGAGCGCTAACCCTAGTCGCCGCTCTGGAGGCATTATTGAATGCCTCTAGTTCTAGGACGTGATGTAGTGACAAGCCACCGCAAGCCGAGGTGCCCACGAGTTGCACCGGCGAGGAGGATCACTCCGGCAAATCGCAACGCTACGGCCGGCCGGCGCGCAAAGCCTGGGTCGGCAGCTAACATCCGCCGGAGAACACCACGTGGCAGGCGCGAGGTGCGCGTGCGTTTGGATCAAGTTGGCCGGTTGACGCCGGTGTTACAGGTGGTCGATCTCGGCGTGCTGCAGTGTAGAATCTACTTGGTGTTGGAGATCCATTGATAGGAGTAAAGTAGCCTTCTATTTTCTATCGTGGGGTGTGACTGCTCGAGATTGGTTGCAATCTGACTGAGCAGTCTTCTTGTAAAATAACTTTCTATCTTCTATAAAACTAAAGTACGCGATTGCGTACTCTCTAAAAAAAAATCTACTTGGTGTGGCACGAACGGTTAGCATGGGCAGCTGCTTCGTCTAGGTAGGTGGCTGCTTCGTAAGGTCATCGCTTGGACCACCTTAGTTAACTGTATCTCCTTAATTGGGTTGATTAATGGTTACCATTATTGATGAGATATGTATAAACTAGGGGTCTAGGGCCAACACTGTTAACGCCAACTGAAGAGAATGATTTTGCGACTCACCAGCTCCGGAAAAGGGCATGCATCTCTGGAAGTTTGTCTTCTTCATGCTGGCTACTTGGCTAGTGTCCAGCATCTACCCTAATCGTCAATGGTGTATGCTAGTACCTTTGAGTGTCTCTGTTAATGTCGTCGCCGCTCACCACTCACCAAGTCTCTCTGTTACACTTGCACCCGTACGTCCTCAATCCAAGTGCAATGATCGAGCTGCTCGATCGGCTTCGGAGAAAAATGCTCCGCACGAATTTATTGCGAGAGGTCGGCAGCACGCGGCATGTTGCTTGCAAACGCAAAGGCATGCACTGCACATGGCCGCGCAATATCGATAATACTTCAAACTCGTACCCCCTCAACGCTGATAGTTACCTCCGCCGAAACCTAGGTTTGAAGCTCTGATAGCACACGTGGCGTGGTGCTCATCCGTAATGATCAGTGGGCGATCCCCTCCTTGGTGTGTTTGAACAGAGCTAGAAACCCATATGCTGAGGAAGATCGTATAGGTTTTTGTGCAAGCTTGAGCACAAAATACTTTTGTACATTTGTTTTTATCTATTTGTTTCTCCTGTCCATGCATTTGCACGTGTGTATCATTTATAAGGGGACAAAAGAAAAAACGTGTGGGGGCACCTGCCCCGTTGGATACACTGGATCCGCACCCAGGGGCGTAGCCAGGCCCCAGGCTACACTGGCCGTGGCCCGGGGCGTGGCACCTAGTTTCTTTGCTGATTGTAGCTACAGTAGTACTGTTTGACACTGTAGCATGAGGTTGGCCTGGGACGTTGATTTATCCTGGCTACGCTACTGTCCGCACCTGTATATTTTTTCTTCGATAAAGATCGATTTTTTAAACTCATAAGTTAGCATCACGCTGATACAATGTGTAGGAGTTTACACCGACTTTTACATATTTAGGAACTTAGGATGCACACACCGCACATATCAAAGGAAAAAAAGCCGCAGTACAAGTATGTCAAGCACTCGTAGGAACGCATAAGGCAAGCCGAACTACGTTGTCATCCATGCGAGGTAAAAAAAATATCTCTCACCTGCCTCCTCCAAAAGTGTGCATACGTCCATAAATATATCTATGTTCTCCATACGCTGAAGAGAACTTTACATGCCTACCATTCCCTTAAAATGACATACACTCTTTCTATGTGGACGATGAAGGTAAAACTGAAAATCACCGGATTCTTCTCCAAGCCTAGCATTCCCATCCTTTCGGATGCATATATTTTACTTGTACTTTCTTAGACAAATATGTCACATATAGATGTTCCCTCAATCTATTGCCAAGGGCTAGGCCTCCTTCTCTAAGGAAAAAACAAGGTCCATCTAAATCTAAGGCGACTGAGATTTTGTTAGTCTCACTCAGCCGAAAAAAGTGTAACTCTTGTTTAGTGAGATTTTGTTAGTCTCAGTCAGCCGAAAATGCAACATGCCTGAGGTTTAACATTGCCAGAAAATATATTTATCAATATTTTGATGCGCAATTATTAGTCCTTTTGGCCTATGTTCCTGTCTAAGCCCAGGTTGCTCTGGGGCTTTGGTGACCATCAAAAGTCCGAAACTTCCTAGCAACACCTCTATTTTGTACTCCCTCTGTCCGGAATTATATGTCGTGAAAGTGAAAGAGAGTGTATCTAGACACGTTTAAGTATGTAGATTCACTCATTTCAATGACAACTAATTCTAGACGGAGGGAGTAGTAGAGAGATAGGTGGCCATGTAAACAAGTTGAAATCCAGAATGCATGTAGTTCTCTTTAACTTATAACTTGTCGGGAGTTAAGATCTTCAAACTGTGTTTTATTTCTCGTGTCTGAAATAAAATTCTGTAACCTTATTTTCAAAACGTCACGCAACTCAGTGTGATAGGATATCTGATATAAATGGCAGCATAAGACTGACAGTAATTAGAAAAAACTAGACCATAGTGCAAAACAGTTTTCCACAACTAGGAGGATCTCCACCGTTTATCGTGACCGTTGATTTTGCATCCAACGAACAATATTATTCCTACTAGTAGATGTGTTGATAAAACAAAAAAAATATGTTAATGCGTGGTTATATTTTTTTGTCGATGCATGTAGATAAATTTCTTGTTAGTACATGAATCTACAAAAATAAATTACCTAAATCCAGAAATTATTTATAATGCATCCATATTTGAAAAAAATTCACAAATTTGTGCACGGATCGTAAAGCATATATATGGACGTGTGAGATAAGCGGTGGATATCCTCTTAGTTGTGGAGTTGTATTTTCCACTACAGTGACAGTAATGCCACGTAGCCAACCGAGCGACGCCCTTCAACTAATCCTCTCTGGATCGAAGTTTGACCCGTTTGACAACTTGCAGCGATGATACAACTAGTCTCCTCTTGGACCACCCGGCTGCATCCATCCAGATGATCGAGTCTTCTCATGCATGCAGAAACAATGGACCGCAGATGACAGATTAACGCCTACGCTTAATCATTGAGAAGTGTTGACTCGACATTACATTAACCATTAATTCATCGCCGCCATCAGTTCAATGCCGCATAGATCGCCCGGTAGGAGCGGCCGGCCGGGGTGGACTGGGAGATCGATCTCCCCGGCCATGCATGATGAGGAGAGCCATGAAGGTGAGCTAGCTAGGTGGAGGTTGGTGCATCAATTCGGGGCACGGACGCGTCTGGACGCCGACGTGATCTGGCCCCGGAAAACAAAGCCGACATCCCTCTCTGCACCTCTCCGTATCCGGCTGCGATCCGGTTCTCGGTCAGAACTGGTGGCGCAGAAGCCCTCTGGATCGATCGAGGCCGCGCGCGCGCGACGGCGACGGGCGGCGATCGGGACGGCGGGCGCGCGCGGGGACAAGGCGAGAGCATTAAGCCGGACAGCGTGCATGAATGAACAGGGGACCCGTTCTTGGACGAGCCCCGGCCGGAAGGGGCGGGGGGTCCGTCCGTGGGAGGGAGGCGGCCTGGTGAGCTGAACTGACCTAGCACCATTAATAGCGTCTGACCTGCAGCGAAGCCGGGGCGGGAGTGGTCCGCGCGGGGCGACAGGGACGTGTGTGACCCGGCCCTGCACGCGGGCGCGTGTGCGTGTCCGTCGGCCCATCTCGCGTAGCTCTCCCCACGGGCGACCGGGGCACGGCACGTACGGCAGAGCGCGCGCTCGGATCGGATCCGATCGGAGGAGGAAGAAGGAAGCAAGCGGCCATGCCGATGGGTTAAATCAAATGTCGGCAGAGTACTTCACTTCGCCCCATCTCAGCTCAGCTGCGCGCAACACGTAATCATACAGGATTACAGGATAAGATACGCTCCGGCCGGGATCCTGCCAAAACGGGGATAGTTCCTACGTACGGCGTGCACCCCTAGATTGGTCAACTAGTCCACTCCGGCCGGCCGGTATGCGCCATCATGCAGTTGCAGCTACTGTAGTTCCATGCGAGCAGACGTCTCGTCTCAACTAACCTAGCTATCTATGGCGCGTTTGGTAGCCTGCAGCACCCTTGGCCTGGCCCGCCAGCTGCAGCGTGCTCTAGTTTGGTTGCCAGCTGCAGCCTACCAAACAGGCCCCTACTGTATGTGAGGCATTGCCCAAAATGGTCCAGGCGTAGGATACCTGAGTGGTTGCTTTACAAGTACTGGCGCGCAACATGGTGAGATCGATGGAGCTTAAATGTCGGAGATCGATCGGAACTCCAGTGGTCCAAGGCCGGACTAGAGCATCAAATGTGCCCTGCTGAATTATTGTGGAATTAACGGGGGGTTCCATGATCGTGGAATTAACTGCAGACTGCCTTCTGTAACATTTCACAGAAAGAATGTACTCCCTCCGATCCATATTAGTGGGCATAGATTTGTCTAAATTCATATGTATCTAGTTAAGTATTTAGACTAGATACATGTGTATCTAGACAAAGTTGTGCCCACTAATATGGATCGGAGGTAGTACCAAGTAATGATCAACCTCGTATGTTCTCGTGTTTTGGACCAACTAGTACTCCCTCCGTTCGGAAATAGATGATTTAGGTTTGTCCAAATTTGGATGTATGTAGACACGTACTAGGAATTAGCTCATTTCCTATCGGTTGCTGCTGTTTTATCGGTTGTGCCTCAAAATATTCAGTTTAGACGAGCTATATTGGATACAAATAGACCGCATGGCTCCACTTATTTGAGAGACTAATGCGTGTCACTTTTCAGTCAAATCTTTATATGCTGATTTACTTAATGTACACACAAGATTTTTGCTGATATACTTATGTAAACGTAAGATTCCATAAAACATTACAAAAAATCTTTGATTTCTTCATCGAAAAGTCTTATTAACAAAAGACAACCTTGCTAAGAGAAGATGGACGGGATGTGAAAAATATGTTTTTTTATCATGCATATCCTTTTGCACGAAACATTTGGAGGCTAAAACATTTTACTTTTCATATCTCTCCTCCGACTGGCATCGCTAATATGTTTGGTAATTAATTGAATGAGATTGATAAGAAGACCAAAGCGCGTATATATGTAGACGTGTCAGCTTTTCTTTGGGCAATTTAGAATTGTCGTAATGCTATTATTTTTAACAAGAGGGAAGATGTTCATTTTTGTAGGTTATCTTTTTTTTAAAACAAAACGGGCAATTTGCCTCATTTTATTAAAAAAAGTAGGAGAGAATTGGTGGGTTAATTAGCAGGAAACCGGCCTAAAACCAATACAAACGCCCTCGCAAGCCGTCATGGAACACGACCGCTTCGAGGACACACTCAGCCACCCTGGCTACCAACACGAACAACACGCACACCGCTAAAAACGAGGACAGTCGTCGAGGTTGTCCACCGGCAGCATCGTCATCACTCCTCCCCGAGCAAGCGACTCCGACTTCGCTGAAGAAATGACCACCTAAGAAAGCCTCACCGCAGCGGCAACGAGAAGCCCACGCCGGGCTATGCCAAACAGATGACTCTTCGCACGGTGACAAGCAGCTCCGGTTTTGAAGACGGGCTCCGGAGAGGAGATATGCAAGACCTGCGCCGAAGAAGCTCTTTGCACCAGACCGCCCCTGCATGTCATCGTAACGCTGCTCATACGAAGGCTTGGAAACATAGCAGCTCCGACTTCACAACCTGGGAAGACCAACACGAAGACTTGGACACGTCGGAGCAGAGCCGACTAACAGGATCTTGCCGCGACCAGACCATCGCTCGCCACCATCGTCGTTGCCAAGCTTGGCACCACACGGAACCTCCATCGCCAATTGGCCGCTGCCAACCACGAAGACGTGCAAGTCCAGCCCCGAGAAAGCACATAGGGGAGCACAATCTTCTAGGACGACGCCCTCAGGAGGGAAGCGACGTGGATCAACGCCGTCGTCTGACCTTCAGCAGGGAGGTATACTGGATACACATGTGATCATTCCTCCTTCCTTTAAACCAGCAGGGACATATGGATACCAGACGTGATTGCTTGATGGCAGTACTTCAGCCTATTTTCAGTCGGGGTGGTTGGCTTCATTCTAAAGATTAGATGTTTACAACTTCAATTTCCGGGTGGCTCATCCTTGTTCTCATTTTGACAGATACCTGATCTGTAATAAATTTTGTACTCTTAAACATTGTAATTAAGTGCGGTTGTGTGCATCGTTTCGATACAGAGGCCGGGGCGCCGCTACCCATTCGAAAAAACCTAATTTCCTATCTTTGTACTTACAGATACAACAGCTACGTACTTGTAAAATTGTTGCATGTCAAGTAGGAGTAATTATGTTACCGAGCGAAGTGAAGGCCTCTCAAGAGAGGTGGTAATGAGGTTAACAGCAATGTCTCGATCAACCTAGGTGAATTATGATGCAACAAGACCACATGCAGGGTGCTTGTGTGTAATGGATGTACTACTGTCGAGTAACCATCGTAGGATCAACGAGCTTAAATGACGGAGATTTGCAGCTTGGTGCAATGGACCATGCACCATTAAGCCTCCGCTTTTGTTGTTTGGACCGTTTCATCGGTTGAAGAAACAGGTTCCATGATTGTCTGATCGATCGTTAGGCCGTACCTCCTTGCAGAGTGGAGATAAACAATTCGTTACAAGCAATAGACAAATGAACGATGAAGAAAAGTAAGATCAACACAATGGGGGCACGCAATTTTAACGTGAAAAACCATTCTAACAAAGAAGGGAAAAAACCACTGGCACCAGCCAGCAAAACTTCACTATATCAGGAGAGGTTTTACAAATGCCGCGATTTACAACTTGCAACTTATTCCAAACCGACGGCTTACAAGAGCTATATATAGAAGTGAAACCGTAAGTCGACAGGAGTCCGACTCGGCCCAAGCCTCCCGCCGACGGGGCTCTCTTCGTTATGGCAGAAGTAAGTCTTTATCTTCATATGAATTTGGATCACCATAAACTAACACGGTCGACGGTGATCCAGTATACCAGAGAACTGTGGTATTCTTCATTTGTACTACTATCTCCATCCATGCACTCTAGAAATCTTTTGCCGTATCGACGCAGAACTGTGGCATGCAAGCGCTCTTATGAACATTTTGAACTTAGGAGCAACAAATTGTAGATTGATCACCGTGAAGATCTTAACATCATTTTCCTCCCTGCAAATAAGATTTTGATTAGGCCTCCGGCATGCCGTATGCAGGGAGTAACCAGAAAAAACGAACTAAGAAGCCCAAAATACCTGTGTAATCCAAGTATATGCAGGCGAGCAAATGATGTCCATTTCTAGGTACTGATTGTTCATTGCACACAGACACTAGTACATTTCCTTGCAAAATAGACAGATTCCTACCAAGATGCGAACATAACACTTGAGCGTCCTCTCCAGTTCGCAAGCGTCATCAGCATATCGGTCGGTCAGTGTCCTGCAGTACAGTTTACACGACGACATTTATCCTGGAGTTCAGTGTGAACAGTAGTAGCTAGCTGCCCACCCCATGCATTTACCCAATCAACAGAGTTCAGCTTCAGCGCGTACGAACGCGATGTCCCTGTCGATCTAGACGTCGCCGGTGGCTACCGATGGATGGATCGATATCGATATCGATATCGATCTGGGCTCGTACGCGTGTACGCAGTTCAGGCTCCGCTCTGTTGCCATCGCCCGTCTCCCGATCGTTCGGTTACGGCGAACCGACTGAGTGCGTGACCAATCGTAAGCGTTTATGAGCTAGCGTTGGTGCCAGGTTCAGGCGCCCGCTGACGACTACTGACGGCGCGGAAGGAGGCGATGTATCTGGGCGAGATCGAAGCTGCGATCACCGGGGAATTAAAACCAGAAGGATCGATCTGAGTTGTTCGGGAACTGCAATAATAATTGGTGGATATATATATGCAGGAGAAGTCGCGGTTGTGTTAATGGCGCCATATGTCAATCAGAAAACAAGAAGATGAGTAGATTACCAACCAAAAAAGATAAATCGTCTATTAGTACTTCAGATAAGAAGCAGTCAACATAATCTTATATACTCCCTCCGTTCCTAAATGTAAGATGTTAGATGTTCCACATGTTGTCCACATATACACTAAATTGAGTGAATATACACATGAAATGTGTCTAGATACATTTGTGTACATGTGAATATAGATAAAACCTAAAACATCTTATATTTGGTAACGGAGGGAGTAGTACAACAATGACAAGGCAAACAACGCGTGAAATTATCATCCATCGCGGTCGATCACCTTAGCAGCCAGCCGAGCATCATTTATCCATCAGAGTACAAAATCTAGGTCAACATCCTGATAGCCAGTAGTCTAGTGTTCAGTCTCACACTCTACTGTACTTCAGCTACTATCTGGTAAAATAAAACAGTGCTAGCTCGTGCTAAACTAGACCAAGCATACAACAAACCCAGGTGTCAACATTGATTCCTCAAGGAAAAATCAAGGAACAGACGGAAGGCAGGAACATGCTAATAACAAAAAGACAAAGAGTATGTTCTATATGTGGCAATGGATGTTCACCGTTCTGAAATTTCAATGTAGGTTGGCATCACCAACAGATCGATGTATAGCATGCGCTTAGTCGATAACCAATCATTTAATGCTTTACAATTCTATCGATCGGCGAGAAAACAAGAACAATCAGATTTTTGCACGTCTGTCCGCTAGCACTACTAAGAGTATCTCTAACCACGGTCCCCAAACTGGCACCTTTCTGTCTGCGCACGGTTTTATTTATCTGGCATGTCCGTCACACCTCAAACTCACCCCATATGTGGGGAGTTTGGGGTAGGGATGAGATTGTCCAGCCATGTTTGGGCTGTCCGCTTGACCAGCCTTTTGCTTTCTTTTTCTTTATTTTGTCCTTCATTTATTTTTCAATCTCCTTCGCCACCAATCATATGCAAATGACCCTACAATTTGGGGTGACATTTGGGGACATCGGTTGTAGGAGGCTAATTTTGATAGTTGTCCGCGGACACGTCCCCAGACAGTTTGAGAGCAGTTTTGGGGACCATCGTTGGACATGCTCTAACCCGGTGAGCAGAGACACCTCCCGCGTGGATGCCTATGAAGGGGGTGACAGGCTCCTTCTGGGAGATACTCCTCAGCCTGACAAACTACAGAGGATACTATGAACACCACTCATCGCAATATTCACATGGATCAATATGGTGATGGTTTCAGCGGTACCCTGAACTATGTTGATTCAAAGATAATGCAGGGAACTCGAGGTGTTCGGCTCAATGCCGCACCGATATTTTTTTTTATCTCATTCAATAGTTTTTTTTTGCGGGTCCATTCAATAGTGTTGATGAAATGCAATAAGATTTGATTTTGGTGTGCTAAATGAATTTGGTTTCGATGTGCTGGTACAACATGCATACATGGACGATTGAGTTGGAGATGCCATGTTTGAATCTGAATTTTAATTTCAAAGTCTATGGATTTTTTATATGCTGTTGAACAGTATGTGTAAAAGAATAAATATGAATTATTAAGGTGTTAAAATAGAGTAGAGTGCATATGCCCAATTAAAGATAATATGAGAAAATGATAATATAATGTGAATTAAGTTGGAAACCAAAACAAAAATATCTAAAGAAGCTGATTTTCATTGAAAAGAAGAGAGTTGTCCAATTTATTAGCAAAACTTGGGCCAAAACAAGATACAAAGTGTGTGAGCCTCATCAGCCGACGAAGCGACAGTAACCATAGAGAAACACACCAGCAATAGATTTTGTGAGCATCTGTGTTTGTACTATGTTTCGCACAAGGGGTCAAATTTCCCTCATATGCTTTTGACGATGATGACACCATTTTTTTCCCCAGGAGTAAATGCTCACAGGGAGCAACTTTGAATTACCATATTCTTCCAATCATAAGTGTTCCGATATGGTTGGAGTGAACTGTTAAGTTTCCCATGCGAAGGAGGGCACGGCGGTGTTGCGGCTGACTCTCGGTAATATTACCAGTTGTTACGTGCTCGCATGGCCGTCGCCCTGAGTGATGTGTGATTCAACGCCTTCAAATATATGTGTGGCCCTCGTTACTATTGATCTATGAAACCGATGCAAGACCGAATGGTCACTTGCGTAAGGAGCGCCCTAGCTTGCCCGTTTCTAGGGGATTATATATTCAACGCGTCAGGCTTCGCTAGTAGAACAAACATAGATGCATAGAATTAATTTAGTGTTCTGTCAACTCCTACACCATATGATCTACATCGTAATTCGTGCAACTAAGAGTTACATGTTGGGTTGCAAATGAGATTTTTTCAGTTGCAAGTGAGGTTTCAACTGAGAAAAGAACTTAAAATGTTATTTTTGCTTTGTGATTCGTATTAGACATGAGTTAGAAATGAGTTGCAACTGAGATTTGATAACATTACCTAACTTTAAATTAATTTCCAGTCGATTGAGAATTAGTCACTCCCAACTCTACCACAGCGGCCGAGAAAAATAGAGGGCACCTGTCATAGAGTGTGCAATGATGCAACTCGACCTCTAGAGATATACATGCAACTTGCACAAACGTATATAGATAACGGAAATGCCGATGGAAAAAAAATCAAGTGGTTGGATCTGCACTTATTACTAGTGGGCGAACTTGTGATCAGTTTTCAACGGAGAACTGCAAGTACGATATGCCCATCTAGACTTTGTTCAGGAAGAATATTTAGGCAAAATCCATACTGCTAAATAAATCTGGAACTGGATCTGGCATGTCCACGGACTTATTAGCAGTGCTAATGCTGCATACGTGCAGTCGAGGTACAATTGGTCTCACTCCCTAGTATAGCAGTAGAGGTCTCTATGGCCAGATCAGAATTAATCGAGCACCCCCTTCATTTTTAGAGAAGAGAACATAAATCTCTTTGGGCCTTCTCGTCTGAAGAAGCATATAACTCAATGCAATGCATCGTGTTATTAAAATTAAACAAACAAAATGAAATAAGCTATCAGACACTGAAAATCCAGGTTGGAATTAATATAAATCTTCTGGTAATTTCTCTAATTAACTTACTGCCGCGTGCCTCCTTGAATCATCAAATGGCTATTTTGTCATCAAATATCCCATGTAGCACATGACAGAGTGATCGACAGTGCGTCATGCACAATTTCCGGCTGGAAACATGCTATGCAAGATACTTAAGTTAATGGAGGCATGCATGATTTGACAATCTTTTATACTCATAAATCTCGGATACACCATTACACATGATTAAATCTAACATGGGACGATGTGACTGATCTGAATATAAAGTTGTCTCAAATGCTAAAACAGTCCATGAAGAATACTGCTTCACAGCTTGTATACAGTGTCTGAAGTTGTATATATATATGTGTGATAACGAGCTGTTTATGAATATATATTTTAGGGAGGAATTTATTATTCTTGTAGTACTAAAGATGATGAAATGCATAATAAAAACGTAACGTTAATTAATTTAGGATTTTTATGATGAATTCTGTGTGGTGACTTGTGACTGGTGAGTGACTACCCATACTTGCAAGTTGCACCCTCCCTTATCGATTTTGCTTTCAAAATTTGTAATACAAATGTTTTGCTTACATGTTGCACCGTTATCTGCTTATGTGACTAATCTCGAAAATTTGTATTATTTGCTAGGATCTGGCAGCGACATTATCAAGCACCAATCAGGTTTTCCGCTACTAATGCTAATTGCTATCCAAAGCCTCCACCACTGCTATATCACGGCCCCACTGCACTAGAATTGGCTTGACCTATAAATAGAAGTCGATAACAAACTAATACAGAATTGTTAATTAGTTGAATAAATCTAAATGTATAGTAGGTACACGATGGCAAACATGTGAAGACAAGATCATGTGCCTCCCAATAACATGAGATAGTACATGAAAAATTAATAGATTGGAGCATATATTAACATACAAGCACTAAACAATATTGCTTTTTTCTTAGAAGGCAGTGTCGTTCCTTAGGATAGCAGAATTATATCTATTGCAGTTCTAGCAACTCATCATTGCAGTAAGAGCAACTCCGTATGAAAACAAGATTCAGATCTTCCCTACACTTATTTTACTTCTACTATTTTTTATTGATCTTTACACAGTCGTGTTATGGACTTATGGTTCAGGGTAAGTTAAAGCCTACCATGTGCATAAATACTCAGGACTAGTTTGTCCCACTTATGCTTACAGTTAATTGAGGGGGTTAACCAACATGTTGTCATAGGTAACTAAGTGCTATGCTCCAAACTGTCTAACGTCTCCAGTTGGTGGGGGGAAAATGCATACATGTAAACAAGCTATAGGCTCCAAATCTTATGAAAATCGGTTGCCTATCATCATCAATGTGTGGTCCTCTACTGGCCCTGTCATGTACAGATTTTATGGGACCTCCTATCTTGTTTTTCAATCAAATTAAAAATAAAAATAAGTGAAAATACGCAAGCACTAGATTTCCTTCATTGTTTTTTGGGGTGTTTGCTTCCCTCTCCTTGCTTTGTTGTCATAGTTTTGTCTTTTTATCCCCCAATTTGCATCTACTCTCCAGCAACCTGCTGTAGCTCGGTTGTCATCTTGCTCTGTGCAAGATGATTGACTGAGATCTATGCAATTTGAGTAATGTTTTGTTGCTGCACCGTCAGCTTATAATGGTCGCAAACTTGCAATGAATCATCCTATTATTCATAGATAGGGAATCATCCATGTCCAAGCAATAAAGGAAAAGGTCCAAAACAAACCTTGAACTTATAGACCAAAGCTAAATCGAACCCTGAACTTTGAATCCCGGGAATCGACACTCTGAACTTGTCGATCCGGTCTATTTTAAACCCTGTGCCTGTTTTCCACTTCAGGAAAAAAAAAACGAAATTGCTACCCTCACTAACATCACTGGCCCACCTGTCATATCTATCTTCTATTTTTTTCTTCTCCTGACCAACTCCTTTCTCCGCCACCGCATTCCATCTCCTTTCTCTGCCACCGAATTGGCGACCACCATGGCCTGCCTCCTCGCGCCATCCACCTGTATGAGTTGGAGCAGTAGAGGCGCGGTGGATTGGGAGCTGCAGCTCTAAATCCATGGAGTTGCATGCCGGGAAGCTCCGACTAGAGTTGGTGGATGACGCAGGGTGGTCCGGGTGGAGCTCTGCGGACGGCACCGCCGCGAGAGTAGAAGCCACGCCGGGAAGTTCGGGCAACAGTAGGTGGCCTGCAAGAGACGCCGTAGATGGCGGCCTCGCTGCACACGATGCGACCGAGCACATCCTCCGGCTGCTCGGCTTCAGGAGCGCCCGTGGCAGCCACGGCGGGCTATCGTGACGAACGGCACGCGGGTGACGCGTAGAGGCTGCACGGGATTGCTCCCACATCCGCGTCGCTCTGACGGCCGGGAACGACATCCATCTGTGCACACAAAATACTTGATTTCCTCGCGATTGATCTAATCCAGAAAGCTAGCTAGATTTGGCAATTTAGACGACAAGCTAGCTACCTGTGATCGATGTATTGATTGGGGCCCTCGAGCTAGCTAGCGTCCACAAGATTGATCGGAGGCGCTCGAGCTAGCTAGCGTCCACGAGATTTAGAAAGGGGATGAATCTGACATGTGGGCCCAGAATGTCAGTGAGAGTAACACTTTATCCCGGCCGGGACCGTAGTATTCCCGGTGAGCCAAACAGGCACAGGGTTTAAATTAGACCGGGATCGACAAGTTTAGAGTGTCGATTCCCGGGACTCAAAGTTCGGGGTTCGATTTAGCTTTCGTCTATAAGTTCAAGGTTTGTTTTGGACTTTTTCCAACAATAAACTACAACGTTGTCATGCGAGTGGTGCCAACAGTGAATAGGTGCAAGCATGCGAGCGGGGGGTAAACCAAATTTGGCTTGCTACTGGCTCCTCATCAGTACTACTCCCTCCGTTCTAAATTAGATGACTTTCATTTGTCTACATGCGGATGTATGTAGATGTGTAACAAGTCTAGATACATTCGTATCTAGACAAATGGAAGTCATCTATTTTGGAACGGATGAATACATATGGGCAAAAGGAAAGAATAAATTAGAAGTTACTGCTGAAGCGGACAGGAGAGCGTTGCAGACACCAATCTCTTCAGATTCTTCAGTCTGCGGCCAAAGGTTAAAAAAAGTTAGCAGAGCCCCAAGAACAAGCAGGAACCTTTGATCAGAGACAAAAGTAAGTGGAGACCTTTTTCCCGATCTAGGAGTATTCTACTGGGGAAGAATATTTGATTTGAGTACGTGTACATAATGTTTCCTCTACTGATTTTAGTGTTATACGCTAGGTACAGTGATGAGAGTGAGAGACCTACACTGCAGATTACGCAGTACAAAAAACAAAATTAGGCATTGTTCATAACAGAACCGTAAGATCAAAGATTACAGAGTTGGGCAAGTATTTATGAGTGCGCGTCATCCGTGCAAGTTAATGTGTGCACCGCCAACTCATCATCATCCTTTCCCAACTGAACAGACCCACAGGAACAGAGAATGCTACAGATCGAGAGAAATTAGAAAACGGAGAAAGAAACCATACCTTCGACCCCTATCATTTCCGACTGAGAGAAAGAGAGAGAGCTTTGTTAGATCACACGTATACATAATAGCAGAAGACATATAGCTAGCTTAGCCATCTATAAAAGAAGACCACATACTGCCATCGACCGGAGGACCATCTCCCACACGTATGTTCTGTGCTGTCGCCTCTCTTCTCCTCCCTTCCCTGCTCAAAGGCTCAAAGCTGGCTAAGATCGATCGAGAGCTTCTTCTAGGAAGCTAGCTCGGCCGAGTATATACATACCACCAAAGCTGATTGATCAATCATCTGCTCTGCTGCCACTGGTCATCTCTGCAAGACACAGGTAGCTCTATCTATCCACAGCTACTGGAGTACAGTAGTATGTAGTAGCAGTCTAGCACTTGAGTTCAAATCTCCAAATATATGCAGCTCATGCCCTGCCTTTCTCTTCTTCATCTTCATGGTAGCCAGCTTAGTTGGGTTTATGGAGAAAAACTTGCCGTGACCAATTGCTTCTTGCTTGTTCAGTCTCTTCTTTGTCCGATTCCTTCTTCAGGTTGAGCCGTGCAGCATCTCCATCAGCGAAGCTGCTGCCCCGTTGGGTTCTCGATCGTTGTTGACGGTGCTCTAGGTTGCTAACTCCCTGATCGAGGAGTGCCTGGGCGCCGGTGATTTGGATCGACCTTTCAAGCTCAGCTCCATCTCCATCAACGAAGCTGCTGCCCCGTTGCTGTTCTACCCCTTGAAGCCTTGAAATCAATCACATCCAACCATCTGATTTCGTCTGACAGGTATGATGAGCAGCAAAGAACCTCTGCACTTACTAACTACTGTATACCCCATAGTTAGCAAATGTGATTTCAATATTTCATGCATATTCACACTTAATTTAGGTTAGCCTACTTTTCACACTGTAACGGGTAGAGATGCGTGCATGCATATAAGTTCAGAGTTTCAGATGACTATATGCGCATGTGTGTGATATCGGTGATTCTTGAGCTTGGTAGAACTAGTCGTAGAGTACAAATGGCGGCGTAATTATGAGGTCCGGGACATCTCGGATTTCTCCCTCGCCGGACGTCCTTGTCCGCCCATCAATTCCTCGCCCGCGTGACACTGTTCCCTCACGTCGCCACCACGCGGTCCACTCCATTACATGCCTCAATTTTGATTCCCTCCCCAGTCTCCGGCCGCTCCGTCGTATTCGTATCATATCTTCTCACTACCTTTTACGGCCGAGATTAACATTCCTTGCTTTCATTTTACGTGCAGCCATCCTAGAATCCCTGCGCCGGACGCTGCTCGGTTTCCTTAACTAGCTCTCCCGGTGGTGGCGGGGATGGACACTTTCGGCTGGGCCGGTGCCTGGCAGCACGACGACGTCTACCAGCCGCGTCTTGTGAGCCAGCTGAGCTGCGGCCGCTTCCAGCTGGACGACGCTTTCCTCGGCCAGCTCCAGTGCGACGTCGGCGGGGGTGAGTGCCAGACCCAGCTGAGCTCGAGCTACGGTGCCATCGGAGGCGCGGCGGCGGACTCAGCCACTGCGAGCGACCCCCTGGGATTCTTTGGTTCGGGGGTCGACGTCTTCTCGTCCGTCGTCGATGGCGCCGGCACGCACGACGGCCTTCTCGACGCGGCGCTCTCCTTCCCCAGGGTGCTCGCGTGCGGCGGCGTGGGCGACCCCCGGCAGTCTCGAACGGCGCCATGTTCAGCGGCACCACCGTCTGCAACATGTCCTCCGGAGAGTCCAACAACTACAGCGGCGGCGGCCACGATTCAGAGGTGGCGTCGCCGACGTCCATTATATCGCTCAGCACGACGTCACTCCCCAAGACGACGTCGGCACAGGCGGCGCTCCCAGCGAACCGGAAGCAACCCGCCGACGACTGCGTCACAATAGCAACTGCACCGCTGCTCCCACGCGCCGGCGAAAAGCGGAAGGCGCCAACCACGGCAACAACAACAAGCATCACCTTCGGCCACGTCGACACCAGCACCGGCGTGTACGAGCCGGACATGGAGGCGATGGCACAGGTGAAGGAGATGATCTACCGTGCGGCGGCAATGCGCCCGGTGAACCTCGTCAAGGAGGCCCCCGCAGTCGGCAGCGGCAAACCCCGGCGCAAGAACGTGCGCATCTCGAGCGACCCGCAGACAGTCGCGGCCCGTCTGCGGCGGGAGCGCGTCAGCGACCGCCTCCGCGTGCTGCAGAAGCTCGTCCCCGGCAGCAGCAAGATGGACACGGCGTCCATGCTGGACGAGGCCGCCAGCTACCTCAAGTTCCTCAAGTCCCAGATCCAGTCGCTGGAAACCCTAGGAACCACCAACGGCACCACCGGCAACGCCGCCGTGTCCGCCAGCGAGACCAGGTTACAACAGCGGTATTACGGAAACAACCCTGGGTTTCTTGGATTTGCGAGAAATAACGACAACAATTCCATCTTCGGAAATACCAATGGAAATGCAACAAGACTGTTGTAGTACTGTTTCTAGTATGAGTTGATCGTCTATACATGTTGCTGTTTCTACTGTTTCAGGTCGTCGTGTGAAGAGTACGTACGTGCTTAATTAGTTAATACAGTACAGTATACTACGGAGTATTAGTAAGGTTTTAGTGCGGTCGTGATTTGGACCCGCTGCATCGTCGCAGGATCGGGTCGACCGGAATTTGGATGTGATATAGCAATTGTTAATATGTGCATATATCCATGCATGTTGCTTACATTTTTTTAGAAAATAAGGGTTGCCTTTGTGGCTCCATTTTATCAACAAACCAAATGTTCATAACAGATTTAAGAGAACACATGTAGTGATAAAAGATTGTCTGAGGGCTCTTTGATTCAAAAGATTTCATAGGAACAATGGAGGATTGAATTGTTTCGTAATTATTTTGTTTTGATTCGTAGGATTGCTCATAAGGATACTTCGTAAGGAGTTATTTATATAAATTTTATAGGAAAATCTAATATCCACTCAAAACTCTCTGTAAGAATTCTTATTTTTTCTGCGATGTAATCAATCACAATTTGGGTACATGTGAAAATATATGGAACGCTTATTTCTCCATAATTTTGGTGCATGATTTCGTTCGAATTACGTTTCCGCCACCCTTCAAAAAAATTGTACGTTGCTCGCCCAATTCTATCTGTATCGTTACCGGAAGCCGATAGATAGGATGGTTTCCTTCTTTATACAACAATACGCCACATACGTATCAATACGTCGTCCGGGCAACCCACCTTGGCATGTACGAGAGCATAATCTGAACCGAAACAACCAACAGAAAATGGGGGACAAGGACAATAAAAATGAATACAATTTATACTGAACTTTTATACTTTCACGGATCTTATTTTTAGCATGTCATAATATTACATTAACAATTTTTCTGTTTGTTTGCATAGTTTAACCACACAATTCGCAATATTAGTAAATATTAGTGGTGTGTTTTTTATTTGTAGTAAATTCACTGCAAGATACTAATGTGTATTTTGTAAGAAAAGTTTGTTTTAGAACTAAGTTTTCTAAAATGCATGATGTATATATTTTACCAGTATTTATGGTAAAGGTCCGTAAAGAGTACGCTCTAACAAATGCCTCAATAGCAATTTCTAGGGTATGATTAAGTAAGCATCTTTATAGAAACTTGTAATATATAAACTGAATCAATCAAATTAATTTTTTCATTGTCAGGCCACCTCGGCGTGGATGGACAGGACGGAGAAATAGGCTGCGGCGGTAGAGGCGACGATGGATGGCTCTAGCCGATAGTCCCCCAAAACCGCTTTTGGCTCGAGCTCGCCGACGTCCAAGTGCCATAAAGTGGTGGAGAACGACAAGATTGCAGCGGCATGATTCCAGGTCGGTGCCCGCGGACGTCAGTGATCTGCTTTGCCTTTCCAATCATCAATGAACGGTGATAATTTGATCCGTGTTAGCGGAAATAGCAGTACCATTGCCAATTAAAATGGAGATGAGAAAAGTGCCCGCTAGGTGATAGTATCTTGCATTGCATTCATGTTTATTGTACGGTCATGCTTGTAACTGTGCAGATTCTAAATAGACTTATTTCTAATGTTGCATTGTTTAAAAGAAAATTATATTGTTGCAAAGAAATAAACAGAGAAGAAAAAAGAGGGGCCAGTGAGCCGCTTACAGGGAAAACCTAGCTGTGTGTTCTTTGTTGTGTGTGTTGTGACTCCACTCTCATATTTCCCGTTTGATTTAAAGTGCAATGCAATAATAGAAAATTGTATCAGAGCAATGTGGGTCGCTTGACACTCGATCTGGTCTGTGGTGAAGGGAGGTGATTAGGCGGCAGCGGCGGCATGTGTGAAGGTGATTTGGTGTTGGCGCAAGTAAGTCAGATCCCAAAGAAAAAGAGAAATACAATAGGGCAAACTAATGTTAGAATTATGCGTGTCAATCGCCTTTGGGACAAAATTTGAGCCTTTCTCTTCCACTACAACGCGCGTTTGCTAGTCTTATATAATTGAATTGGGCATGTCATTACAATGATGCATTTTTCCTATTGCTGCATTTTTATCCTACTATACTCATAAAAACCCCGAAGGTATCGTAACAGGATAGCTATCTGTTACAATCCACGATTATGTTTTCTCAAGCCAAAACTGAATCACCGATGCAAGTCGATTTCTTCTGCTCATCACCACATGCATGCATGCCGTTACTCACGCAACTGCATAGCTGCCGTAGCTGCAAGTGTGAATCCTTCGGTACATCACCAAGTTGCCGAACTTGGGGTTTCATGCATGTTTGCGTACGTAGTTGTGCATCAGTGACCGGCCGGCGACCGGTATATTGTTATTCTCGGGCTCCGGGCAAGGCATGATTACCCACTTTTTTCTTCTCCTTTTGTATCCACAAATGCGATGAAATCTCGATTCCAAGTGCAAAAGGATCCCAAGGGAGAGGGAGAGATATATACAGATATACTACTATATTAAAGACTCAACCTTTCTTTTAATGAAAGATGATCTAGATGCTATATCTATCGCCCTATCTAATCTAGCTATGAATATATATAGGTCATCTTTTTATCTTATCTGAATCGTGTATGCTGGTAGCTGGTCCAGGCTTTTTGCATGCTGACGATAAAAAGCGTTGGAATGAATCTGGATTAAGTTAACACGGAAAAGGGTCCTTTTGCTGCTAGCGTCCTCCTTCCACGCATGCAAATAGATTTACCGTTGACGCATGCAAAGCAAGCAGGGGTGAAACCCTAGACCCAGTGTAACTACGCACCATTCTTACAAACGCTTCGTCATTAGAAGCGGTACAACGGAATCATGGCACACATGATTAAGAGCTAACCCAAAGAGTATCTCTCTCCAGCGGCCACTTCCAGTTTTGGCTGGGACGTCCGATATACTCACTCCGTCCCAAAAATAAATGTCTTAGATTTGCCAAAAAATGGACGTATCTAGATACATCCACTTTTTGGCAAATTTAAGACAGTTATTTTGGGACAGAGGGAGTAATAAACGGGGGCGGACAGCCGGTCACAGCGCTAGGAACGGAAGGAGCAGATGCTCAACACCAGTAAAAAACAAACAAAGGGCCAAATTTCTACGAACTTAGTTGAATACAATGAATTTAAGTAAACCTAAACTAAGTCCATTTCCTCGTCGGAGTCAGAGGGGACGACGATCGCGACATCCTCCACCGACGCGCGCATGGTGCCGTCGACAACTCTGGGTCGCCGGGATCAAGCTTGAGCGTCGACGACGCCGTCAACTAGACTGGCTCGTCATCGAGGAACTCTGGCGCGATGTCCTCCCCAGTGCCGGAGACAAGGGGACAAACCGGCAGGGGCCCTCCCCCTTCCCCACCCCCCCCTATCCTACCCCCAACGTGCAGAAAATTTCGATAGACTCCCTAATTTCTTTGCTGAAAACACCTCCAATTGTTACGTTTTTGTACTTGGGCCCTCCATGAAAATTGGCAAGAGGAGAAAAAAATTCACAGAAGAGTGTATCTTGGAGGGGGAGACCAAGCCCCCTCCAAGATACGCTCATCTAATTCAGTCTAGCTCGCGTCGACGAATCACAATCTTTGAGTTGTGTGCGGCTGCCGTGTGCATGAGAGCGAGAGAGAGAGAGAGAGGGGGAGGCGCGGCTTTTGCAGGGCGCGCTTTTCTGCCGGGGACGCAGTGCAGCGGCAGAGCTGCAGGAATGGCATCGGTGCCTGCCAGCCACCACATCCAGAGGCGGGGGCGGCAGCGCGCCGAGAGACATTCCATTCTCTCTGGCGCTGCCACGGCAGGCTGCCCCCCTGCCGCGCCCTGCCACTGCCACCACTATCTGACGATCCACCGCCCGCATTCCCGTCGAAAACCGAAGAGAAGACCACCCCCCGGAAAAGGTGCATCATCCAATCCAATCCAACCCGATTCATTGCTCGGCACATGCGCGCGCACACGCTGACGCGAGGCCTCCCTGTCTGCTGCACGATTCAGAAGGCGTTGTTGCTGCGAGCCAGCTAGAGGCTTCACCTTTACCCGCCGCCTCTCGGCGCAACGGACCGGGCACAGATCGGTGGTTTCCTGCGTCATTCGATAGGCTGACCTGAGATGATGATCAAAAGTGTTGACTGACTATGGGCGGCAATGGAAACGGAATAATACTATGGCGATTTATATCGAGCTACTCTCTACTGTACGTAGGAAACTGACTAGCTTTGCTGTTTGATCGGTGATCCATATATATCTATCGTCGATGATTGGCAAGCGGCGTTCGTACGCTTGAGGGCATGGCCAACGCGTAGCCTGAAGCTACTGCCCCGCAGGAACACGTAGGCTCGGTTGTCAGGAGCCAGCTTCGGATATTGCCTCGCAGGTGTCAGAGACTCCTCTGCAGGAGGCGGGATCTTGGGCAGAAAAGTTGAAGAGCGATGAGAGAGAAGGAGAGAAATCAGCTTGCTTTTTGAGGGAGGATGACGGTGGTCTCAGCTTTTGGGGTTGGATGGGGAAAAGTAAAACGCATGCCTTATCTTCCCATGCCGATGTGTGAGGTTCGGGAGCAGCAGCTACTACTGCTACCGCTGCTCATGCCCTGATGATACCAGAGGCTCTGCTGCTTGATGATACGAGAGGCTGAGCTCCTCGGGACTCTGAAACTGTTGCGAGCTCGCCCAGACGGTGCGTGCGACGTCACGGCGGCTGATGATCTGAGCCTGGATACCGGCTGCCCAACACGGTACTCATTGAGCTATATACATGCGCCGTCCCACAACTATCCTCCTAGGTGCAAATTAGTATCAGAGCGGGAAGCCGCCGTCCCAGAACTTGTTTTGCGGATTGGTTTAGGTAAGTGCCCAATCCGGTGCGGACACGTGGAACGCCAGGGTGTCAATGGACACACGCCTGGACTGGTAATTTAGCAAAAACACCCCCGAAATTATTGTACCGTTCAGAACAGGCCCTCAGCGAAATCCCCTTCCCAAATCGAAACCCTAGGTTTGTCTCCCGGCGGTGACGGCGAGCGGCGCCGTGCGCGACATAAGGCGGACCTTCAGAGCGAGGGAGGAGCGACGCGTTGCGAGGGGGGAGCGATGGGCTCGAATCGAAGCGCGGATAGGCTCGGAGGTGGCGTTGGTGGCGGCGGAAGCTGGAGCGAGAAGGACGACGGCTGGGCGAAAGTGATAAGCGAGGTGTACTGGAATCCGACGGCGACTGCGACGGCGACGACAACTACTGCAGGTGGCGCTTCTCCGTAGGTACTTCGATCCTTCCCTGGTTCACTTCAATTTCGTGTTGTGTGCTCTGGTTCAGTTCTATTTCTTTGCCATTTTTGCAGGCCAAATTGCAATATGCTGGTCCTCACTACCGGAATTAAATTCTTTGCCGTGATGCCAAATAGCACGGCAAAAGGCCCTCCATACACGGCAACGGCTCTGCCGTGATGATCGCACGGCAAAGGGCCACACGGCATAATACGGCACGGCGTAGTTCTTTGCCGTGCACTTTTGCTCCTGTGTCACGGCAGAGCCTTTGCCGTGTGTCGCGCAGTTTCCGGTTGGTCAGCGTGTGGTCAACCCTCAACCAGGCTGTTTGCCGTGTGCCCGTCCTTTTCCGTGCTCGGGCAGTTTGCCGTGCGTCTTCTTCGTGTGTCACGGCAGAGAAGCTGTGCCTGTGCCGTGCGTCGCCCGTACCACTACACGGCAGAGAGGATGGTATTCGCCGTGCGTTGCTGTGCCGGCTTGCACGGCATAGTTGAAAACTGTGCCGTGTGCTTTCAGAAGGCACGCACGGTACAGTGGTGTCCCAGGTGGACCTCATCTTGCTCCTTTGCCGTGCTCGTCGACGTAACTTGCACGGCAAAGCGACCATTTGGTCACTGGCGTTGCTCCAGATTGCACAGGTGCGCGCCACGTAGTGGCTTTGCCGGGCGCCTTGTCACGGCATAGTTGTTTGCCGTGTGTACCCTCACGGCAAAGTGACCAGATGGCAGCGTTTTATTTTGATTTTTCAAAATTCCCTGCATTTTACAGATAAATCGAACAGATAATTCACAGATAACAAATTACCACACAAATATGACTAGAGAGTGTTCCATAACATATATAACAAGATCAAACTCCACATAGTGTCCATGAGACTCAAATCAACATGATAGTTCATAGGACAACTACATAGCACAACCACATAACAAGACTAAAATCCACAAAGTTGAACTCCACATAGCACAACTCCACATAGCTCAACTCCACAAAGATGAACTCCACAAAGATAGCTCATTGTTGATCCTCCTACAAGTTCATACAAAAATAATGAGTTTGACAACTACAATAGCTAAAAGTGTCAATGTGCATAATTAAACTAAGAAAGTGGAAATGGCAAAGTTTGAACTAACTAAATTTTGACAAGTAGATGGAAATGGCATGGAAATGGCATAGTCATGACAACTAGTTCAAGTAACTAAATTTTGACAAGTTCAACTAATGTGGCAAAGGCATGGAAAACTGAAATGGCAATGGCACTTAGACAAGTTGTGCAAGCATACCAACGGGAGTCTCCGGCAAACGTTAGGGTTGGAGACATGGGGCTGCCCCTCCGGATTGTCCTGGGCACCAGGCGGCGGCGCCATCGAGTGAGATCCACCCGCCGATCCTGGATTCATCTACAACATGAAAAAAGGCTAGCATTAGACAAGTAATTTAGTTATAACAACAAGATGGATAGAATGACAAGGTTGACAACATACCCATGGGAATGTCGGTGGAGGGAACAGTCCCATGGCAACAGCCCCGTCCCCCGGAGCAATGCGTTGCATCGAGCTCATCACCCACTCCATCATCTGCCTGGACTGCTCCTGATGCTGTAGGGCCTGCTGCTGGATCATCTCTTGCTGCTGCCGGATCTGCTCCTGCTGCTGCTGAAGCTGCTGCTCATAGAGCAACTGCTTCTCCCGGAGCTGGTTGATAGCTAGATCCCCAACCCGTGGGCGGGTCTCCACAGTAGGCGCACCTGGCGCCCTCCCACGGCGGACCTGGCGTAGAGACGGGACGGTGCGAGGGTCGACGTAGCCGTCACCTATCCACAAGCGGCCATTCGCATAGCCTTGCCCCGCAAGCACGACAGCCTCGACGTCAAGTGGACTGGTGAGAGGGTCAGCATCCTCACCGTTGCGCTCCCTGAACTTCGCCGTGTACCCCTCGCTCCGGATCCTGGCGCCTTCGTTGATCCACATCGACCCTGTGTGCTCTTCCGGCTCATCCCTGGTACGGTACTTTGACCAAACGGCGAAGGGGGAGGGCTCTACGCCGGTCTTCAATTTCTGCCAAGAGAGCACGAACATAGGTGAAAAGGAGACGATATTGCAAAAGAGAGCACGAACACAGGTGGATTAAAGAATGCATTTGCTCACCTCCTTTTGTACACATTGGTAGAGGTTGAGGCTGCCTTGGCGATGTGTTCCACCTTTGTTGATCGCCCGCTTTGCCTGTCCCTGCGCGTGAATCTTGAGGTACTCTGGGCTAGTCCACCACGCAACCATCGCGAGGTGGCACGTTCCGTTGTTACCGACGTACGGAGGAGGCACCTACATACACAGAACACACATATTAATGATATTACATGGCGGTCAAGAAAATCAATAATATAGAAACGAAGCTACCTGCAGGTACTGCCATGGCTGCATCAAGATGTCCCGGGCACGCTTTTTGTCCAGCGCAATCTTCTTTTCGGCGTACCAGTTGCGGACAGAGTTCACGCGAGCCTCGTAGTGCATGTCCGTCACTATCTTAGGGGCCATATCTAAAAGGATGTTGAGGCACTTGTCCTTGTCCTCCGGCCGGCAGGAGAAGAAGTTCTACAAGCATGCACATAGGTACAATAGGGTCAACAAAGACATTAGTG
Source organism: Poa pratensis (assembly GCA_947311845.1). Classification (NCBI taxonomy): domain Eukaryota; kingdom Viridiplantae; phylum Streptophyta; class Magnoliopsida; order Poales; family Poaceae; genus Poa; species Poa pratensis. The sequence goes on along the minus strand of CAMZMU010000061.1, from coordinate 16,967,489 downwards.
CAATCTCGGATTTATAGAATGATGAGAAGTCAGACAAACTTACCCAGAAATGGTGAAGTGCCTTATGTGCCATGTTGTTGTACTTGCCCGCGGGATCCGGCGCGTAGGTGTAATGCTTGAAAGTCCAAGCTACACTCTCCTCACCATTTGGGCAGGTGACAATCCCAGGGAAGAACTCCCTGATACAACATCCAAGGATGCTCGAGTAGTTACGCTGCTTCTTCACTTTAGGAGGCACATAGTCAAACGACCTACACAATGAAAAAACCAATATTAGTATGTTAGCGGGTCAAAACACAATGAAACGCTAAAATTGAACATAAAACTATAATAAGTACCTTTTCCCGGTGGGCACGAGAATAGTGTGCGCGTAGGCATAAGGAAGATCGGGGAGTGAAGCGGCCCCCCGCTGATACGGCGGCTTGGTCTGTGGCGGAGGGATATTCTCCTCAGTCTCAACCCACTCATCTGGCGGATCCCACTGCAGCGTCGGGTCAAGCTGATACCCCTCCTCCCCAGGTCCGTCATCGTACCCCTCCTCGCCCTCCTCCGACAAGGGATCCTCAGAATCCACCGACTCGTCCTCGGAAGCTGACTCCTGCCCCTGATCATAATCCACGTCCTCCTCCTCCTCCTCAGCCGGGGGAGGACTAGGAGACCTCGCTCTCCTCCCTCTCCTACGCCGGTCCCTCGCAGGTGGAGGTGAGGGTGAGTCCCTCGCAGGTGAAGGTGAGGGTGAGTCCCTCGCAGGTGGAGGTGAGGGTGGTCGTCGCCGGTCCACCAGGAGTTCCTTCACGCTGGCCACCTTATTTTTTATGGCCTTCTTCATGTTCCCTGCATTGACAAAAAAATGGGTTTCATCAGTATACATGATCCAAAATTAAGGTAAATAGATAAAGTAACAACGAGTAAAGCAACAATGAGTTCTCACAAAACATGGAGTAGTGACAATTAGAATAAAACAAAATACATGGAGTAGCGACAATGAGTTCTCACAAAACATGGAGTAGTGACAATGAGTTCTCACAAAATAAGGTAGACTGACAATCACTATTACATAGAGTAGCATTGACCTATTACATATAAGCTAGACTGGCATGTGTCCTCGTCGCTATCAGTAGCCTGTGTCGAGATCATCGAGACCAACTATCGGACCACCCGTGTCGTCATCACTGTCAGGGTCGCCACACCACCAACCATCCACGGAACCTGGAGGTGGTCCCTCTGGCTCGTCGACGATTAATCCTGCTTGGAACCGCTCTAGCAAAGTCACATCGGCTTGGTTATGAACCTCATCATGCACGGTATCCTCCTCCATTCCCGCATCTTCGCCGTATTCCATGTCATCATCGGTCGGCAAGTTGATAGTAAAATTCCCAGGGAGCCCTCCATCCTGGTAGAACTCGCCGTCAGATGTTGAGGGGTCTAGGCGGCGGTAATCTTGACTGTTAGGCATAGCCGGCCTACTGCGCGAGGGTACCGTTATCACAACATCCCACCCCTGTAGACGCTTTGATATGCTTTTGCTGTTTTCTTGCACGGGTACGGGAGATAGAATACTTGGAAGGCCTGGGTAGCCAAAATGTAGACATCGTCTCCCAAATACTTGGAGCTTCGTTCAACTTCGACCAATCCAATTTTAGGATCCCGTCTAACCCGACGCGGGTCTAACCAATTGCATTTGAATACAACGGGATTTAGCCCTTTACCAAAGCTATAATTCAACTCGTATATAGCCTCAACTCTTCCATAGTAATGGAGTTTATCTGAGCCTTCACATAACACCCCACTATTTATTGTCTTCCGGTTGCCCCGGTTTGTTGTGTGTTCATGGGTATGGAAGCGATATCCATTCACGTCATAAGCATTGAATGAGTTGACGGTATGGCTGAAGCCATGTGCAATGTTTCTAAGCTCTGGCTTCATCGCTTTGTCCTTTTTTGCCTACAAGTTAACCATGAGAAGTTTAGAACGAGGAATGATCGATGAATGTCCACGGTACTAGAAAAGTTAGATAAACAATACCAAACCGGCGAACCAACTAATGAAACCACCACCCTTGCCAGAACCACCACCGTTGTCAAAAAGATCCTTCGACTCTTCGGGGTAGGGTCCCTTCTCAGCTTCCAGTTTTCACTTTTGAATCGTCTACTCCAATGAGAAAAGAGGAGTTAGCGACGAATATAGAGTGAATGATTGTGAAATACTACATGGTGAAAGACTTACTCGCGGTACGGCTTCACTTCCTCCATACTCATCAAGAGATACAAGGAGATCATATCCCGCTCGAGCTTTTTCAAGATGACCTTCTTCGAGCCACTTGATTTGCCACCAAGCCCTATGAAGATGCTAAGCTTGGGTACATCTTCAGGGTTGGCTGCATTGTAGCGAACGACTGGATTGTGATTTGTGGGAATATTGGCATCATAGAACTTTGTCGTGAAGTTTGACACCTCCTCGTTAAGGCATGCCTCGGCCATGGATGCCTCAATCTTGCATTTATTCCCGGTAGTCTGCGTAGGTCTTTCATTTTTCTCTCAGGCCCAAACTGCCAACGGGTCGACACAGGCCCCCCCAATAAAGCCTCGTGCGCGAGATGCAAGATCATATGTTGCATCGGATTAAAAAACCCTGGCGGAAGTATCGTCTCTAGCTTGCAAAGCAACTCGGTGCCTGTTCATGCAGCTTCAGAACCACTTGACGATCTAACTCCCTTGCACAAATCTGGCGGAAGAAAAAGCTCAACTCCGCCAGTATTCGCCAAGTCTCCTCATCGACATAGCCTCTAATCATCACCGGCATTATGCGCTCAAGCCACACGTGGTAGTCATGACTCTTCAGCCCTCCTACCTTCTGCGTTTCCAGGTTGACACACTCCCAGTTAGCTGCATACCCATCAGGGAAGAACAAACACTCCACGAGCCACTGTAATATTTCCCTTCTTTCCGGCCTTGTAGGGCAGAACCGAGCCTTTGGCTTAGACCACCTACTGCCGTTGACTCCAGGAGGCTGCATATTAAAATTTGGCCTGTCACAGAGTTGTTCTTGGTCAATTCGAGCCTTGACATTATCCTTCGTCTTCTCAGTCTCCATGATGCTGCTATAAAGAGCCTCGGCGATATTCTTTTCAGTGTGCATTACATCAATGTTGTGGGGAAGCTCCACATCCTCCATGTAAGGGAGCAGCTTCCAGAAGCACGGAATGTGAGTCCACTGGTGCGTCTCCCCATAACCCACGAAACCTTTCCCATTGGGGTTAGGCTGGAGAGCTTCTAGCTCAGCCTTGATTTCTTTTCCGGTCATCAGACGTGGTTTCGGATCATGGATCTCGACTCCTTTCTTGAACCGCTTTACGTCACTCCTGTATCTGTGATCTGTGTCAAGGAACTGACGATGTTGATCAAAGCATGAATACTTGCCTCCCTTCGAAAGCCAGAAGAAAGTCATAGTCTGTCTGCACTGTGGGCAAGGCCACTTCCCATGTGTACACCAGCCGCAGAACAAAGCACGCGCTGGTAAGTCATGCAGGGATGTGTGATACCAGACATACATATCAAAGTGATCATTTGTTGAGGCATCATATGTTCGGATCCCGCGACCGTTCCAGCCAACAGCCAAGTCTTCAACCAGCGGTTCCAGGTACACATTCATGTTCTTGCCCGGGTATTTTGGTCCTGGGATTATCATCGACAATAACATGTTATGTGATCTCATGGACTCGCCGGGGGGAGGTTGAGGGGTATAACAAACACAGGCCAACAGCTGTATTGTGCCGCTGACATGCCAAACGGATTGAACCCATCGGTTGATATAGCAACAGCTACGCTCCTCGGGTCGCCCGCTTTCAATGGATACTTGGCTACAAAGTTCTTCCATGCGTCACCATCCGACGGATGTATCATCTTGTCCGTGTATCTGTTCCCTAACACGGCCCATCGCATCTGCTGGGCGGTGTCTTTGTTCATGTAAAGCCGCTGGATCCTCGGTATAAATGGAAGGTACCGGAGAATCTTTTGTGGAATCCCGGTCTGCCTCTTCTGTCCACCACCAAGGTCGACCTCGAAGAACCTAGAGGAATTGCAATGAATGCAATAATTTGTTTCAGCATGTTCTTTCCTAAACAGCATGCATCCCTTTGGACATGCGTCTATCTTCTCATATGACATCTTAAGGTTACGGAGGAGTTTAGTCGCCTCGTAGAAGCTCTTCGCCAAGATATGCCCTTTCGGTAGAAGGCTGCCAACGACGGCCAGAAGATCATCGAAACCATCCCTGCATATCTTTCTCTGGCACTTCACGGCCATAAGGCGAGCGATGGCATCTAGAAGGGTAACATCTGTATGTGCATGAAGGGGTTTCTGCGAGCCAAACAAAGTCTCGTAGTACTTCTCGTGTCTTCATCCGGCTGCTCACTTGTCTCCGCCTCCTGAGGTGTATCCGCCTCTGCACGACGGCTTTCAGGCGCATTAGCATTGACAAAGGCGTCTAAGCAGTTGTTGAACCCAGTGTCAAACTCTACCGCTGGCTGAATCTGACGTGTCTCGGTTCTAGCACGTTTTGCTAACTGTTCACCATGGAAATTCCAAACATGGTAGAATGGTGTGAACCCATGCTTGATCAGGTGCACACTAACATCTACCTTCGTTTGTCGCCTTCGGTTATCACATTTTGAACAGGGGCAATACACTCTCATGGGTTTGGCTGGGATGTCAAACGCATTATTCACAAACTCCTCGGCCTTATATCTCCATTCATCAGTAAAGTCCCACTGACTCTTTCTGCCATTATACATCCACTCACGGTTCTGACTTGGATCCATCCTTTAATCGGTAACAAAAAATACATACACAATGCTTTCAGTTCAACATGTCATTTAATTTTAACAAAACCATTTTTTACGGCATGCATCCACCTATCTCTCTAATGGGTAAAGGACCTAAACAGCCCGCGGATCCGTAGACTGAGTACGTTCTCCCCGCTCTACCCGATCCGAGACAGAATTTCGACAGCACCTCCCCGCTGCTCTCCCGATACACGTCTTGGCAAAAAGCCAAGAGAATGTGCATCCGGAGAACAACGGGGAGGCGCTGCCGAAATTCTGTCTCGGATCAGGTAGAGGGGGAGAACGTACCCAGTCCACGGACCCGCGGGCTGCCCCGTAAATGCCGTAAGCGTTACGGCTGAAAATATGCAAACTCTAACTCTATGTGCATATTTTCCGCGTAACGCTTACGGACGGGTATAGACGCCTAGGTGACGCGACAAACTTGGTGATCTAGACAAAAAAATAAAGCCTAGGTACATAGAAGAGTTCCGGCCAATTTCTTACCCTCGAAGCGTGATCGACGGCGAAGAAGATCCTCGTCCGTCCGTCGACGCCCTCCGTCGACGCCCTCCGCAGCTGGAGAACAGGGGCACATTGTAAGAATATTGCAAATATACAAATTGCAATTTTACATATTGCAATACAAACACAAATAACATATTGCAAAATACAAATATTACAAAATGCAAAATACAAGCTCACCTTGAGCCGGCGATGTGCGCGTCGACCACCGGCAGGCAGAGGTCGGGCTGGGTCGGCGAGGCGGCCCTCCTCACCCTGGAGCGGTCGGCGACATCCCTGGTGCGTGCGGCCGGCTGGAGGCGGCGGCGGGATTGGGAGGAGGCGGCCGGGGAGACCCGGGTGGAGGCAGGGGCAGGGGAGGCGCGGGTGGAGGCGCGGGTGGAGGCGGGGGCAGGGGAGGCGCGGGTGGAGGCGGGGGCGGTGTGGGCGGCGACGGCGAGGTGGACGAGATGGCGAGGACGGCGGGGGCGGTGTGGGCGGCGACGGCGAGGTGGACGAAATGGAGAGGACGGCGGGGGCGGAGAGCGGCGACGGAGTGGGGGAGGCCGGGGAAAAGGTGGCGGCGGGGGACTGGGGCGGGGTGGCCGGAGATGGCGAGTGTGGCCGGAGACGGCGGCTGCGCGGCGGATCCGGGGCGGCGTGGGCTGCGGCGGTGTGGCGGCGGGTCGGGGTGGGGATTCGTTTGTGTGTGAGTGGGTGGGGAAGGAGCGTGCGTGCGTTTAGTGGATAGGACTTTGCCGTGCTGGGCAGGAGCACGGCAAAGGGAGGCTATGCCGTGCAGCCTTGCCATACATCACGGCAAAGCGATGCCTTTGCCATGCGTGTCCACCTTTGCCGTGCGCCTTTGCTTTTAATTTGTTTTTATTTGCTTATTATTTTATTTTTATTTTCCTTACTTATTTTGTGGACTGTTTATTAGTATTATTTAATACCCTTGTTAGGTTGTGGGAACCTCCGAGTTGCGACGCGCTTCACCGGCCCCTCTTACTCGGTCCGTAGTAAGTTCCGGCACTAGCTTAGAGGTGAAAACTCCTCTGTCAGGTGTCGGGGATGGAATCATGCTTGGTTGTGTTAGGTAAGGACATAGGAACATGGAAAACCAACTATTATCACATGTTCTCACAACAATGCCCCCGGTTCCCCGAAACGGGAGATTTGGCCTATAAGTCTAGAAAGTTAGTGGAGAGAGAGTGCGGCCGGCGAAGAGGGTCACACACCGGAGTAAATTCTTGCACTTCCAAAACACACAACACACTTGTACACACATTTTATGCCACAACCTAGGTTCGGGTGGGTTTCCGACGCTCCGGGGCCCCGACTCGGCGAAATCCCTACATCCGCTAGAAAAACCCTAACGTTTTCGTCTACCCCCCTTCAGCGGTGTCGAAAGGGGGTAGGCCAGTGGACTTTTTTGCTTGGTTGTGTTAGGTAAGGACATAGGAACATGGAAAACCAACTATTATCACATGTTCTCACAACAATGCCCCCGGTTCCCCCCAAACGGGAGATTTGGCCTATAAGTCTAGAAAGTTAGTGGAGAGAGAGTGCGGCCGGCGAAGAGGGTCACACACCGGAGTAAATTCTTGCACTTCCAAAACACACAACACACTTGTACACACATTTTATGCCACAACCTAGGTTCGGGTGGGTTTCCGACGCTCCGGGGCCCCGACTCGGCGAAATCCCTACATCCGCTGGAAAAACCCTAACGTTTTCGTCTACCCCCCTTCAGCGGTGTCGAAAGGGGGTAGGCCAGTGGACTTTTTTGCTTGGTTGTGTTAGGTAAGGACATAGGAATATGGAAAACCAACTATTATCACATGTTCTCACAACAATGCCCCCGGTTCCCCCGAAACGGGAGATTTGGCCTATAAGTCTAGAAAGTTAGTGGAGAGAGAGTGCGGCCGGCGAAGAGGGTCACACACCGGAGTAAATTCTTGCACTTCCAAAACACACAACACACTTGTACACACATTTTATGCCACAACCTAGGTTCGGGTGGGTTTCCGACGCTCCGGGGCCCCGACTCGGCGAAATCCCTACATCCGCTGGAAAAACCCTTACGTTTTCGTCTACCCCCTTCAGCGGTGTCGAAAGGGGGTAGGCCAGTGGACTTTTTTGCTTGGTTGTGTTAGGTAAGGACATAGGAACATGGAAAACCAACTATTATCACATGTTCTCACAACAATGCCCCCGGTTCCCCCGAAACGGGAGATTTGGCCTATAAGTCTAGAAAGTTAGTGGAGAAAGAGTGCAGCCGGCGAAGAGGGTCACACCGGAGTAAATTCTTGCACTTCCAAAACACACAACACACTTGTACACACATTTTATGCCACAACCTAGGTTCGGGTGGGTTTCCGATGCTCCGGGGCTCCGACTCGCCGAAATCATAGAAACAAGGGTAGACGACGCCTCACACGTTAGGTTCACTAATTTCGGGGTTTCGATTGACACATATGCGGCCCACACCAGAGGGTTTATATAAATTTTCGAGAACCATATAAGTTAAGTAAATTAATGTAATAGAAGACTTAACAAAGTAAATAAACAAAGCAAAGAATAAAAAAAATCAAATCCCACTCTTTGCCGTGAAGAAGGATCACGGCAAAGAACAAATTTGCCGTGATTAATTTGTAGTTCTGCACGGCAAAGATTTTGCCGCCAAATTATTTATTCCGCGGGAAAATTTGTCAATTCTCTGCCGTGATTGTTCCCTCAAGTGCACGGCAAAGATTTTTCCCGCCAGTCCAAATTTATTTCCCGCGAAAATATTGGCGAGGGCGGCAGAGTTTGGCATCCTGGTCAGCATCTCTGCCGTGCCTGTGATTCAGAGATCACGGCAAAGATATCTCTGCCGTGCAGCCCTTCTTCGCCGTGCGTCTTTGGTCTGTATGCCGTGCATGTTTTGTGTGCCGTGCGTTGTTCTGTTGTACGCCGTGTATGTGTTTGTTTGCCATGATTCGTCGTGCACGTGCACGGCGAAGCTTTCTTTGCCGGGTTTCGATTTCCGGAGGCGCACGGCATAGCCTCCTCCTCACGGCAAATTACGATTTTCCGGTAGTGCCTGATCACAGGCAGTGCCAGTACCATGATGGATTTGCCCAGGGGAGAATACACACATATTATGGAAGAAGAACACGCAGAGACACTTTCTGGCACCGCACACACTTGTGCCTTTTTCTCTTGTTCGACTTAACAAAAACCAGCTGAGTACATGGGCTTAAATAGCTAGGCACCTATTCTACCACGCAGCCACTAACCCACTGGTATGCACACACGCACACACACCTTTGCATGCATGCACACTCACGGTCAAGGCCTAACCACATGATCCACTAATCACTCCACTAACATCACTTACATGTACAGACTTGAGTCTCTTTCAAGTTTCTACAGAATCACTGGATAAGCTCTTGGTGCATGCCGCAACTATCTGCACCCGCTTCTTTCTCCACCTCTATCTGAAACACAACTTGGCCGCCGGGACTCCTCTCAGCCTGACACATGCAGCCTAACTAACAGACTAAATGGCAACAATTACATGCAATACAAATAAACATGATCTAACATCTACTCTTAGCACTAATAACAAGATTAGTCCCAACAATCACCTCCCTAATCTTGTTATTACTTATTTCTCGCTTGAAGCCATTGTCGTCGATGTCGTAGTTGCAACACAGATGGCCGCATATGCTATCCTGTCACACCGATTGCCGCCGCCGCCGCTGGCCTTCACAAGAGGCGCACCTCCTATGCCTTCACCACGAGCGAGCCGCCATGACATGCTCGCTGCCGCATGTTCGCCACCGGTGCCGCAACTCGATGGTGACTCACCTTCATGTTGCCGCCGATGACGCACCTTGTCGACGACTCGCGCATTTTCATCACCGGTGCCGCAGCTCGCCGGTGACCCGCCTTCATGTTGTCGTCGATGACGCACCTTATCGACGGCTCGGACATGGACGAAGAATTCCTCACGACAATGGCCTCCGCGCCATGGCCATCACCTTCTTGCCGCCGGTGCCGCCACTTACCGGACAGCACACCTTGCTCTGATACCAAATGATGGATTTGCCCAGGGGAGAACACACACATACTGTGGAACAAGAACACGCAGAGACACTTTGAAAGGACACGGATGTCGCCTAGAGGGGGGAGAATAGGCGATTTAAAATTCTTTACGGTTTAGGCTTGAATAAATGCGGAATAAAACTAGCGGTTAATTTATCAAGCGCAAACCTAAACAAGTTAGGTTTACCTATGTGCAACAACAACTTATGCTAAACAAGATATACAACTATGTGATAGCAAGATATATTACTTCAAACCCGATGGCTCTCACAAAGTAAATTGCATAAGTAACAAGCTCGGGTATAGAAATACCGACACACTTGGAGACGATGATTTATCCCGAATTTCACTTTGCAATGGAAGCTAGTCTCCGTTGGAACGGTGCGGAGTCACAAAGTGATCCCCGAATAGCCGTCAAATGGCACACCGTAATCTCCTTCGTGCCTCCACCAATGCGGAGTGTCACGAACCACTATGGGACACTTGAGGGTGGTCACCGAACCCGTACAAGGATGAGGCACACTTCACAACTTAATTAGAAGCTCTCACCGAATTCCTGCGGCTCCCAAAGCCACAAGAATCACAAGATTGGGGGCGCGAGTCCACAACTTAATTGGAGGCTCTCAACTATCCCGCGAGCCACCAAAACCCCGAGATCAACAAGGACTTTCTAGGGCACTCCAAGTACCCAAGAGGACAAGCTCTAGGGCACCCCAAGTAACCAAGAGTAACAAGCTTCTCAACTTCGATTTCCACGTATCACCGTGGAGAACTCAAACCGATTCAACCGATGCAATGGGCAAGAATACAAGAAGTGTTCAAAATACTTCACTCTCAAATCCCACCAAAGCAACTAATGCTATTGGGGGAGGAGAGAGGAAGAACAAAGAGGAACACCAAATCCCTCCAAGATCTAGATCCAAAAAGGTTCCCCTCACTTAGAGGAGAGATTGATTGGTGGAATAGTAGATCTAGATCCCCTCTCTCTTTTTCCACTAATTAGAAGCAAGAATCATGGAGGAATAGAGAGATAGCAAAGCTCAAGAAGGTCAACAATGGGGGAAAACACGAGCTGCAAGAGTTAGTCCGTTTGGGGAAGAAGGGGGCATTTTATAGGTCCCACGAAAAAGAGACGTTGCAGCCAGAAAACATAGTATTATCCGATTCAACTTAGATAGGATAATCCGACTGTATAGGATTATCCGATTCAAATTAGATAGGATAATCCGACTGTATAGGATTATCCGATCCAGTTAAGATAGGATAATCCGATAAACTCCAGTGCGCAACCAAACAAGTCTTTAGCCGTTTTCGCATCCAGCAAATATCCGGGTCGGATATTCCGATCTAAGTTTGGATAGGATAATCCGATAAACTCCAGAGAGCAACCAAACGAGTCCGTAGCCGTTTTCGCGTCCAGCAAATATCCGGGTCGGATTTTCCGATCCAAGTTTGGGTCGGAATATCCGATTGTCTGAAAACTGACAGAAACAGTAAAGCGAAAACCGCAATATCTTTTTCATCCGGACTCCGATTTCGATGATATTGGACTCGTTGGAATCACAACGAAGAGCTCTCCAAGATTATGCAGAGAAACATCATAGTCCATCATGTGAGGAGGAAACCACAAGAAGAGAGTTTGACCTCTCATATAAAAGACGAACCGGTAAAACCTCCAACATAAAAAACACAACAAGATATTCAAATGAAATCCTTTTTTATGAACTAGAGCTTGGTATAGGGATGAACACAAGCTCTAAGTTCTCACATAGATAAAAGCCAAATAAGAACCAAGAAAGATGATGAAGGCAAGTATGCAAAGGTTTGAACTCTCTCCAACTGATACGCTAAAGCTCAATCGAGAGCCCCTCTTGATAGTACAGTGTCTATCCAATAACCCGGTCTCTCGACTAACAACATGAGACCGGTAAAATAGAAACCATATCAAGATCATACCTTTGCCTTGTGCATTCCACTTGACTAGATGATGGCGATCTTGATCTTCTCAAGTGGACCACCTTTCTTGATTGCGCTTCGCTTGGTGAAGATCCACATATTTCTCCCCATACACCACTATGGGAGAGCCTCTTATCGGCATATCTTCACATGACCATTATCTCCAAATGGGTGGCAAGATTCAAGCATATGATATCTTCGAGATACTTCTTTTGAACTTGCACAACACAAGCTTGATGACGAACACCACTTGACGTTGATCAACTTGTATCTTTTCTTCTCATTTCAATAGATGATATCTTGAAGATAACCATGAATGATCATATAATCCTTTTCTTCAAGACATACTTGCGATATGCTCAACTCACATATGACCAATCATCGGATAACTCCTCGAATACCAACTTGGTCATCACATACTCTTCTTCTTGATCATATCAAGTATATATCCATACACCTCGTTGATCTTGATGCCAAATACTTCATAATATCAATATATTCATGGCATCAACCTTGAATTCAACAAATGGAGTTCAAGCATGGTCTATGGACAAACACTACAAGTATAATTCAATGCAACCATTAGTCCATAGGAATTGTCATTAATTACCAAAACCACACATGGGGGCGCCATACCCTTTCACACTTTCTGGCACCGCACACACTTGTGCCCTTTTCTCTTGCTCGACTTAACAAAAACCAGCTGAGTACATGGGCTTAAATAGCCAGGCACCTATTCTACCACGCAGCCACTAACCCACTGGTATGCACACACGCACACACACCTTTGCATGCATGCACACTCACGGTCAAGGCCTAACCACCTGATCCACTAATCACTCCACTAACAGCACTTACACGTACAGACTTTGAGTCGCTTGCAATTTCTACAGAATCACTGGATAAGCTCTTGGTGCATGCCGCAACTATCTGCACCCGCTTCTTTCTCCACCTCTATCTGAAACACAACTTGGCCGCCGGGACTCCTCTCAGCCTGACACATGCAGCCTAACTAACAGACTAAATGGCAACAATTACATGCAAGTAGCAACACAAATAAACATGATCTAACATCTACTCTTAGCACTAATAACAAGATTAGTCCCAACATACCACAACCAGTATGTACGTTGAAGAAATTCGAGTGAAGTTGAAGAAGAGAATACCAAACCGCGAGGGAGTGGCGGCCGCCATGCTCGAGGTGTCCTGTCGTCGTGGTTGGGGTGGGGTGAACAAAACGGCCTCTCCGCGACTCTGCCTCCAGAACAGATCAGGAAGGACAATAAATGAAATTCCGACAAATGCGGGTCACTTTCCGTAAAAAAAAACATAGCGAGACCTGCGGGAGGACTACGAATTGCATTTTCTGCTTAACATAAGGACCAAATTGTAAAATATTCCGGCCAGACAGAATCCTACGTGGCAAGTTTCGGACTCAATGGACTGCCCAATCAACGCTCACCAAGTTCTGGGACAGCGGCTGCACAATCTGATACTTAAGGGACTAATTTGCACCTAGGACGATAGTTGTGGTACCGCGTCGTGTATATAGCTCGTACTCATTCCGTTCTGTTGAGCACCCGGTTTTCAGTTCAAAACCATCGAAAAGGAATCGCCGCTCGCTGGTAGTGGTTTTCTGTTCGCCGTCGCTAGGAAATAAATCCGCGCCTTCTCAGGAAACGGATTCCGGTGGAGCACAACCTTCTCGAATGTAGAATGTTCGAGGGCACATGCTAACGCGTGACGCTCACGCACGCGGCTGAAGATAAATGCGCAAGAAATGGTTTCGCTGACGCTTTCCTGTTTCATCATTGGCAAGACTAAGGCAAGATACGATTCCCTTCGGAAGATTTCTCCAGCGTTCCTTCCCTTCAAGGAAAGTCCTCAAGCTTGGAAATCGGCAATCAAGCCCTGATGCTGGCCTTACCCTTCCCGCCACCCATTCCCAGAATGGGCAGCAAATCAAAGCATCAGATGCGGCCATATCTCGCATATGAGTATACGACCCACTTGCTAACCTAGATCAGCTACAATCTTGTGCATGTACACCAGCAGTCCAGCAGATCTGCCCCCACAGACTACTGCATGCACAATAATTCAGAAAGTCAGGACCCAAACTCGACAACGATAACAAATTGGACGTAGAGAGCTGGCTCATAGCAATAATTGGTTGGGCGATGACAGTAGTTCAGAGTTGAGATTCTCGGACACACACTCCACGGTTTGTGTGACACAACAGGATGCGCAACCAACATCAAATGTGCAACTGTTTCAGAAACATCTTGATGCACAGAAGTTACTTTTTTACCTTTTCTTTTCTTACTGAACAGTTATATCATAAAAATGTCCGGACACGTCCGGCTTCCTGATCAGAGTGTTGCTATACATGACACGACAATGAACCGCTCGAATGTTTGATGTTTGGGGAAACAAATGAACTTCCAAGGGACAGCCTGTGTTGTCCGATGTACAGCCTCCAGACAACCTATCACACAATTACTGGCCACTTACGATTTGGAGGACCTACCAGGCTCAGTGAGAGAGCTTAAAGTAGAGTATGATAAGTATGGCAAGAACAAGAGCTGTCATGATTCCCCCAATGATATACTTGTTCTTGTCCATCCTCTTTGACATTGCAGCCAGGATCTTTTTACTCTTCCCAATGTTGTCATCGACCCCATGCAACTGTGAGCAAGACCACACGGACGTCAATAAACACAGTTATGAATTATCCTGTTTGACCGCATCAGATGTGTGAATAAATAAGTAAATATAAGCAAAGTGTGGCTATTGCAGACATTGCCTTGTAAATAATGCTATAATCAGAGTAATAGAACATAACAAATAACAAAGCTAAGGAATAAGGGTGGGAGTGATGCTGCCAAGTACTTCAGAGTATACGCTATCTCACGGAAATTTTAGATAATGTACCTAACTGATTAGTTTTTTTTTTGGAAATAAAGATCTTTCACTCGTTTTTATGCTATCAATATCCATCAACCATCCAATTAATGAAAATACGGTAGGAGAATCCCGCAAATAAATAATGCCACATCATCCAGAACAAAACTCATGTTCATGCTGAAAATAACTTTAGATTGCAGCACTTTTTCACAGGAATTTCAGATAGTGTACCTAAATGATGGATTGTGCAGAAATAAAGAGATATAGCAACAGTGTATGTACTAAAAGGAAGTTCACTATTTGCTCTTTATATCCAAGAGAATAGACTCATGAGATATGTTTTAACTTCTAAATAGTAGCAACCCCCAGTGGCCAAGCTTTTCAACCGCTGAGGCTGAATATAAGAATTAGTCTTTATGCTAGGAGTATCATCATCCATCAGCAGCCAATGAACATATCAACAGAACAAAACACGTGTTCAACCTTGCATAAGAAACTAACATGCAGTTTGTCCCCCAATGACTCTAACATGCCTGAATGAGAATGATCCAATATAAAAAAAGAAGTGTGTGCATTGAAGCATTACCTAAGCAGTGTACTTTCACAAACATGCAATTGTTTCGTATAACAATTAAGTATGCACAAGGAATATAATATCTTAGGTTACAAATAATAAGACTGAATGGTGGAGAAAACAAATATGAACTGAATTTTAAAGTTGGAGACACCTTTCAAAGCTGCTGCACCAAATGACATTTAATAATCTAAAATCACTACACTTCCAATTTGAAACAAATGCCAACTTAAATTACTTATACATATACAGAGTAAATCAATCAAAACTTATAACCTACTCCCTCTGTCCTATATTATAAGACGTTTTGGCAAGCTAAAACAGCTTGCCAAATAATCTTATAATACGGGACAGAGGGATTAACAACTAATATTCAATTCGCTTATATATTTGCTCAGCTGATCTATCTGTATACCAAGAAAACAATAATCAGGTTGGAGGAAATGAAGAACAGAAGAGAGCTATAGTAGATGCAGTGCTGGATCACAACACTACGGGGGGAAGTAAATATAAATAACACCAAGGGGAGGTAACACGTTATAGCTGAATTCATACGTTAGTGTGAGCATGCAGTAGTGACTGCCGTTGTTGATGAAGGTCCTGAAGAATTGACACACCAAGATCTTCTGTCTCCAGCATAGTTCTTCGGCTCTCTTTAATTCTGTCAGTGGACTGATTCAGTCGCTCGGTGGTCATCATCAACCTTCCCCTCTGATCAGTAGACACCTGAGCCAGGAAATAACCCCCAAGCACATGAGTACTAAAGATAGCAAACATCAAGAACTTTGAGATAATGCTTAAGAAACCAGAAAGAACATAGTAATGCCGTATTTATCCTATAAACTTCAAATATGTCAGACAAAGAACATTGTTCCCAGCATACAGAAAGGAAAGACCCATAGAAGTTATAGTTCACCCAGGAAGTTATAGTTCACTCATAGGCATAGATTATTCTGAAATCTGCAGTTTATTTTCTCAGGCTACAGTCGTGTTACTGAAATTAAAATGGAAATATCTTGTATAAAACAAATATATAAATTGTAATACTAATTTCCTGATTAACGAATATTTATAGGAAAGGTTTTTCTCCCATCATTGTTTCCTCTATCACTTGCTTCCAGATGAACATAATATGGTCGATATGAAAATAATAGCCAAATGCAACTCAAAATTTAAAAGAAACGTAATTAGTGAGGGGACATATGAGTCCGAATGAAAATTGAAATCAGTGTTATAGTGGAAGACAATATCAACTGGAAATCTAAACCTAGAAGTAAATCAAATAGCTAATATAATCAAATTGTTTTTTTCACAGTACCAATTAGCATGTACTTCCTCCGTTCCTAAATATAAGATGTTTTAGGTATATTTCAAATGTGGTCTAGATACAGACTGAAATGGGTGAACATACAAAATAAAACGCGTCTACATACATGTGAATCTGGAAAAAGTTAAAACATCTTATATTTAGGAACAAAGGGAGTACTAAAAAAAAAAAAGGGGAATAACTGGATAAATGACACGACAATGGTAATTGTTTTGAGAAGTGTATCATCATCAATCTTTAGAAAAAAAAGGTCACTGCAACCACCGTCATTTTTTGAGAAATGCTATCTATTGTGGAACACCCAAAATAAATGGAACAAAACTGGCTAGACCAGCATTCAAATATGTTTACTAAGGTACCTAAACTGTGAACTGAATAGCATGATTGACAAGGCAATTGAACTGAGGTCAGATATTATGTTACATGGATCAAACTATGTCTGATAATGTGCTATACAACCAATAAACTTGTCAGTGTCTGCATGCAATCTAGCCATCACTGAGTAATGTGCTTCATTACTACTTCAATGACACAACGCAAGTGCAGATTTAACTAATGGGGTATTCTAGGACATACTAACCTTACTGAAGTTCAATGCATAACTACTAATATCATCCTGGGCACCAACAAGGTTCAGCAACACTGTCAGTGACCTACATAGGAATACTTACCTCTTTTGAATAAACACAATATCATTGTCGATTATCATTTCAACACCAACCCAATCACCTAATATCACGTACTGTATAAGAAGGTATATATACACATAGTTGTATGAGTCTTGTAATGGTTGTGGGTGCCTGTTGGCTTTATCTATAAAGCTGGGCTTAGGCCTTCAGTCTAAATTATATACATAGTTATCAGAATATTAAGAGCTCACAAATTCCCCTATTGTTTACATATGCTTATATGCAACGTACATAGGATCGTGTAGTTTGACATAGGTTACATGCTACAACAGAATGTAATTAACAGAACCAAACATCTGTCTGGGCTGCAATATCAACCGACATTATATACACAGTCTAAGCGTCAATTAAACTGCTACAAGTCAGATGGCTCACCGCGAGCGTGTCAGCCATGCCAGACTCAAGGAGTTCCTCTCTTGTAGCCTGCCTGGCATTGGGCACCGAGATCCTCTTGAGCTCGCTCTTGAGATTGTTGAGGTCAGATTTGTATTCCCGCAGCTTAGCTAGCAAACCTGCCTTTGTGCTCGGCTGCAGGCTCCTCGCCTCAAGGTCCATCTTCCGAATCTGTATGTATATAAAAGAAACCATCACATATTGCCCACCGGAAAGTGCAAATGGAGGCCGAGCTCCATGGAGCTCTTTATTTTTGAAAATTCAAGAATCATATTCTCAAGTTTCAAAAAATTCTGAAAAAAAATCGGCACTCTATTGCCCACATCTCCCACTGCAACAAGCCAACAAGGGATATACAGTCTCACAGTCAAGCTAATCAACACGGCTTCCCCCAAATCACACATTCACGCTGTTACACCCAAAAGATGCGTCCACGCGTACACCTTCCGAAATACCGGACTTAGTTCTAATTGCTCCCCGAGAGCAGAATTTAGATCATCAAATTCGCATAGTCATGTAGGAAACAGGATCCCCAAATATAAAACGGGATACGGTATTTACCAGCGATTCAGCTTCCTGCACGCCGGATTGTATCTCGGAAAGCCTCTGCTTCTTCTTCTCTGCGGAGATCTCACCGTGTTAGACGAAACTAACAACCAGAAAAAAGGAAAAGAATCTCCCGGTCCGGTGGGAGTAAGCATGGAGGGGCAATTGGGCACGTACCTCCATCGAGAGCGGAGGCGGCGGTGCACTTGCGGAAGAGGGAGGCGGAGACCTCGCAGTACTGGCGCTCGTAGCCCTCGAACACCTCGCTCATGGCTGCTCCCCTCGATCGCCTCCGTCCGCACGCCCGAATCCTCCTTCCGGATTCCGCGCCCAAATCGCTACGCGACCTCGAATCGAGCAGAGACGAAATCGACGAGGATTTGGGCCGGGTAGCTTGGCGAGGGAGGATTCGGCGGAAGCTTCGATTTTTGATCGGGTCACGGAGGGGGGATTGGGGTCGGAAATAGGCGGATTGACGCTGCCACGTTGGTAACTTGGTATTGTGTGTTAATTGGGGCACTACGCTGTGGGACCGTCCGGTCTGTGGATGTCGTATGTACTCGCTGACGGCGTTAAGTGCCTTAGATGCACCGGCACGGCGTTTAGTCGTGAACATGGAGTATCGACACCGCTGCAGACTTGTTTGTTGTTTATTTAGCTTGAGGCTGTCTCGGTAGGACATAGATTTCTATTACTATGAAATTCATAAATGAAAATGAAGTAGTTAATGGGAGGGCTACCGTTATCCTTTTTCTTGTATGTGTTCCTAAGAGAAGTAATTTGTCCTGATGTTTCGAGGTCTCAAAAAAAAAGTCCATATCCATGGACCGATTTGTTAAAATAGAGTTGACCCAGTTTATAAGACTTGTTTGTTGTTTTTCTTTACAATCGTGTAAAAAGATTATCCCCGTCATTTAACTAAAATCTGATTAGAGCTGATTGGTGAGCTTTACATATTTTATCGGATATGATCCAGAATGTTTTAAGGAGATATGCAAGCGTTTAACAACTGAAAAAATAGTCCATGTTCTCCATGTTAAAACGGTTGGGATAGGGACGGGCTGACGGCCCTAGAGGGAGCGGAATCCACTAACTTCTCAAAGCAAAGTTGCAAAATCTTTTAGACCTCGTATGACACCTCTCACTTTATTTCATTTGGTATGAATAAAATGGAACTACATCTCTAACATCACTTCATTTGGCTAAATTCAGATTCCAACTTTTTTACGAATGTATTCATATTCCAATTTGGAATTTCATGTTTGGCTATTGTTGGAACATATTGCCCGCCTCCCTCCACTAGTTCAAATTTTTGGTTGAGTTGACTCGTGCATGAATTCAATATGATATCAGAGCTATCGGTTTTTTGATTTAAAGACTCTGCCACACAGTATTAAGAAAAACATTCTACGACCTATATCAAACACACGTCAAGATTAAAATAGTCTAAACGTGATGGTGAGTGTTAAAAAAAAGTATTGCCCGCCTCCCTCCATTAATCAGACTTTTGGTTGAGTTAGCTCGTGCATGAATTCAATAGTTGCCACATGCACATGGACTTATGAAATCAAACGGTCTCCGTATGTGCGCCATTTTTTCTTGAATTAATAAACCAACATTAGTAAAAGCAAGAGGAACCTTCGTTCGTTACACAAGGTACATGATAATATTGCTTCAAAAATTCAAAGTGTAATAGAGTAATTAGGGTGTATCCAATGCTTATTCTTAAGTTTGCCATAAGCTGGGGTCCGCCACCAGATTTGCTATAGAGAACGAAAAATCGCACAATGCATTATACCGCTTTGGCCCTTAAGGTGAAGCCCTATATGAGTCAATCTCCCAACAACTTTACTCCCTCGTGTAACTCACACACCGGACCGAGAAAATCCTAAATTTACTTGCTCATCTTGTTCCATATGCTGCCTCAATCTGCTCTGAAATTCGATGGTTTCCAGCTGCTAACACCTCTGGATAGATCCTTCGGCGACAGTACTCCCGGTCCCCTCACGCTCCCCATTTTCACAAGCAAAGGAGGTCGGTCTATGTAGGCCTCCGCGGGGCGTCGCGGCCACGTCCAGCGTCAAGCCCATGGAGAGCGAAGTAGCAAAACGACACCAACAAGTTTTTTTAAATCAAAGGCAAAAAACGAAACGTTAAATTAATAACATCCCGGACAGCGACAGAGAAAAAGGTGTTAAACCCAACTTACAACCACAGACTGCACACACACAAAAGAAAAAGCACCACCAAGGAGAAGTAAGTGTTCATTTCTTTTGGATTGTGTTGTTCTTCGTTTGATAGAAAATGAGCTAAGAAGTGTTAACCGTGGACTGTTGTTTGGCAAAAAGTTGCAACTTGTGGTATTGGGAAGATGCATACATTGATTTTATTTATAGAGAGAAGTATATGGAATGCTGATGCAAAAGTTGCTAGAAATGAGATCATCGAGTATGCAATGTCCAAGTTTCGTTAGGTGGAGGCGGATAAGGTGCAAGTGTCCATGCTAGAGAAAGTTAAAAGTGTTCACGAAGTTGGCAATACACATAAGAAGTTGGAAAAAATATTGACTGAATTAGTGAATGGAGTTATATTTTGGTTGAATTGTGTAATTGTTCTTGTCCTATTTTTTGGATCAGTTGTTCCACCGAAGAATTGACGAATTGAAGAAATATTATTGTTGATGCAAACTAAGAATGTTGCCACGTGTCTTTAATGTATTTTGAGTAGTGATTTCTGTCACACGTATTCCAGTGCCCTCCCTATTTTTAAAAATTCAAAAAAAAAAATGTTTAGATGTGTCAAAAAAATCTGAAAAAATCATGCATTTTCTCGATGATATATCCTACATACGTGCAAAATCACAACACAAAATATTTGCTCTACACAAAAATTTAAAAAGTATAGATCTGAGTATAGTTAACAATGCATATAGTTTCAAATCTCCAAATTTTATTGCTGTTGTGCAGCCTATA
Organism: Poa pratensis; assembly: GCA_947311845.1. NCBI lineage: Eukaryota > Viridiplantae > Streptophyta > Magnoliopsida > Poales > Poaceae > Poa > Poa pratensis. Next base: position 16,946,710 of record CAMZMU010000061.1, on the reverse strand, counting down.
ATATATAAAAATTGCATTGAGATTTTACATGCTTGTAGCCAAAGGATGGAGAGATTGGGTGCGTGAGGGATTCAAGAGTAGTCAGGTAGTACCCTAGATGGGGAATAAAGCGAGGGGTTTATCTGCTAATAGGCGTTTAAGTGGCTGATTACAATCCCGCCTCCAATCTATGCCGTTACTTCTTGATTTGACGGCCGACGAGGAAAGTTTTTAGGTTTTCACTGGTTGCTCGTTTTCACCAGATACGTCGCCATACATCATTGAGAACATGCATGATTTTTCAGATGTTTTTTAAATAAATTAAATATAGTTTGTGTGTTTTTTAAAAAAATTGGAGAGATCTGAAACTCGGGAGCCAAAACCACTTTTCGATTTTGTGATTTTGTGTGAACTAGTGAACCAGTGAAAAGTGTGTCTTGTTTGCGTGCTATTTTTTCTTTATAGAGGAAAGTTTTAGGGGCTCAGCTAGGTCCACTTTTTAAATCTAATTTGGGGATTCAGGTAGACATGCTCTCTATGTCAAGAATAGCAAACACAACCTCAAAGAAAGGCAAAATAAATATTTTGCAACTAGTTGCACCCGCACCCAATTATCGGATGCCCCACTTAGGAGTTTTCAAAAATTGCAGAATAAATTATGGACATGAATTATGTTGTGTCTTAAGAACCCACAAAGTTTCATCCAAAAACATTACCATATTTGACCTGTGCAAAAAAGAGAAAAATCTAAATGAATAGTATCACGTGATATTCACATTTTATTTATCTTTTTTGCACACGTCACGTATGGTCATATTTTTGTATGAAAATTTGTGGGTGCACAAGACACGCCATAATCTATGTCCGTGATTTATTTCACAATTTTTGAAAATTCTGAAATGAGCCATCCGACAATGGGTTGCGGGTCGTGTGAAAGAACAGGCGAAAATGCTCATGAGGTTTTGCACCCGACGCCATGGTTTTTCACGTGCTAGAACACGAGTGGGATACTGAGATCTGACGCCCTGCACGGCTGCACTGCACTGTCTGGCGCCTTGTTACTGATGATAGCTTTTTTCTGATGTACCCGGGGCAGAGTCTGCTCTAATCTGTACCTGTTGTACCGTAATTTCAATAATTAAAGACTTTTTTGCTTTTGCAGATTGATTATGAATCGTCATTTCGCATCAAGATGTTCTGGTTCCTTCGACGTTCGACCTGAATCTGGACTTGTAAACTTTCGTCGTGGAATACTGCGGTACTGCCCCAGTTTACCTGGAAGTCGTACTATACCATTTATCATGATGATTGTGGTGAATCGCCGTTTCAAACCAGCTTGCCAATGTTTATCGTCGACAACTTGGCCACCAGACAGACCCCGGGCTAACACACGTCATTCGAGCACATGCAGATTTAGCGAACATATCCCACGCCATTAGAGCACATGCAGATTTAGCGAGCATATACAGATTTCAACGACTTTTGGATGGAAGAACTGGACTATACTGGTGAGCTAGCCAATACCATGGGAGGTTAACGTTTGGTTTGGCAAAGAAACCAAACTGAGCTCGCAAATGACCAGTACCAAGACGGCACGGAGTCAAGTTTGGTTTGGTGAAGTCCGAATCGCTTGTTTGGGAGAAGTGACGACGATGACGCTTGATGACAATTTCGACGATGTTTTTCTCCTCGACGGCGTGTGTGGGTAGCCAGGTCGGCCGGGTCTGCCTAATGTAGTCGTCTTCCACGACTACGTTGGTGCACTTGTAACGGTTTTCGTCCGGTTCCCTGCTAATGAACCGGTCAATTCTGTCATACCTTTTCTATACTACTATTAAAATAACAAACTTGTTGGGATACTTTAAATCTGGACCGTTCAATATCCGATCAAACAGCCCAGATCGTCCCAATGTTTGACAACTCAATAATGTCCAATTTTTCCCGTTTTACCCTCCCACCAAATCACATAATACTACTAAATTGCAACTCATCTCCGAATCGTTATTTTCACCAACTAGATGCTTGACCTGCCGTGGGGCGTCCTCATCGCTGCGTCGCTGGAGACGCTCTGCCTCAAGCGGATCATGGCGTCGGGCGCGGTGCTGCTGCAGCTGGTCGCGAGCTGCACGCGCCTCGCTGACCTCACGCTGGAGGAGTGCCCGGGCGCCACGGAGATCACCCTCGGCAGCCCCCACCTGCGGAGCTTCGCCCTGATCTGCTGCCACAACGCCAGCCGCGTCGTGCTGCACCCCCAGCGCCTGTGCACTACAAGGGCCTCCGTCCTGAGGACCTGCAGTTCCTCGACATCCCCAACTACGACGAGGTCGCAGTGCTACCATCGATATTTGTGACGACCTCACATGCAAAGGGTCAAACGAAACCGCTCCAGTCATGGAGCTCATTACCCGGTGCAAGAAGCTGACGTATCTTCACCTTGCCCTGCGCCCATCGATGACTTGCTACAGCAGAGTTCACGGCTGTCATCCGCGGCCTTCCGGAACTCAGGCAACTGGTCTTGGTCCGTTGCCCTCCTGGTCGTCAACACCGGACACCTGGAAGTGCTGTCCCTCTTTCCCCTTGGCCTCAAGCGCCCAAAGATGAAGTCTTACTACACCGACAACATTCAGATTCAGACGCCGGCCCGGCGATCTTCATCGTCAATGGGGAAAACTATGACAACGGCAATACCAATGACGATGGCGATGACTACGATGATGACTATGACGAGGACGACGATTATGACGATGGCAACAACTATGATGACAGCGAGGACTACGGTGATGGTGACTACATTGAAACGTTGAGGATCATGTGGCGGATGGGCATCCCTTGCGTCAGTCATAACCTGATAAGGATCGACATTGCAAAGTACAGTTGGAGTGGCCTTGATAGGATACTAGCATATTTTCTACTGTCAAAGGGCCCAGCTTTGGAGGAGTTATCGGTGACCTTATCAGCTCAACTCTCTCCACACAAAGAGGAGACTGCAGTGGAGTTTAGATCATGGGTATGTAATCTATCCCAGTGCCACGGTAATTTGCCAATAGACCACATCAAGACATATATATATATATATATATACCAATTGCTCACTCTCCATATGATTTACTTATAATAATGTTATCAACATTTTATTTCCATGCAACAGTAATTTTATATGAGTTGCAATAATACATTGGCATCCACAAGACTACCCATTACCAAGCTGAGTTGGGAAAACAAATGATTTATTAGGACATAAATAGTAAATTTCTGTTAACAATTTTTTGGACTACAACGTTAGTTAGAGTTATCTCCAAACTACTTAAACTCCACCCCTTTTACCATGATAAATTATTTCATGTACGTTGAAGATTATCAAGTATCATGACTTGAATAAACATCCCGGTGCAAAAAAAAAAAAAATGAAGAAATTGGAAAAGATAAACTTCAGGGATCACTTTGACTTAAAAGAAAAGAATCATGCATCAAGTGTGGAGTAACCAAAATTAATATTTTTGTAGTATTGTAATATATTGAATAATACTGGAGGTCGTGCGTTGCATGTGCACGTTCACTAGTAAAATAAAATGAGACAATGTTGCCTGTTTTATTCAAAAAGCTCAGCTCGCACGTCGGCAGTACAACGCACGATCGGCTCGACTCCGTCAAGCTCCCGAGCCTCCGACGACTCCATCCATATCCAATAGACCATGGATACCCTCGCATATGTTTCGGTTTCCCCGCGGCGCGCGCGAGAGAGCACGTCGCCCTCATGCACGTTTGCCGCGTGCGCACAGCGGTTAGCCGTCGTCCCCACGGAACCGGCCGGTGAAGAAATAAATAGGGCCATACAATACAAGAACGATACGTCGCGCTCGTGCATCCCGCAGTATATATGCGAGCGTGCACGCGGCGCTCACCAACCACAACCGCCAGCTCCAGCTCTGTCTCCCTCGATCGCCACAATGGCCCTCCTCCTCCTCGCGCGCGCCGTGCTTCTGGCCGCCGTCATCATTCTGTGGTGCCGCGCCTCGGATGCGGTGGGCGGCGGCGGCGCCGGTGACGTGCTCCTGCGGGCGAAGCGGCCGGAGTTCGCGGCGTGGATGACCGGCGTCAGGAGGGCCATCCACGAGCGGCCCGAGCTGGCTTTTGAGGAGCACGAGACGAGCGCGCTTGTGCGGAGGGAGCTCGACGCGATGGGCGTGCGGTACGAGCACCCGGTCGCCGGCACCGGCGTCGTCGCGGCCGTCGGCACCGGGGGAACGCCCTTCGTCGCGCTGCGCGCCGACATGGACGCGCTCCCGCTGCAGGTGCGTACGTGCTGCTGCGCGGTGCCCTACCAGATTGATTTTGCGTGCCCATGTTCTTCCCATGCTTTCGTGTTCCTGGCTACGTGTTCTGGAGTTGGATCATTGGATTCGTTCAGAAACAGTTAGCGTTATACAGCAACCGCCAAAAATGAAAGAGAAAACAGGCATGTTCTACATCGAGAATCAATCAAGTAATCGCGGCAAATTGGACGATCGGTCCAGATGCAAAGTGTTTAAGGCGAGAGCGTCCCTGCAGGGAGGTGTAAAGCCATGGAAGAACGTAAAGAACTGGACACATGGTTCAGAAACGGAAAGCGCCACCTATTGGTGGCAAATTTCAATGCACCAAAACAAAGAGGGCGACGAAGGCCCTGACGTCCTCCTATCTACGTATACTAGCTCTCAGCGGATTAACATCTTGAGGAGTAGCTACCAGTCATGTCAAGTGGCACTCCATACGTTTGAAGTGCTCTGAACCTGCATTATCGAACTGAAACCCCTATGTATGTTCCGTTTCAGGAGGAGGTGGAGTGGGAGCACCGGAGCAAGGTGGCCGGGAAGATGCACGCCTGCGGCCACGACGCGCACACCGCCATGCTGCTCGGCGCTGCCAGGATCCTCCATGAGCACCGCCACGACCTGCAGGTTACTCCACATACCACTACTCTTTCCCTCCTCATGATCGCAGAGTTTGACTTTTTGTGAGTGACTACACTGTTTGAGCGTCACCTTGAAGCAGTTATCTTGATTTTCTAGCTGTTGCCTGATTCGAAATTAAACACAACAGACTCGCAAGATTGTCTTATGCGCTGCTCCGTTTAGAAGAAGCAGTGGGGTGGTACTGTGCTAGCACGAGTTTGTTGCGCCGTCGTTTTCCCTGCAGATACCTCAGATATTTCTGTTCCAGGCTGAAGCAAGATCAGTCTGTTATCAGTTCCCCTCGTCATTTCCAACTAGTGAAATTTGGCGCGGCGGCACGCCGCGCGCCCTGGGTGAGAAATCACCGGCATTCTCGTGGACTTCATTGGAACGTATGGCCTAACTACCATGTATAATCATACGAATATAACATCTCTCAGGCCTAAATTAGGATATCACATGTAAACATCAAGACCTTCTGGGCGAGAGCGTGACATCACACTATCTATGGTAGAGTACACGCCTTCTGATGTAAGAACCAACTGACACATAACATCGCAAATGTATTTGAGAAGTATGAGCTTAGGTAGCAATGCAGCTGAATACTGGTGCACATGAACAACATTGTGTTTGCAGGTCGAGTTGGAATATTATGTTATCCTGGCCCTGAAAATTTAGTTGCAATGATCATCAATATATTTTACAGTATTAATCAAACCTAACAGAAAACACACTATGTATGTACTGAAATTTCAGTTCAGCAAGCTTTTATATAGAAGGGGAAAAAGCACCATGCATTTAAAATATGCAAAAACTCATCATAGACTGATGGCAACAGAAGACTCACCAGGCATAATATTGGCATGTATATGAGCAGCTTTGTGTCTGCAGATTTAGCTATCCTGAAAATATAATTAGTGTTTATCAATGTATTTTTACAGTAACAATCTTTGATGTACGATGCAAGTCTGTCAGAAGACAAAATGCCTGATCTCCAGTTTTCTTTGTAAAGCATCTTGTCTCGCAAGAGGAACCCCTGTAGTTGTATAGCTGCTTTGTTAGCGCGGTTTGTTGCCTGTATTAGCTTGTACTGTATGGATCTAGCTACTCTACTGATGATGTCAAATCTGTGAAGCTAGCATGTAATCTATAATAAATAACAGGATGACGACATCATTTCCCCAAGTATCACAATTTTTGCAGCCGTACAAAAAGCTCTGGAAGCAGTGGCGTTAGCAACCGTAGCAAACATACGGGCTAACAACTAAACTTATAATCATTCTAGTACAGCAGCCAAATGTTCTATACCATTGACAGATAATGCAACAAATATATATATGACGGTGTGTTTTGAACGGGTAATTTCTTTTGGCTTGAAGCAACCTTTGGTACTGCTTCTTAGCCATTAGCAATAGAATTGAGGCAAAACCGGAATCAGAAGAAAGTATTGTCCAACATCGTTGACTCTTTGCAGTTCTTTTTTGACACTTTGCAGTTTGATTCTTAGGAGAATAGCAATTTATTAATCAAGGAATCTTCACTGGTTTTATTACTGCTAACAGTTTCTACGTCAGTTCTTAGCCTTTAGCATTGCGCTTCATGAGCAAACTATATCTGCACCGTATTAGTTTGTTATACTATTCTTGGACAGTCGTCATAACTAACCTCTATAATGAATAATTGATGTCAACAAATCTGGACAATTCAGTTGGATCCCCATGAGATCCTGAAAAAAGGTATAGAAAATAAGAATGGTTAGAGAGAAATCAAACAGCCATCCAAATTATGAATAAGAACGTATAAGAGATGGGGAGCAGACCTGTTTCCAGAGAAGCACACTATTTTTGAATGAGCTTCCGCTTGTGACCGTAGAGAACAGCTATTGCAACATGCAAGAAAGGAATACTTGCGGCTACAGAAATAAAGAGGACAACAACACAAAATCAAAACATCAGATATTTTGTGTATTATTCATCACACATAATCATGAATACCTATGGATTAAACTAACATAATATGTCGTATATATATTCATGAATATATGTAATGTAATTTTGTTATCCAATTTTCTAAACTGCATGAAACTATCTTTTCATTCAAATGCTAGGGACAACTGATTTTTTACCTTGTGAAGTCGAGCACTAATGGTAGTGATGAAGCAAAATATAGCAATAAGTGGAACTTCCAACAACAATCCCATCTTTACTTCAGCATTGCGACCAGATTCAAAGGTTAAGAAAAGATGGATTAGATATTGGCATAATTACTTGCCTGTACCGTAAGGAGATGGGAACCGAAAATTTCTGACTTAATATACGTATTATGTACCAGACCACATATTCATAAGAGTCAACTGGAAAGAGGATAATATATAGAACCTCTTTTGAAGATAAATAGTTGTGTTTGTTAGAGAGATATTTGTATATTGTAGTTTCCCTATTAGATAGGGGGCTCCCTGCATATTTACACCTGTACATGTACTATATATTGTGGCCTTTGGCCCCGTGGAATACAAGTTACTTATTCCTAACATGGTATCAGAGCTAGGTTTCTTTTTCGCACGCCGCAACTCGTGCCGTTCCGATCTTGCGTGCGGTGGATTTTCTGGCCTACCGCTGCTCTTCCTCTGATTTCGTCCGTCGCCGGCGTGCTGCACGTGTTGGTCGTCTTCGTCCTTGACCGCTGGTATCGCTCCCGTCCACCGCCGCCTCTGTCCCGAGCTGCCGCCGCCCCGGCCGCCTCCGTCTCCGGGCCGCCGTCGCCTCAGCCGCCCTCGTCCCGGCCGCAGCAGCCCCGGCCGCCTCCGTCTCCGGGCCGCCGTCGCCTCAGCCGCCCTCGTCCCGGCCGCTCCCGTCCGCAGCAGCCCCGGCCGCCTCCGTCTCTGGGCCGCCGTCGCCTCAGTCGCTCTTGTCCCGGCTGCTCCCGTCTGCAGCAGCCCCGGCCGCCTCCGTCCCGGGCCTCGCCGTCGCCGTCTCCGGCCGCCGCCGTCGTCCGTCTCCGGCCGCCGCCACCATCCGTCGCCGGCAGGTCCTCGTACAGTCGGCTCGCGAGCAGCTGCCATCGCGTCGATCTTGGTGTTTCTGCTGTGGGCTTCTGCCCTCTGTTGTTGCTGTGGGCTTCGATCGCGATCTGGTCTGGTCTGGGATAGAGTTGACCAAGCGTTTCCAGTAAAAAAAAAATTGTCGCTGTCTGCTGCTGATCCTATTGGCTGTCCCGAGCTTCCGTCTCTGCTTGGTGCTCCTCCGCGGTACTTGTCGCCTATTTCGTCGTCTCCCTTGATGACGTCTGCATGCCGCTCTACGTCGACTCTCGCGGCTTCTACCCGCAGTTATGGCCGCTCTACGTCGACTTCGTCTATGTCGACTCGCCGCTCTACGCCGACTATCGGGGCTTCTGCCCGCTGTTGTGGCCGCTCTACGTCGACTCCATCTATGTCGACTCGCCGCTCTACGTCGACTCTCGCGGCTTCTGCACATGGTTCTGGCTGCTTTTCTTCGACTCCTCGCGTGGCGTGTGCACGCACTTGTGACCGCTCTCCTTCGACTCCCCATGTGGCTACCACGTATTGGATGATTGGTCCTCCTTGGCTGACGCATCTACCTCGACCTCTTCAGTGGCGTCTTTCACTGCGCGTGAGATCGCGCAACTCCGATGCCTGCTTGCTACTTGGGACTCTTCACCGACAGGTTCTGCTGGTTCTGCGACTGACTTTTCTGGCACCGAGAGACCACCTTCTTCTCATTCAGGTACATCCCCTTGGATTCTTGATACTGGAGCATCTTTTCATATGACTTACGATTCTTCCGCCTTGAGCTCTATTCGACCTGTCGAGTCTCCTGTCTCTGTTCGTACTGCCGATGGTACTCCCATCCCCGTTGCTAGTCGAGGCACTCTTAGCAGTCCCGCGTTTCATGTTCCTTCTGTCGCTCATATTCCTCGACTCACCATGCAGCTTTTCTCTGGTAGTCAGATTGTCGATTCTCGTTGTAGGGTCACTCTAGACTTTGATTCCTGTTCTGTTCAGGATCGTTGTACGGGCGCTTTGCTTGGTGCTGGCCCCGACGCCATGATGGTCTATGGGAGCTTGACTGGCTTCGTCTTCCTTCCGCTGCCACCGCCGCCAGTCTCTCGACCCAGGTTGCCGCAGCCACCAGCTCTTTTCAGCAGTGGCATCATCGTCTTGGCCATTTATGTGGTTCTCGTCTCTCGTCTCTAGTTCATCGTGGTGTTCTGGGTCTGTCTCCGGAAACGCTTCTTTGGATTGTCTGGGTTGTAGGCTTGGTAAGCAGATTCAGCTACCATATCCTCATAGTGACTCTGTGTCCGAGCGTCCTTTTGATCTCGTTCATTCAGATGTTTGGGGTCCGGCTCCCTTCGCTTCGAAAGGGGGTCATCGCTACTATATTATTTTATAGATGATTACTCACGATACACTTGGATTTACTTTATGTCCTCTCGTAGTGAGGTTCTCTCTATCTATAAGCGTTTTGCTGCCATGGTTCACACTCAGTTCTCTACACCTATTCGTGTGTTCCGTGCTGATTCTGCTGGTGAGTATATCTCCAAGCATTTGCGTGGTGTTCTTGCTGAGCAGGGCACTCTCGCTCAGTTCTCTTGTCCCGGTGCACATGCTCAGAATGGCGTTGCTGAGCGTAAGCATCGTCATCTTCTAGAGACTGCTCGTGCGATGATGATCGCTTCTTCTCTCCCGCCACATTTCTGGGCTGAGGCTGTCTCTACCTCGGTCTATCTCATTAACATTCAGCCTTCTGCCGCCCTTCAGGGTGGTATTCCTCTCGAGCGACTATGTGATCGCTCTCCTGACTATTCCATGTTGCGTCTGTTTGGTTGTGTTTGCTATGTTCTCCTCGCTCCTCGTGAACGCACCAAACTAACCGCTCAGTCTGTTGAGTGTGTTTTTCTCGGATATAGTGATGAGCATAAGGGCTATCGATGTTGGGATCCCGTGGCTCGTCGGATGCGTATTTCCCGGGACGTGACGTTTGACGAGTCTCGTCCTTTCTTTCCACGCTCGACCTCCTCGACCTCTACTGTGGAGGATCTCTCTTTTCTTACTTTTCCTGATTCTCCTCCCGATGTCCCTCATATTCCTCCTCCTCCCCTGATCCGGTGTCTACTCCGATGCCTTCTTCTCCTCCTTCATCGACGCCTTCTTCTCCTCCTTCGTCGCCGTCTTCTTCACCCTCCCCGCCTCCGCTTCTCCTGTTGCTCCTTCTCATCCTACTTTTCCTTTCTATTATACTCGTCGTCCACGTGTTGTGACCGAGTCATCTGATGCACCCTCTACTTCTGGTGCACCGTCTCAGCCGACTTATTCTCTTCGTACTCGGCCTTGTCCTTCACCTGATTTCTTTGATCCCGCTACCTATAGTGTTTCGGCTGTCCCAGAGCCGACTACGTATCGTGAGGCTGTTGTTCATCCTGAATGGCAGCTTGCCATGGCTGAGGAGATTGCTGCGCTTGAGCGCACTGGTACGTGGGAGATCGTTCCTCTTCCTCCTCGTGTTCGTCCTATCACCTGTAAGTGGGTCTATAAGGTTAAGACCCGCTCTGATGGGACTCTTGAGCGTTACAAAGCTCGTCTGGTCGCTCGTGGCTTTCAGCAGGAGCATGGCCGTGATTATGATGAGACTTTTGCTCCGTGGCTCACATGACCACTGTTCGGACTCTTCTTGCCGTGGCATCTGTTCGCCATTGGTCTGTGTCTCAGCTTGATGTTAAGAATGCCTTTCTTAATGGTGAGTTGCGTGAGGAGGTTTATATGCAACCACCACCGGGGTATTCTGTTACAGATGGCATGGTCTGCCGTCTTCGTCGCTCTCTCTATGGCCTTAAGCAAGCCCCTCGTGCATGGTTTGAGCGCTTTGCTTCTGTGGTCACAGCTGCTGGTTTCTCTTCCAGTGCTCATGACCCTGCGTTGTTTGTTCACTCTTCTCCTCGTGGTCGCACTCTTCTTCTTCTGTATGTTGATGACATGATCATCACTGGTGACGACCCGGAGTATATTGCCTTTGTCAAGGCACGTCTGAGTGAGCAGTTTCTTATGTCGGATCTTGGTCCGCTTCGTTACTTTCTTGGGATTGAGGTTTCGTCCACCTCTGATGGTTTCTTTATATCCCAAGAACGGTATATTCATGATCTTCTTTCTCGTGCCGCTCTTACTGATGACCGTACTGCTGAGACTCCCATGGAGCTCAATATTTCTCTTCGTGCTTCTGATGGCGATCCTCTCTCTGATCCGACTCGTTATCGACATCTTGTCGGGAGTCTCGTCTATCTGGCTGTTACTCGCCCTGATATTTCTTATCCTGTCCATATTCTGAGTCAGTTTGTTTCTGCTCCCACTTCGGTTCACTATAGTCACCTTCTTCGTGTTCTACGCTATCTTCGTGGAACGATCTCTCTTTGTCTCTTCTTTCCTCGTTCCAGCTCGTTACAGCTTCAGTCCTACTCCGATGCCACTTGGGCTAGTGATCCTTTGGATCGCCGTTCACTTTCTGCTTACTGTGTCTTTCTTGGTGGTTCTCTCATTGCCTGGAAGACGAAGAAACAGACCGCAGTTTCTCGTTCGAGTGCAGAAGCTGAGTTGCGAGCTATGGCTCTTTTGACTGCTGAGGTGACTTGGTTACGGTGGTTACTTGCAGATTTTGGTGTCTCTGTTACGACACCCACGACTCTATTGTCAGACAGTACAGGTGCTATTAGCATTGCACGTGACCCGGTGAAGCATGAGCTTACTAAGCATATTGGCGTTGATGCTTCTTTTGTCCGTGCTAGTGTGCAGGATCAGATTATTGTGCTCCAGTATGTGCCTTCGAGTTACAGTTGGCGGACTTCTTCACGAAGGCCCAGACTAGAGCACAGCATAGATTTTTCCTCTCCAAACTCAGTGTTGTGGATCCACCATGAGTTTGAGGGGGGGTGTTAGAGAGATATTTGTATATTGTAGTTTCCCTATTAGATAGGGGGCTCCCTGCATATTTACACCTGTACATGTACTATATATTGTGGCCTTTGGCCCCGTGGAATACAAGTTGCTTATTCCTAACAGTGTACACACCACAATCTTTGTTATCATGCCAAACATAATACACATTTTATCAAATCCACTTTAAGTATAAATCGAGGTCACATTAGCCAACTGCGGAAGCCGAATAGGCAGTTAAAGCTGGACCAGTTTCTATGATACACATTTTATCAAATCCATTTTGGTAAGCTGAGATTCCAGTCGAACATTGTTGCCTATAGAAAAATAGAACAAAGCAGTTATTTCCGGTGGAGGTAAAAATGACTGTGGAGCCAATATTGAATACACTAAGACACATAACATGCCATCTGCTTTCAAGGCACTCACACAGTACACTTCCCATTAAACCATGAACTTCAGCTATCTCAAAGCAACTCAGTGTAATAGAGGAATTGTTAAGAAATCTAATTAGGCCAAGAAAAGAGAAAAAACAAGAAGTACCTAGACGGTTTCAGAGAGTAAGGAGAATCCCTCCCAAGAACAAAGCTGAGAGCAAAGCCTCCAATATAAAACATTGCATGTCTGCATCAATAATACTTCTTGAAATACGAATCTTGTTTTTTTGCAGACAGGGATATCATAGCGGCCTTCTGGATTCAGAGTGCACTCCTAAGATATAAATAAACTGAAAGCTGCACACAACAATGGACATGAAACATTAGTGAACTTGGGAGAAGCTGAAGCATTTTTTTTTTCTGATTTTTAGTCCAATATCAACGACTACGTACACAGCTTATTACCAGAACTTGATTGGTGATGCTGCCATTTGGCACACCAAGCGCATCCAGCAAACCTCCATGTTGTAATCATTAACACGTAATGCTTACTAAACAAAACACATAGTATAATAACTTGCAAATAATCGGAATCTGGATATATGATACATAAATCAAAAGGGAAGAGAGCATGTATCCATGGACAGATCGGGGAGTAATGAACGCAACGTCAGGTCATATGATCTCATATGCACAGTACACTGATCCGAGGTGCAAGTATGAAAAATCAAGTACGGTACATATGAGCTAACCAAAAAACATCAATAAACGCTTACCAAATTAGCGTCGGAGGAGGATGTGTCCTCCTCCATGTCTAGGAAACTCCCCCTATGCCTCAATCATCCGGTTCATGGACTCCCGCACAATCTACACCTGCATTGGCATGAAATTTTCAAGATACAAATGGGATGTGTATAGTTTTACATCACCAGAACTCGCAGTCCAATCCATCCATCCAATTTACAGCCAGATATAATGAACCAAGAAGACTGTAAATTTTTAATCTTGCAATCACAGCATGAGCATCTTGAACGAAATCAAAAAGGTCTCCTGGCAATTCTCACCCAATACCATTTCCAACGATAAATCATAACGGCTGATCAGCACATAACTCCTAAATTATCAACTACGACTGAACGATTTGGGCGAGAAACCAGATGTTCCTGCAGTACAGCAAGCGAAGGGGCTTGAGCTAACCTGGTCAGGCGGCGAGGCGGCCAAGCCCTCCATGTAGGCCTGGCGCTTGTCCCGCTGCGTCGGCGGGAGGCAGGGCACGCTGAACACGACGTCGACGCAGAGGTTCCCGAGCACGACGTCGACGCAGAGGTTCCCGAGCGTAGCGAGGTCCGTCTCCTTCCCATACCCGCCCTCCTTTGGCGGCCGCCATCTGGCCTCGTCGTTGACCGCGCCGGAGTCGGCGACGGCAACAGCGGCGCGCAGCCGGACAGCGCCGCCGGCGAGGCGGCGGCGTGGAGCGAGGTGGGGAGAGGGCTGGAACATGTGGCGCCGTGTGAGGGGGAGCGGGGCGCGAGATAAGCGCCTCGGCGGCGGCCTTCGTCGCGGCCCAGTTGTCCCCGGCGAGCGCTTCACGAAGGCACGACAGGGAGATAGAAGGAGGAGGCGTAGAGGAGGTGAGGGAGAGGAGCAGCGGCGACTGCGGGAACGGGCCGGGCGGCCGCTCGTTCCTGGCCGCCGGCGTTCCGTCGGGCGGCGCAAGCGAAGAAGCAGAGGATGAGGTCGGGAGAGGAGAAGTGGAGCGAGGGAGTCAAAGCGGTGGGCAGGACGGAACTATCCAGTACGCCTGCATGCAGCGAACCAAACATCGCGAGGACTGCTCAACACTGTTCATCACTGTAGCTACTACAGCGACACGATCGCTGAGAGCTCGCTAAAGGGACTGTCTTTCATATTTCATATAGTTAGTAATTCGACTAGTTTTGTTTCTTTCGAACAAAAGGTAAGCACCTAGTTAGTGTCAAGGTCTGCTTTTGTCCTATCGGCCAGTGCTGCTTGTGTGCGCATCGATCGTGGCCCTTTAATTCCCTGTGGTTAAGTGGGAAATAATCTACTCCTGATTGTACTACACCGCTGATTTAAAATTCTAATGGAGCACATCCACGGGCGCAGAGGCCTGTAGCATTTTCGATGTTACAGGTCAGGCGTCTCTTTCAAACCTTTCGAGTGTCCCAGGGGGTCTAGTGTTTGTCAATGGCGCCGAGTCTGTGGATCGATGAAAACCGCGGGAAATCAAGATGCCCCGTCTTGTTTATCTCGCGGGCCTCGGACGGTGTTGTCTCGGCCAATTGGATATGTTGACGTTTTAAGGCGAGCTCAGTTTGGCATCGATTTGAGAGGATTTGCCTCTTCGATTTGATCAGCATACTGATTCTTCAAGTGTCTCTTTGTACGTCAAGCGGACTATGCATCGAACGAACCAACAAGTCAACTACTGACAGGAAGAAGAGTCTTAAGAAAACAGAGCACAGAGTTGCGATGGATAACGCCTTGTTATTGCGGTTTTGCGGGCATATGGCATACGCTCGAGTTTAGTTTCTGTTCAGAGGGATTTGAATTCTAGGACCCGGCAATGGTGTGATGCCCAGTTGCCCACCTCGCCGAATTGACTGCACTAAATTCAGAGGGAGTAATATTTTAGACATGTCATTTTTGGATGAAAACTTCAGACATTGTCATAATTTAGAACCAAACAAATATATCAGATTTGCAAATGTTTCATGTTGTATTACTTGCTCGTTCCTAGAAGATTTTTTTTTTTGCGAATAAATTGTATTACTCAAAGACATCAGGTATTACAATGAATCTGACAAGTGTTTTCTAGGTCCCTAGAAGATGTTTACTGCTTGCCGATCTTGTTAATCTTTTTTTGCAAATCTGATTAGCTCTGAGATCTCATTCCCTATAGTCTATGGACCCTTTGTTTCAGTACAAAAAACAAGGAGATGTGTGTTTGATTGAAGGTTGTTCTCGTGTGGTCTGTTCAAAATGTTATACTAACAAGTTAGCTCTGTCTTTCTTCCAGGGAACGGTGATCCTTCTTTTCCAGCCGGGCGAGGAAGTCGGCACCGGGGCCAAGAAGATGGTGGAGGCCGGCGCGGTGGACAAGGTCGAGGCCATCTTCGGTTTCCACGTCACCGCGATGCTCCCCACAGGGGTGGTGGGGTCGAGGGCCGGCCCGCTGCTGGCCGGCTGTGGCTTCTTCGAGGCGGTGATCACCGGGAAGGGCGGCCACGCCGCCATCCCCCAAAGCAGTGTGGACCCCGTCGTGGCCGCGTCCAGCGTCGTCCTTGCCCTCCAGAGCCTCGTCTCCCGGGAAGCCGATCCCCTGGATGCGCAGGTCGTGACGGTGACGAGGTTCCGTGGAGGTGGGGCGTTCAACGTGATCCCGGACTCCATCACGATCGGCGGCACCTTCCGGTGCTTCTCGAACGAGGGCTTCTTGCGGCTGAAGCAGCGGATCGAGGAGGTGATCCTGGCGCAGTCGACTGTGCACCGGTGCCCGGCGGCGGTGGACTTCCACGCCGGCGGGCGCCCGCTCCTGCCCCGACCATCAACAGCGCCGGGCTGCACGCGCACTTCGAAGCCGTCGCCACGGAGATGGCAGGCGCTGACGGGGTCCGGGGCGCCATGGAGCCGTGCATGGGGAGCGAGGACTTCGCCGCCTTCTCCGAGGCCGTGCCGGGGCGCTCCCACTTCTACTTTGTCGGGATACGGAACGAGGCGGCCGGGTCGGTGCACGACGCGCACTCGCCGCACTTCCGCGTCGACGAAGGCGCGCTCCCGTTCGGCACGGCGATGCACGCCAGCCTCGCCATGACGTACCTGCAGCGCCAGCTCGGGGCGCCTCGCGATGAGCTGTAAGTTCTGTTGCTGCATGCCAACAGTCACGACCTTGTTAGTTGGCTCGGCCAGCGAAAGTCAGGGACGCGGCGCGCGCGCCTGCACGGCGGCTCGACGTTCCCATGACACCGCCGAGTAGTCTTGTCACTTCATCAGGAATCTATTTTTTAGATAAAAGGCAGATGCCCAACTTTGAATTAACAAAGCCAGCGAGGTTCAATACGAATACAATGCTGCGGCGTACAGCTTAGCCAAATGAAACAAGTGTTGCGGCATACAGCTTAGCCAACATAAAGGGAAGCTAAAGAACTACAGGTAGAAGAAGTAGATCATCCAGTCCTGCTCGGAAGACAAGCCGAGTCTAGCTCCCTAATCTTTGCGACCAGCCATCTTGCGCCCTCCTTGTCCAGATGCTTGAGAGGAGGGATCCATGCCTGCATAAAAATCATGGATTTGTATATGATGTCAGCTGGGTGATTAACACACTTTCGCTCGATAGTAAGTTTGTTTCTCACAGTCCAAAGCGCCCAAGCTTGGGCTAGAAAAACAAGCCAAATAAGTCTGCGAGCCCGACCCGAAAAGTTGTTCAAAATAGCAAAGAATTGTGCAAAATTCTGCGGGCACCAGTCACACCCTAGAGTCTGTCGAAGGACCGCCCACATAAAAACAGCAGGTGAGCAGCGAAAGAACATATGAGCGGCATCCTCAACTTCCCCGCACAAGGCACACTTGCCATCGGAAGGCCCCTGCCTTGTGGCAAGCTGTGAGCCAGACGGTAAACGGTCAAGGATAAGTTGCCAGGAGAAAATTCTAATTTTGAGAGGGATCCTGGCCTTCCACACTTCTTGGAAGTGAGCCACCGACGCACCCGCGGTCAACTTTCTATATATGGAATTGACAGAGAAGGCGCCCGTCGCCTCCAAAGTCCAAGAGATCCTATCATGCTCATCAACCAGGTTGACCGTGTTGATAACCTCAACTAGCTCAATCCATTGGTTAAAACCTGCCTCGTCTAGAGATCTTCTAAAACAACATTCACCATTAACCACTCGAGCAACTGAAATAGACTCGTCCTCGCACACACTGAAGAGACGAGGAAACCGATGGCACAAAGGGCCCTCCCCAGTCCACCAGTCCCTCCAAAACTGTGTTTTCTGCCCATTGCGAACCGCATGTCTAGCGCCAAGTTTGAAAAGGTGCTTAATCTTGTGGAGACTTTTCCAGAACTGCGACCCCCCTCGGTCCGAGCTCATGAAAATGTCTCCAGACGGCGTGTACTTGGCACTGATGATAAGTGCCCAGATAGAGTTATCCATTTGATAGATTTTCCATATCCACTTGAGCATCAGGGCAACATTCATTTGTCGGGAGTTCAGCAGGCCAAGGCCTCCACAATCTTTAGGTCTACACATAGCTGGCCAGTTAACCATATGATATTTCCTCTTGGTACCCGCTCCTTCCCAAAAGAAGCGAGATCTGTGAGAGTCAAACTAGGCATGAACCCCTTCCCCAAGAAGAAACAGTCCCATGGCAAACATAGGCAAACTGGCAAGGCAGGAATTGGATAAAACTAGTCTACCCCCTGAGGAAAGGAACCTACCAATCCAGGGTTCGACTCTGTCCGCAAGCTTCTGAATTAGGAAGGCCCATTGTTCCGCTGTGAGTTTCTTGTCTGAAATCGGCAGCCCAAGGTAGATAAAGGGGAAGGAGCCGAGTTTGCAGTTCAACTGCCGAGCTACACTGATACACTCTTCGGGTTGCTGGTCTAAAACAAAGACCTCACTCTTGTGGTAATTTATTTTCAGTCCCGACATGTTTTCAAAACACATAAGCAGGAATTTAAGGTTAGCAATGTCCAGGGCATTGTTCTGAATCAAAATGATGGTATCATCCGCGTACTGGAGGTGAGTGATTCCCCCTGGAACCAGATGCGGTACAACCCTGTGAATATGCCCAGCCGAGTTTGCCACAGACAGCATAGCAGATAGACCATCAGCAATAAAATTAAACAACAGAGGCGATAGGAGGTCCCCTTGGCGCACCCCGTGCTTGTTGCAAAAGAAAGGGCACATTTCTCCGTTAATGGAGATAGCGGTTTGCCCCCCAGAAACCAGCTGAAAGATCCGATGAACAAAGCCGGCCTCGAAACCTTTTCTACGGAGCACCTCAACCAAGAAGTCCTAATTGACCCTATCGTACGCTTTTTCGAAGTCTAGTTTGAGCAAGATGCCCCCCAGCTTCTTGGTCTTTAGTTCGTGCACAATCTCATGGAGTGCAAGAGCCCCATCTAAGATAAAGCGGCCCTTAATGAAGGCAGTCTGGTTGGGGCTGATTATTCTGTGTGCAATAGGATCCAACCTAATCGCAAACACCTTGGAAATGACCTTAAAAACCACGTTAATGAGGGCAATGGGGCGGAATTGAGAGATACTTTCCGCCCCTTGCACCTTCGGGATCAGCGTCAACACCCCAAAGTTGAGCCGCGAGATGTCAATCCTCCCTAGGATGAAATCGTTAAGAATGTGAAGTAGACCATGCTTGATGAGAGGCCAGCACTTCTTAAAAAATGGCACCGGAAACCCATCCGGCCCAGGGGCAGTATCTGATTTCATCTCCTTCACTAAATTTTCCAGCTCAGTTTCACTAAAGGTGATCGCGAGCAGGTCATTATCTGCCTGAGTCGCACGCATGTTCACCCCCCAGGTGTTCTGCGCCAAACCACAGTGTCGCGGGGAAGTTGAGCCCAACAACTCCCTATAAAAGTCATAGATGTGTTCCTGCAGCTCCGTTTTCCCCGAGAGCACAGTACCATCCGCCTTAGTCAGGGAGGAGATGTTACATCTGCGGCGTTTCCCGTTCGCAATAGCATGAAAGTAAGCCGTGTTGGCGTCCCCCTGGAGCGCCCATCTAATACGGCCCCGTTGCCGCCAATACTCTTCTTCCAGTCTATAGATTTGAAGAAGCTGATCCTCTAGGTGATAACGATAGGCCCACTCGTCATCCTCCAGACCCGTGGAATACCCTTTCCTATCGATGTCCTGGATAGCCTCGAGGAGAGCCACTTTTTTCTCCTTGGAGTCCTTGCCCAATTTGCGACTCCAGCCCCTCAGCTTTTGCCGCGTCCCACCGATCATGAAGTTCCACCAATCGATAATATCTCTGCCTCCTACCTTATGCGCTAGGCTCTCCCAAGAGTTTAGCATGAATTGATGGAATTCTGGCATTTCAAACCACCCAGTTTCAAAGAAAAACCGATTGCTCCGGACAGGGGCGCCCTCGCCAGTGTCCAGGATAAGAGGCGTGTGGTCAGAGCCTAGGCTGGTCTCGGCTACAAGGGTAGTTAGCGGCATAAGGGCTTCCAGGCCAGACGACATAAAAACTCTGTCAAGGACACATCTAACTGGGTTTAGACGTCTATTCGTCCAAGTATATCTCGCCCCCGAGCGATGGATTTCTTGCATATCCCAGTTAGCAATATGGGCATTGAACATATTAATCCTAGGCCAGTTTAGTCTATCATTGTTTTTGTCTCCACTGCCTCGGATCAAGTTAAAGTCACCACCCATAACCACAGGGTGTTGACAACGAGCTATTTTGGCTGAAATTTCATCTAGGAAAGCAGCCGATTTGGAATGATCAGCTGGGCCATACACTCCAATAAAAATGATAATGCGCTTGGAAGGTCTGTGCAAAACCGTGAAACTGAGGAAGTGCTGACCCCTGTCATTACTTCCCACCTCAAAAAGGCTATCCTGAGCTCCCATCAACAAGCCCCCCGAGTGGCCATTCGCCGGCAGCCAGTCCCAAAAGAATCTCTCCCCCACTTCTAGACTTCTAAGGTCCTGATCCGAAAAATCTTGCTTAATCGTCTCTTGTAAACACACCACGTCAATCTTATGTTTCCGGAGATACTCCTTAAGCAGGGTTCGGCGCCCCGGCACCCCGAACCCGCGAATATTCAGAAAGATGCACCGCATTAAGGAACCCCTCCTTTAGCCCGTGCTTGGCGGGTGTACGGCTTTCTAGCTACAGGTTCATAGATCTTCTTGCGTCCTCTGGTTCTTCCAATTGGTCCTGATTGCGGCCCCTCACCACTCTCGGTTTTCTTCTTCTTTGCCGACCCCGGCGTCACCACCTTTGCCGACTCAGAGGTAGAGGCAGCCCCTGCAGCCCCTGTCTCCGATGTCTTTTGCTTGTCTTCCTCGGCTTGTAAGGCAATCTTCTCTCGGGCAAGAGCAAGTTCAGCTTGAGCCAGTTCGGAGGCCCGAAAGAGAGAGATAATCTCGGCAGGTGAACCCGCCGATTCATGAAAAACGACGCAACTCTGTTTTGCAACTTGCATAAAATGTGAATCAGGGAGGGAATTCAAGACAGTAAAATCGGCAAGAGAGGTACCTGTCAGGTTCTTCTCCTTGGTGAGTTGCACTGCCCGATCCAGCACCGGTCCCTCCGTGCGTCCTTTGCCTCGCACACTCTTCCTCTTGGTCACAGATGGTATAGGAATGGCTGCGCTTCTTGGTGCTCTGGTGACTGGGACGTCAAGCTCTGGGATCACCGTCCCTTGGATTTGAGCCCCCTGACTAGATATCTTGTCCCCGCAGAGAGGTGATTCGTCAGTGAAGTCAGGCTGGGGAGGGGGTGAGCTTGTCGGAGATCGTACCCTTGCGGCTCTATCAGCATTCGCCTTGCTGCGACGTTCCCGCATCAACGCTGCTTCTTGAGAATCAGCCGTTGGAGAGCTTGTCCTCATATTCTTGTCCCCCTTTAGCATTGAGGCCGAAGAGTCTAGGGTAACATCTGGTGAGCGGGGAGCTTGTTCAGAAATATTGGTGGTCGCTGCAGACACTTCACCCTCCGCAGACACATCCACTCCTGTTGACCCTGGCGCCATAAGCATTGTTGGAAGCACCCCCTTGCTTTGTTCCATCTGGCTGCTCCTAGAAAGGAAGGACCCGTATTGGTTGATTGGTGGTGGGGCCGAGGCAGCCTTCTGCTTTGGTTTTTCCTGAGGTGGTGTTGGAGAGATTACGGATGCAGTTTTGTTCCCACCGCACCCCTTCCCACCCTTGGGAGGAGGCGGAGGTGGGTTCTTCTCCTTCTCCCTGCTTCCTCTGCGTCTCCAGTGTTCGTTGTCCGTATCCTCGTCAGAAGTCCCATTCAGATCGTCTCTCTTCTTTTTGTCATCCTTTGATGGTGGAGGCGGAGGTGGGGAATCAGCGTTTGCAGAACTGGGCTTTTCCACCTCCACCCGGACCTTGAAGCTCTTGCCATTAACACACAAGTAGATATGACTGACCACTTGCTCGTTGACCTGGCACCCGAAGAGCATCCGAATTGGTTCCTCTGGATCCTCTAGGGTTTGAGAGATTACTTCCATGGGCCGACCCACCGGCCTGGTAGCGATCATCAGCCGGTTGGTGTGACGGTATTCAGGCGGTACCCCATGTAATTTGACCTAAGTCTCGGCCAGTTCCTCAGTTGATTGATCTTCCATCGAGCCCTCCATCACAAGCGCCCTAGCCTTTGACATAGGTAGGCGGAGGCCCCCGCCCCTGCTTGCCATCTGCATCATTTGTTGAGATGGGAAGACCAGAGAGAAGTCGGATTCGCTGATTTGTTTAACTTGCCAGTCCCAGTTTTCTTGCGGTACCAGCTCCGTGAATTCCTCTTCCACTTGCTTCTCAGTGAGGATAGCTTCGTCGACATACAGCGTCGCCGCGTTTTGAGGGCCTCTCTGCACTTCTTCTACCGGCACATCCAGACACATGAAGCTGATACCATTGCGTCCAAACCCCGCCCAGTAGGGTTCATGGCGCTCTCCCACACACATAGTAGACAGGTGGCCCTTGCGGTTGCACTTGACACAGAAAGATTCGCCAGTGCACTCGGCCTGGATGTGGCCAAGCATCCCGCAGTTGTAGCAGGTAATCTTTGAGGAGTCCGGCTTGGCGAGTTCCATAGCAGCTGCGGCTCCCATAGCCGAGCTCTCTGGGGCTTGTCTTGGCGGGGGTGGCGGGGGTGGTGGAGGAGGGAGCCTGGCGTTGTTGAGGTTGTTGGTCCTTGTGCCGCCGCGGCCGTATTAACGCCCTCGTGGGTACGGCCCGGGGTTATACTGCTGCCTGGGTCTCTCATCATCACGGCGATGCCTCGGGGATGGGGCGCGGTCCCGCTGCCTTCGGTACTCCGCGTACTCGCGCTCCAGGGCCTCATTGAGATCCCGTCGGTTCCCACCGCCGGCATACTCGTCATAGGATCGCTTTCCCCGGCGGTCGCCGACACCGCGGTCGCGGTCCATCGGGGCGAGGGAGGGAGGAAGGGCGGGGTTGGCGACGGGGATGAGGCGCTTTGCCCTAGCACGATTGCGGCGCACGTCTCTTGGAGGGGCAACAAACCCTAACTTCTGATATAGGATTCCGGAGGGGAGCCAGCGCCACGCATAAGTAGTTTGAGCGGTGGGCCTGGCAGGCCTTGGGCTGCTGTGGGCCGGCTCGGACACAGATGCCACTTGCTCCGCAAGGACCAGATCCAGCCCACCCGAGGCCTGGTGGTCCATCGAGGGCCCAACTGCTTGAAGCGGCCCGGAAGGGGCAGGCCCAGCACAGGTCGTCGTCCCCCCCCCCCCCCCCCCCCCCCCGCAACCCTAGATCTGGGGAGGGCGAGATCGCCGCCGCCGCCGATCCCGGCGAGGGGAACGGCACGTCCACCGAGCCCACACGAAGAGTCACTGCCCCCAGAGACTGCGACGGCGAGAGGACAGCACGAGCCGCAGGAGAACCGAGCGGTGGAAAGTTGCTTTCTGTGAAGGTGAGATCTGCGTTCGTCGCGCCCTTCGCGACACCGCCGTCGCTCCGGCAAGAATTAGCCTCGGAAGCCATGGACACAAGATTCGCCAGTGGTGTGGCCATCCCTGACCACCCCGGAGCCTTGCTGAGAAAGTCGCCGAAGATGGCCATCGTCGGACCCGAGCGAGGAGAGAGTGACCCTTCGCTCTCCCCATCGCCGGCGTCATCCTCGCCGAGCTCCGCTAGGACTTCGAAGAAGGATCCGAGCTTCCCCACCCTAGGGGAGAGGTCGTCGCGGGCTCGCCGGAGAACCTGAGGACCACGGGGACGCCGCCCAGCGTCGTCGCCCCCCACGTCGCCCCTTGCGTCGCGGGAGCCTAGGCACATACTTTCACCCCTCGAGTCACAGATCCATCAGGAATCTATTGGGATCAAGAAAAAACGTACTACCGTCTACCAGCAATGCGGTCGTGTAGTGACTGATGTTCTGCTCGCTGATTAATGCGTGTGGTACCTGGCCATGGGAAGCCCAGCCCGAAGCCCGGCCTTAAAATCTCGGGTTTGGGCCTCAAATCTAAACCCGACGGTTGCACTGGGCCGAGCCTAGACTTTATTTTTTGGCTGTTTTATGGAAAAATCCGGCTCGCGGGCCGACAGCCCAGCGGGCTTTTGGGCTTTTTGGCCAGGCTTGGGCCTCGGTTTTCTGCGTCGGGCTTTTCTCGGCCCGGCCCGAGGTATGGCCAGGTATAGGTGTAAGTCAAGCAGATACCGGTAAATTGCACGCCAAAATGATTTGGAAGGAACTTGAGAGCCAATCATTCCCTCATAGGCAGTGTATCTCAGGAATGAGTTCTTAAAACGGCCCATGGACAAGGGTTGATTAGCCAATTAGGGTGTTATTAGCAGCTTACCACCTGCAATACGTAGACGATAGTCTTTGACAGTCTTTTTATAGGATAGTAGTTTAGATAATGCTAGAAAGTCCAAGTTTATCTTATACTCCTACTAGCTAATTGCTCGTGTCGTTGCAACGGTATAAAAAACATATTGTGTCAGCAAGCAAGATGTGAAACTCAATCCTCACTTAATTTGTAGTGTTTAGTGCCCTTTTTTAGTAACGACACATGTACCACCAAATGAATTTTTAAAGTTGCTGTCAGTTGCAGCTTGTACGCCCACCGTGCCCACACATTTAAGGATCTAACATTGGCCAAAGTACTTGTAGCTGAGCTTGTGTGGCGACCTAGGCAACAAGGACTGCTGAACATATGGCTGAAAACACGCATAGACCAAAGTTCTTCTCCATATGTTTCATGTTTGTCTGTGCTCTCATGTGTTTCTGAGATCTTCCCAAGTGTTGCCTAATCACATCAATCATCAATGCCCTCTCTTGCAGCCATTATGCCAAATCTGGCATGTTTTTTTTGGCTAAGGACTATGTACTATAGTCGGATGATTGACAATATTGATGAAGTTAGTAGTAAACGCTTGGTGGCCTTAAAGGATATCAAGAAGGAGAGGTTCTGGGTAGCTAAAGCATATAACATGAAGATCCTACTCAAGATCTTCCAAATCGGTGACCTGGTGTGGGAAGCAATTCTGTCAGTGGTAAGAGTCAGAAGTTTGGCAACTGGTCGCCAAATCAGGGAAGATTCTCTTTGAATCATGAGAATGGTACCTACAAATTCATATCTTGTGGAGACTATGGAGGGACACTGATTACCCAGTGTGACCAACGGAAGATATCTAACAAAAGTAACATTCAAGTGTGTCGTTATCAGTCTAGACGCATGTATGCATACATCTCCCTTAGGCCTTGTTTACTCCCAGAATTTTATAGGGGATGAGAGGAGTGAGGATGTGAGGGGATTTGGTGAACACTCAATCCCCACAAATATTTTTCCCTACAATACACTAGCATGTACTAGAGTTTTTGTTTTAGGCAAAAATGAGATGGTTGGTGGGGGATATTTAGGGATTATCCCCTCTAATCTCCTAAAATACACTAGAATTAAACATACTAGTGGGGATTTTCCGGCATCCGGGATAATCCTCTCAAATCCCCTAAAATACACTAGAAGTAAACAAGCCCTTAGGACATATGGTTGTTGACCTTAGCATCGCCTTACCCGAGTTCTACACGCAAATATTTCTAACACGCAAGCTATGCGAGAAAACATGGGGCATGATAGTATGGACATGTTATAGATTGAAGGACCGAATGGATGCATTTGAGTAGGGGTTGGGTCCAGGCGGAAACCGGCATGAAGCAGCGTTTAGGCATGGCGAAGCGGTACGACTACATGAAGATTCTAGAGAGCACGTCACCAAGTACCAGGAGGTACGGTCAAGTGAAGGCATGGTGATCCTCCTTCTTGTACTAGAGCTGTAATCACAAACGATTTAACTATTATTTCTGAGTAATAAAGTATCTTTAATTTCAAAAAAAAGCGGAGACAAGACCGACTCGAAGATGAGGTGGATTCTACTTCTGTGATGTCTAGGAGACTTGTGCATGTACGAAGGCTAGTTTGACCCGGACAATTTGGTCCGGTCACGGCGTGAAGATGGAGGCAATCACGCCACTTGGGTCCTAATCTAGGGTGATTACAAGTGAGATCGACGATAACGTGACAGAGAGATCAATGAGATCTAATCCAACATAGAAAGAAATTTGACTCTAATCCAGAGGCAACTAGAACACTTGGAGTTCAGTTCTAGGAAGTCAGAGACTTGCTTAGTTAGTGTATGTGTTGTATTCGGTATCAAACATGTAAAGAGTATACCGTTACTTGTACAGCAAGACAGTCGTCCTATGTGTAAGGGTGACAACCGATTGTAAACAAAAATAGAAATCAATCATTTGTAGTTTTACCAATATACTCAAGTTTTACCCACAAACACTTGTTATTACTTCCGTTCATTCGCGACTCTGTATCCAAACTTGAAATTCGCTCGTTGATTGACTCTCCAAATAGAGATGAGCGAATCGATCTAGCTCAGCTCATCGTTGTTGCGATCTCTAATAGGTCCCTCCCAGGCGAGCAAGGCGTTGGGTTGAAAAGGCAACATGTAGAAAGTTTTGTGTGTCACGCTTCTAGTCAGCCTATTTTCGGACGCTTGCGGTGCATTATCGTTCTCTCGAGAGTACACGAGGATCTGATCGGTGTAGAGGTAGACTGGTGGACTATCTCCCATCTGTCCTCCTCTTTGCCTTTAGAGTCCGACCCACCTACTAGGTCGTGAAAGTTAAATAGTAGGAATAAAGAGAGTGAAGATTTTTCCTCCCGAGCTACAGTGCTCTCTCCGATTTAAAAATTTGAAAATCAAATAGGTCGCGAAAGTTAAATAGCCAATGGCCACGAACGTGCAAACTATCAACTTAAAAATACTTTGTATTTTAAGCTACACAAAAATGACAAAAGTGTGATATAAGTATGCCTATTTTTAAATATCCGAGTTTTATCAGATTTGATATTTTTGTGTAGCCCATAATATGAAGTATTTCAAATTAATATTTTGCATGTTTCTGCGATATACCATTGGCTAAATCCGGATATTTTTTCAGATTTTTTTTTTGAAACTCATAAATATGATTTTTGAAAAATAAATAAATGGAGGGAGCATGAATCTGAATCTCGGGAGTAAAAGACACTTTCTGGAATAAGGATCTGTAGAAAGAAATTAGCAGTTTAGACACGACCAAAATGATACTCTCGTATTTGTGATGGCCACCTTGTTAAATAACAAAACGGCATCCTTACGAAAGGAAATTGCCCGATACTTGTAAGATTCATAGCTAGTACTCAGGTGCATACTTGGATTTCTTTGGTGTCCTGCATGACCCTTTATGTTGTTTGGTTGTACTTTGTTTGCACTCGCCGGTTGGCTTTATTAATTTAAAGTTGGGCTCTTCTCGAGCTTTCAGTCTAGTACTCAGGTGCATCGTGTAACCACAGAATACAATATACTCCGTAATTAGTAGTGCAAATTCTGATACAAATTATCTGAATCAATACAAATAGATGGATAGCACAAGAAAAAGAGAACACAGCCAACACTAACAGCAGGAGCGGAAGAAGAAAGGTGGTAAGTACACGTAGGAAGGAGTAGGTAAAAGAAGGCACATTAGGCGAAATGATACAACGCAAAGAACAGCGTGATCTTCACCGTATGATCCGCCGTGGAGCGAGCCAGCGGGACACGAGCGCGCTGCGACCTCGGCCAGCTCAGTGGCGCATGCTGCCGACGAGGAGCGCCACGGCCGGGCAGAGGACGGCTGCGACGAGCGACGAGGACAGGGCTGCGGCACCGGACGTGGGGCTCGGCGCAGGCTCGTCGGCAGCCAGAGCGACCCCGGCGAAGGTAGACACGGCAATGGCCGCGACGACGAAGGCACGGAAGACCTTGGAGGCCATGATCCTAAGAGAAATGTGGCAGACGCGGCCTGTAGAACGCGAGAAGTGGGGAGGATGTGATGTGCGCGAGATAGGGAATCAGGGAGAAAGCGCGCGTTTTTATAGCTGAAAAACAGAGCAGTGGAGGCCTTTGCATTTTACAGCCTGGCTGGCCTCCCCGAGACAGCTCACGATCAACGGCTGGTAGGAGTAGGGCCAGCATCTGCCTGGTTTCAGCTTACTGCAAGCGAAGCAATTGCTGTTATACATTGCCCCGATAGTTGCTAATTAGCGTGTCTCGTCCTCGCATAGTCGCGGGAGAATTCAAATGCACTGAACCTGTTTCTAGAAAGAAAAGAAGTACGGGAATGGGAACCTGATGCCAACATTTTGTGTTCTTCTTCCCCCGTCACTTCGCAAGGTTTATTCCAAAACCATGAGCTTGGATTTGAATTTCAGGGGAGCCAATGCCTATCACTTTGAGATGGAGAAAGCGAGACCAATTTATCTTTGGGTTTTCAATTCAGGTTTTCCAGAAATAGGGAGGACTGGATGAGATCAGTGGACCGCAGACCACATGATCGCTCAGTCGCTTGCCAAAGTGTTCCCAATGATGAATGCCCAGTGCAGCAGAGCTGGATGGGCCTCTCTCTAACTGCATGGCGTCGTTTGTGTTTGATTTAGTTCTTCCAGTCGTCGTCCCGCTGGCCGGAGCGCATGCTAGACAACAGGTCAGAAAGGGCTCTAGACGGCGTGCTTGTTTCTTGGCCGATTGTTAGCTTGCTACACCATCGTTGTAGGCTCCAAAATTAAGTACTCCTCGTCTCTTGATCCATCTATCCAGCCAAAAAAGTATCATCTTAGACTTGCTTTCGAGTTGGGGATGGGGCTAACTTGTGAGTAAAGTTAAGCCGTTGTCTACACAAACATATAACAATTACATGTCATCGGCCGTGGCACTAATCAGTTGGAGTAACGGGGAATCTGAGCCAACTCGAGAATCTTACATGACAGCACAACAGGGCCCCAAGTTACAGCCGAGATGTGGTGGAATGTCTATAGACTCTTGACAGCACGAATCGGATGCGTGGATCTGGATTCGGGCGTCTGGTACTGTAAACAGCCTAATCGTTCGTGGATCATGGTACAAGTGTTGCATTAGGAGAACAATCTAGTCATCTAGATGAAGGTCGTATCAGGTAATCCTATATTCAGGTTACGAGTTGCTGTCACCGCAGAGGTTTACTTCAAGCCAGTGTTACTTTTAATGCAGTTTTGACAAAGCAACAGAAACTAGCATATGTAGGCATAGCTGTAGTAGTTTTCAAGTTCGCGGGTCGATGACTAACAAATGCATTGGCGTCACTCTTGCTCTTGATGCCAGTAGACTAGTCTACCGCAACAGAAATCTAAACTACAACTAGTATATTGAGCTGAGATGTAGATGACTGGATACCATTTGTTTCATTATCTGTTATGCTGATATATCTTACAACCATTATACGTATAATAATCAGCTAGCAACATATACTTTTTTTTTTTTAGATAAAGGGCTTTTATTACTTAAAAGGTTTAAGCATTACACCCGGCCTCTGCATAGCTAAGATGCACACAGCCACCAGTTCACCATCACACAAGTCTGTAAGCAAAAGATAAAAGGCGAATTACATATCAAAATGAGAAATTGTAGATCCGCCTAAGATGCTGGTAGGTCTATCCGGAGTCTATGTTGCCACCCATGCCGGGAAAATAACTCCCTGGCCGCAGCCTCCAGTCTCGACGCCACCTCCAAAAAAAGTCTGGTGCTCCACACGCTGCAGGGTGACCATGCTCGTAGCGTCGCTGTGCACCGGTAAATAACCTGCATAAGAGAAGCATTTTTATCATTAAAAACCTTGTCATTTCTACATAGCCATAGCGACCAAATAACAGCAATCGCTCCCACCCTACTGAATAGTTTGAACCTAGGATCCACTCCATTTAACCAGTTGCCAAAAATGTTAGCAACAGAATAGGGGGATGTAAGGTAGAACCAATCTGGATGGCTGACCATATAGACCTAGCGAACTCGCACTGGAAGAATAAGTGTGTAATGGTCTCGTCGTGTTGACAGAAGACACACTTTTTACTTCCGTGCCAATTGCGTTTGGCAAGGTTATCTTTGGTGAGAATTACTCCTCGACGTAAATACCACGCAAACACTTTAGTTTTTAGTGGTATTTCATCTTCCAAAGTTTGTTATTATTAGAACTATCGACTGGAATTTCGGGTAGAATGAGCGCTCTATACATAGAATCAACCGAGAATTTGCCGTTCTTCGTGAGATTCCATTGAAACTTATCTGGACCTTCCGACAAATGGATTGAATCCAATCGGATGAGCAAAGCATTCCAAGATGCTTGTCTTGTTCCAAGTAAACTTCTTCTGAACGAAACATTTGGTGGGAAAGTATCCAACACCTTCGCGATCGTGTCACTTTTGTTTCGAACAATAGAATATAGAGCCGGATATTGTTCTTTGAGGGTAGATTGGCCAAGCCAAATATCCTCCCAGAAACGAATTTCCGATCCATCCCTAATTGAGAAAGAGCCATGTGGGAAAAAGAACTTCTTTGTAGCCATGAGGCCTGCCCAGAAGTGTGAATCACCAGGTTTCCAAAGAACCTGGGAAACAGCTTGATCTCCGACATATTTTCTCCTAAGGAGGGTTTGCCAAACTCCATCTTCAGAAAGAAGTTTAAATAGCCATTTACCTAGCAGCGCTCTGTTCTTGACCTCAAGGTCATGAACTCCGAGCCCTCCTTGGTCTTTAGGGCAGCAAACCACACTCCATTTAGTCAGTCGATATTTTTTCTTCTCACAATCCCCTTGCCAAAAGAATCTAGATCGGAAATAATCCAATCGTTTTAAGACCCCTTTTGGCAGTTGGAAGAATGAAATCATATACAGTACCATGTTCGTAAGTACCGAGTTTATGAGAACCAATCTTCCACCCAGAGATAGGAGTTTGCCTTTCCAGCTATTTAAACGTAATTGAAGCCTTTCCTCCACCCTTTTCCATTCAGCATTTGTAAGTCTCCGATAATGAATCGGGATACCCAAATAGTTGATAGGAAATTGTCCTTGCTCACAGCCAAAAAGCTCGGCATACAAGGCGGCGTTCTCTTGGGCCTCGCCAAAGCAAAACAATTCACTTTTATGGAAATTTATCTTAAGACCCGAAAGTTGCTCGAAAGCTGACAAAATCAACTTAAGGTTACGAGCTTTTTCGATATCGTGTTCCATAAAAAGGATTGTATCGTCGGCATATTGAAGAATCGATAATCCACCATCGACAAGATGTGGAATCACTCCTTCAATCTGACCCTCAGTTTTAGCGCGTTCGATCAGGATTGCCAGCATATCCGCCACTATGTTAAATAGTATTGGCGATAGCGGGTCACCCTGTCGGAGTCCTTTTTTCGTTTGGAAGTATCTGCCAGTGTCATCATTGACCTTAATGGCTACACTTCCTCCGGAAACAAAGCTATTAATTAACGCGCGCCACTCAGAGGAAAAGCCTTTCATCCTGAGAGTTTGCTGGATGAAAGACCACTTCACTTTATCATAGGCTTTCTCGAAATCAATTTTCAGGATTACCCCGTTCAACTTTTTCCTATGTAGTTCGTGGACTGTTTCATGTAGGACCGCGACTCCATCAAGGATGTTGCGACCTTGCATAAAAGCCGTCTGAGACGGACGAACCACATGATCTGCCACAGTGTTCAGTCGAATCGTAGCCGCTTTGGTGAATATTTTAAAACTAACGTTAAGGAGGCATATAGGTCTAAACTGTTGGATCCTTTCTGCCTCGTTAACCTTAGGTAATAAAATTATCTCACCAAAATTGAGACGAAACAACTCTAGTTGTCCATTGTGAAGACAAGCGAACAACTGAAGCAGATCGGCCTTGATAACATCCCAAAAGTTCTGGTAGAACTCAGCAGGAAATCCATCAGGTCCAGGGCTGAATTATGTTTCATTTGGAAAACTGCTTTTCTCACTTCCTCCTCTGAATAGGGTTTAGTAAGTAGGCTATTTTCCTCCTCTGAAACCTGGGGTATATCCTCTGTTCGGGACTCATCCAAGGTGAAATTCCCTCCTCAGGGTCACCGAACAGGCCTTTATAGTAATTTGTAATATACGACTTTAGTTGTTCCTGGCCCTCAATCGTTCCTTCATCCTGGACCAGAGAATGAATACGCTTTTTCCTGTGTCTGCCATTGGCAATACTATGGAAATAGCGAGTATTCGAGTCCCCTTCTAGAATGAATTGAGCTTTAGAACGTTGATACCATTTTAACTCCTCCTCGCGCAGTAGATTCGCTATCTGTGCATTTGATTGGCTCTTTAGCTCAATTTCTTGCGCGGATAGTAATCGAACTTCTGCTAATGCTTCTAGAGCATCGATTATCGAGGAAAGTCGTACTTTTTCTTTTTTAAGTAGACCAGTAGTATGACGAGCCCAACCAACGAGGTGAGTACGTAAAGCACGTATCTTATTGTTCCACCGCTGGATAGGCGTATCACCCGCTACCGGTAAATCCCAGATTCTTTTAACCATGTCATGGAAGCCCTCGCGGTGTAACCAACCAAGCTCAAACTTGAACCGTGGTTTACATTGCGGTCTAGGCACTCCAGTGGTCAATAGAATGGGAGCATGATCCGACAAACCCTCAATACGTTCTAGAGCCCGTACCGACACCAATGGGAATCTAGCTTCCCAATCGGAATCCATCAGTACACGGTCTAGTTTCTCGTAAGTGGGTTCAGGGAGGGAATTAGCCCAGGTGAACTGTCTCCCACCATCGTATCTCTCTTAAATTCAAGCTGTCAATGACTGCATTGAACAAAAGAGGCCAACGGTTGTCGAACCGACCCTTACTTTTCTCGAACGGAAACCGTAGCAGGTTGAAATCCCCACCAATGATAATAGGGTGTGGGTTATCTTTTGCTAGGTTTACCAATTCAACGAGAAAAGAAGTCTTAGACGCTTCCTGAGCCGGCCCATACACGGCGACAAGACTCCAAATGAAATTATCGGATTTATTACGGATGTGCATTTTGATATGAAAATTGCCTTCCGTAACCTCCAATACTTCCATGGTATCAGTCCTGACGCCTAGTAAAATGCCACCGGAGCGTCCATGAGGAGGTCGCGAGTACCACTCAAACTCTATACCGCCCGAAAGTCGGTTCAAAAGAGATTGGGAATTCACGTCTTCCCGTCTCAGAAATAGCTAAGAAATCCAAATTATGGTCCCGAATACAATCAGCGAAGTGCAAGTGTTTAGCCAAGTCACCAAGACCTCTGCTATTTTTGAACATGCCATTCATCGGGAAACCGTGGGAGATTTGGATAACTTGGAGCGTTTTCGGGACTTGTTGGCTGGATTTAGATTTCCGACCGGATGCTTTTAGATCATATAATGAACTCAAGCCGTCGTCATCCAAACCACCATCCAACACTTCACCAATTAGGTGAGAAAGAAGCTGACCATCTGATGTGGCAATCGCTTCCTCCTCATCCTCATAGGTGGCTGACAACCCTGTCGAGGCTTTAGGAATAACCGTGAGACGGTCATATTCCATATGCCTCAAGACATTAGTTGAAACAAGTACTTTAGACTGAACATCACCGAGATTGAAACCTACTCTACTCAGCTTTGAATTAATCGAACTCGGTGAAAAAGAAAGAAAAGATTTCGAACTCATATCCATACCAGAATAGTCCAGGTTGCGCACCGCCTTGCGCCGCATCGCCCTCGACATGGAGTCCTCGTCTGTGGCGGAAGCACCCTCCCCGTCCACCCCAAACCTGTCGCTGCGACGGGCCGGAGGAGTGGATGGCGAGGCGAA
The DNA here is from genome assembly GCA_947311845.1 of Poa pratensis. Taxonomy (NCBI): domain Eukaryota; kingdom Viridiplantae; phylum Streptophyta; class Magnoliopsida; order Poales; family Poaceae; genus Poa; species Poa pratensis. Next base: position 16,913,543 of record CAMZMU010000061.1, on the reverse strand, counting down.
GACGCCTCCCACACGAGTGGCCACCGGGGTAGTAATGACATGGGGCGGCGTAGACGAAGTAGCAGCCACCCCATTCATCACCACTCCCGTCAGCGTGTCCGAGGATGGCGAGTGGGCCTGTGATGGTGTCGATGCCTCACTCGCCGAAGTACCGGCAGGGGTCAATCCATCCATAGGGGGCTGTGGCAAGGAAAACGCCCCCCCGGAGACCGACCCCCCGCCGCTGCCCTGGAGCTCCACCACGTTGGTGGCGAGAACCATCGACCCAGCACGGATGGGCGACGGAGCCGTGTCGCAGCCCAGAGGGCCGTGGGCAAGTGGCCCCTGTGGAGCGACCGGAGGAGGCAAGGATGAGGTTGCATCCTCCTCCAGTCCCGTCGAGTCGCCCACAGCAGCGCTGGGCCGCCCAACGCTGGCCGAACCAAGGCCGAGCTCGGCCTGAACAGCTTTAGCCAACAGACCCGGTGAGACACGTCTTATCTTCGATACAATCTCAATCCCGCGAGGGGTTTGCGGATGAGGATTATAAGGAGTAATAACCATGGAAGTCCTCTGAGTAGTTGGCTGCGAAGAGGACCCAGCTATTCCATCCACATCCATGCCCGTGTCAAAGTAGCGACGAACCCGCTCCCAGTACACCTTGTAGCGACGATGTAGATGGGCCCAAGGACTAGGACGGTCACGCTCGTCCGCATGAACGCGAACCCCAGCACGCATGATGGCCACGCTCCCGGCGCCATGAGCCAGAACGGATGACCCAACACCCTGAGCATGGACCTGCTGCTGTTGGAGAGGAGACTGCTGCTGGAAGTAGGGTAGCTGAAACTGTCCCTGCGGCATCATCGGGGGCCTCGACTGCGGCTGCACCCCCGACAACATCTGCTGGACATGAACCCCATGCTGGACGACCTTGTTCTTCTTGCGTTTAGGCCTAGGCGCTCCCTGCCCCGAGGGAACCGACGGCTGCTGGCCCGACGACTGATACGCCGGGTATCTCGGGTTGATGACCGGGGAGCCATGGCGGTAGGCTGGAACAGAAGCTGCTGCTGTGCCGCCGGGATAAAAGCCGGCGGCCCGTACTTCTTCTTCTTCCTCTTCGGCCTCGGACCCTGTCCCGCCGGCATAGAGGGCGCAGCTTGTGGCTGATGCATCTGCGGTTGCTGCTGTTGCATCTGTGGGTACCCGAAGGGTGGCATCGGCATGAATGGGGGCACCTGGAACTGCAGCTGCTGCGGCATGTACGCCGGAGGACCCGGCTGACTCGACGGATTCTGCAGCGGCCGGAACGCCGCTGGACCCGTCGGCGGCCTGAACTGCGCAGCCGAAGCGGGTGGCGCCGTCGGAGTAGCGGCGAGCTGTCCGTTAGCCCCGGCCCCCGTGACTTGCTGATGGAGAGGAGCCGGAGCAGCTGGCCGTGGTTGAGCCGCCATGGGGCGAGCGGGAGCGGCCGCCACAGAGGCGAACGATCTCGCCCACGACGGTCGCAGCGGCGAGCTAGACGGTGACGAACAGCTCGAATCGTTGGTGGGCAGCGATGGTCCTGGCGAGGCGACGGAGATCGGGGTGTAGCGGTGGCGTTGTGGAAGTTCGAGCGAACCAGACCGGATCAAAGACGAGCTAGGGCAGCTCCTCGATGGACGGTAGAGATACGCCCATTGGTTTGGACGGTCACGATCCACCTCACGCGGGCCCACCTGCATGGAATTTGAATCCCCCGCCTCTGGCTCCGAGATTGTAGGATCGACGGCCGTCGACGGCGAACTCGGAACAGCCACCACCGGCGTCGATGTACTCGGAGATGATGGCCAATCTCGCCCAGCCAATGCCTTGTCGAGGAAGGATCCTAAGACAGGCGGCGGCGTGACCCGACGCGGAGGTAGAGGGCCACGCCACGGCCCCATCCTTGGCGGCGGCCGAGCAAGACGGAGCCCAGATGGAGAGGAGTTCGTGCCCCGGCTCGCCGGCGATGGTGCAGAACTCGGCAGACTCGGCTCCGACCTGCACAAGGAAGCACGATTAGAATCCTCACCTGTTGTCGACGAAGACCCGCGCTCCCATGTCCGGCTCGTCGGCGACGGATAACCCGCGCGCGCCCAGAACTCGTCGATGATTTCCTCCTCTGGTCTGGCAGGGAGTAAGTCCGGCGAGGAGCTTCTGCGCGGCGGCCCATCTTCGTTGAGCGAGTCCAGAGCGACCCGGACGGCGACGTGAACCTCATCTCCGTCGAGGCCGGACGGGGCGGCGGTCAGGGCCCCTAGACACGCAAACCTCGATCCCGAGCACGCCGAGTCCCACGCGGGAGGCGCGAGAGTTCGCCGGCGTCGTCCGCATCCCCTAGCCGCCGCCGGCGAGTCCGCGGCGTCGTCCCAGAACCGACCGGCCGGGCGCGCGCCGTGAGCGCCGGGCGGATCGCCAGGATCGCCCGAGCCGTTACTTGCCATCCCACTGGAACTATCTGGTGGATCGACACGCATGATGTGCCAGGGCCCCGGTTTCGAGCCCTTCACCACGTAGAGGCTTCCACGAAAGGGCACCGCTGTCCTCATGCCGCTCATCGTCCAGCTTCACTAGCAACATATACATTCTCACAAAGTTTGTTTTTAGCTTCTTCTACAATTGGATCTTATTTTATAGCCCTTTTGTCTCCACTCTCCTCTTCTCTCTTTTTCAACTTAGCAAAAACATAATATTTAAACTTCTATAGTCTACTTACACTACTTGTTCTAAGCGGGAGTCTTGTTTCTAATCATCCCCTCCAAGTTCTTGTTATTGATGTGTCTGAGGCACGCCTAGGACATTGCGGGGGGCGGGGGCGGTTGTGCGATAGGTGGCGTGCATGCAGGGCATGGAGGGATGGACGGGCACGGTTATTTTTTTTTTTTCCTTTTCGTGATTTTCACAAAATCACAAAAAAAAATGCAGTCCAACCTTAGAAAAAAAAGCAGCGTATTTAGAAACGCAATACATTTTTTTCCATATATTTCATAGAGCGCATTTGTCGTAACATGTGTTGACGTCTGCATCCTAGAGCATTCATATAGATCTTGAAAAATGTATATTGGTCGTTTTCTCTTAATATTTTGTAGTGTGCATTTGTCGTGGCGCGTTTTCTTGGATTTACTCCATTGAAAGACAAAACATCAGTGAGCATAACACGGTGCAAAGCATGAACTCAGGGATAGGAAGTTAAAACACACTGCAACATAGGGAAAAACCCAACACAATGCGAAAAAGACACTGAAGACATGACATAAAAACGCATGACTGCAATATATAACATGCACTCTGCACATAACATGAATCAAGTGACGCATCCGAACGCAGTGCACTAAAAAACCAGTCCGCTGCATAACCTGTAGGTAGTGCAAACTATACACTCAATGTAGTGAAAAAATTATGTGAAACATATCAATGTCGGTCTGGTTTTGAAAACCACGGAGCGACTAGCACAAATGTGAAAATGGATCATGATTTGAACGCTGAGTTCAAAAGATATTATTTATGTTTGAATCCACGGAAAAAATGCATCAAATTCATCCCATGCCCTCTCCACCAAAGGGACTGCCCACAACATGACACGTGGCGTCCAGTGGTTTACCCGTAGAAAAAAAAAAGACCCCTCCCAGCACGCCACATTTGAGTCATCCTTCCTAGCAAGATGTCCCTTTTGTAGAGTCCCATGATCCCATCTATTCATTACCGGTAGACGGTAGCTAAGATTCCCCAAGAAATACTATTTCGCTAACACTGGATGCATAGGGGGTTATGAATTCTGATACCTCATCGGCGGGCTAGTCGTTTCTTTGACCAAACTGCATTTTGCAAGCATCGTGGGTGAATTTATGCAAACAATTCAAGTATCTCTAATTCGAACTAACTGATATTTCATTGGTCTCCTAGGCTTACTCAAGGACGACGACTCTTGATTTCGACATGTGTCGTTCTGTCGCCATGGGTCTTCTCAGTGTCTGCTCGCCGCCGAACTCTCCAATCTAACCGACGAGCGGATTTACAACAGCAAATCGAGATTCGTCATAGGGCTCTATTCGAGATTTTGAATCGGAAAATATCTGTGAATGGTAGTGGGAGAATCTTATAACAAATGTAAGGTTCTCTCTAGGGTTTCACACGAATTGACCAACAAGGTTGATACCATCTCGATCTAGAAGATTTCCTCGGAAGATAAACGTGGGACACGAGTCAATTCTATTCGAGTTCCCCCACCAGGGGATTGGCTGCTCAAGACGAAGATCTCATCGCCCTGCTCACGGATTTGTCTTCAGGGGCCTGACTTGGGATTCTCCCTGACCCATGGTCAAGGGGTCATTTTGGCGAATGAAACAAAAAGCTCAGTTCACAATTGTACACCAGCCCCAAGCCCATAAAAGTGCGGTCTATGCGGCCAAATATGGCCCCAATTTTTTAGGGCCCCACAATTCGGCCCACAGTTCTAGTTACCACAATAGTTTAACAATACTCCATTACTCCTTGGACACACACTAGTTTTACTGGAACAAAAATTGGTCCTGCCGGGAGTCAACCTCAACTAGGATGCATGTGAGTCAACCCTGACCCATGTTGGTTTAGACATCAAACGTTCGGGAAGAAGGATATCTAGCATTGAGGTCGTCTCCACCGTGTTTCGTTGAGGTGTTGGAGTGTTGGCTTTGGTCGCTAGGGGCACATGGTCGTCGACTCGTGTTGAGGACGCGGTCTTGGGGTCGGTATGGTGCATTGTGTTGTATAGTTTTCCGCCGGTTTTCCTTATAACTCACATCTCTCTCGTCGGGTCGCCACCTGGCCGTATGGCCTCTCCCCCGCTTGAGGTTCGTGTACACGTCTAGCAGTTTAGCTTGTTGATGTGTACGATCGTTTTAATTTACTTTTCATCTTTCGTATACATATTCATCCTAGTGTTCCAAGATCTGGGTCGCGTCTTCTACAAAGACGGGTAGAAAAATATGAATGAAATCACAGATTGTGGTTGATGATGCGGAATTGCCCCATATTTTGCCGGCTCGGCCTTGCTAATGAACAAACACGAATCATATCACGAGTTGGTGTAAAGGATGGAAAGTTTCTCCATCGTCAGATATGTTCCAGTGTATGTATGAAAGTACATCGTTTTAGGCTTTAGCACAAGATACCATATTTTGTTGGCTGAACCACAACACTTTGTGAAAGGGTTTGCCTATCACTTGATTCTAACTTGTTTGGACGGCAAACACTATGGGAACCAAAAAAAAAAAAAAAGGGGGTCTGTGATATCTCGGGGAATGGTGGGCCTGCCCCAAAAGCACAGCCAAGAGTATACATACATTTTCGGATTTTCCTATCATCGAGATACAAGTAGGGATGAAAACGGAGCGGAATATTTCCGACTTTTCGGCGGAAAAACGGAAACAGAATGGAAATACGGAAACGGCAACGGAATTTTGCAAAACGGAAACGGAAACGGAAACTTTTATGCGGAAACGGAAACGGAACAGCAGATTCTGGCGGAATGACCACGGAAACGGAACTTTCCGTTTCCGGTAATACAGAACTTTCCGTTTTTGCTATGCGGTGTTTTCCACATCCAGTAGGGCCAGTAATTCCAGTAGAAACATTTAGGCACATTACATGATATGAATAAAAAAAATAAAAGGATCTGAAGCTACCGTGTTTAGACCATATATACTCGCATATCATGTCCCTCCGTGTCCGCACCGTATTCGGTAATATCTGTTTCCGATAATTTTTGTTTCCGTATTTGTTTCCGGGGTTTCTGTATTCGTTTCCGCTTCCGCAAACAAATATGAAAACAAATGTGACACCACTCAGTTCCGTCCGTATCCGCTCCGTTTTCATCCCTAGATACAAGGGCCAAGTCAGTCTACGGATAGCGTTGGCCATCGCCAAGTAATGGTCGACCAACGGCCTCCAAGTAATGGTCGACCAACGGCCTCCGCGAAACATGTCCATCAAACTCAGTGGTACAAGTCATCATCGTCGAGAGCGTTCGGACAACACAGACAGCTATCCGCCCGCTGGGAAGCGAAACGAAACCGAAAGTTGCTGCCGGCCCACTTTCAGTTCCAGCCGCCGACAGGCTCGCGCTGTTCGTCGGCTAATTTCCCGTCCCGTCGAAACCCATAATCCACCCCAGTAGTCCTCGCTGTCTGTCGCCAGTGGCACGCACGCACGCACGCCTTCCGACGGCTCCCTCGTCCGTTCAAATCCAGCCCCCCAAATCGACGCTTAATTAACGCCCACGAGCACTGCCAGCGTTTCTTCACTCGAGTAATCAACTTGTTAATTCGAAATTAAGCGCAAGAAAGAAAGAAACCGGCTCCTCTTCCCTAAATCCGTTTGCCCCCCGCCTCTCCGCCATTCCCAACGCTAAATCTTGTTTATTCCTCCGCCGCGCTCCCCACTCTTCCGCCCGCCCGTATGCGGATCCGCCTCCTAGTTTCCATCGACATTCGCCGCCCCGCCTGACCGGTGGCGGGGGAGATGGGGGCGGTGGTGGGGGAGGAGGCCACGGGGTTCGAGGTCGGCATCGTCGTGCCCAAGCTCCCGCGCGACGCCGCCGCAGAGGGCGGAGAGGACTGCCTGGCGCGCCTGGTCACCGAGCTCGAGGCCGCCGGCTTGCTCGTCGACCGCGTCCGCGGCGTCCCCGCCGAGTTCATCAAGGTCCGTCCTCTCCTGCTTCTGTCTACGCCTTACTTTCGGATTCAGCGAGTTCCCCATGCTAATCCACAGCCGATTCCGAAAGAAAGACCTAAAGATTTTTATCCACTCCAGTTATCAGTCACGCCACCCTCTTAACCCTCAAAATTTATTCATACTGCTTTGTGCTGTGTTCCAATTTAGCTTTCCGCGCCCATGGGGACTCTGGGGAGAGCCGCCGCCGAGATGCAGATGAAGAAGTTAACCTACATCGGTATAGTAACTCAACTTAAGGAGTGGTACTTGAGATATATGTTGGGTCGGCAATGTGCTCATGTGCATCTTCATTTCAGGAATGGAGCTGCAGTTCGAATGGGACCAGGTTGCCGCGTTCGTGACGCAGCCAGACGGCTCCCTCTTCAGCTGGCGAGAGCGGTTCACCTGTTTCCGCTACTTGATATACGGCATTGTGAGTACAGCCTTTCTTATAGTCGTGATCGTCTTCCTAGTTATAACTACTTAAATGTTACATATTTTGGATAGCTGTGCTACATTGAACTACCAAGCAAACATTGATACTCTCTTAATGATGAACTTTCCTTTGGTTGTAGCATTGTCTTCCTTAAAAGTAGAATTATCTGTTCCTCTTGTCTGGTTTTTGCATAGGATATTTAACAGACTTAACCAATGCATAGCTCATCTGAAGTACATAAAGTAGGACTAATCACTCAGCTTTTCACTTGTTAAATGTGATGTGTGAATTTGTAAAGCATATGGTCCATCTAAATACTCTTTCAGTTGTTGTGATTCGGAATCTCAGATTTCCATGTGTGATAGGGAGTTGGTATTGAGCCGTGCAGGTGAACAAGACTGGCTCTGAAATATCTCTTAAATTTGACGATAAAGAGTTCGATTGGAAACAAAACGAGTCACTCTTACGCTTGCTTGAAGATGAAGGAGTTGTAAAGCTAGTCTTCCCTTTGCATGGTAAGCTAACCTACGCTAACACAAATATTTGTGAAATGTGTCGCATTAGCTAACAACATTTTGTTGCAGATGAAGTTAAAAGGAAACAGCTCCTGAGAAATTGGGCACTTAACTGGCATGACTTCACATGGCAGCCTATTGATGAAGTTTACTCCTATTTTGGAACCAAGGTAGAACAGTAGTAGTATAACAGCACATTGCAGCCAATGTGTTTAACTTCTGGACCATTTTTTTTTCTGAAACTCCTCATTTGTGAACTGCAGATTGCAACATATTTTGCCTTCCTAGGAATGTATACGCGTTGGCTATTCTTTCCAGCTGTTTCTGGACTGGCCACTCAGCTGATAGATTTTGGGTATGCGTTTTTCTGTAGCTCTTTTCCAAAACATACATATAACTAATACAGTCAGCTAAGTGATCTAAAGATTTTCCTCTGGTCTTTGAACTCAGGTCATTGCAGTGGCTGGTTCTTCCTGCTTTCTTTATCTTCGTGATTTCTTGGGCTGTCTTCTTTTTGCAATTTTGGAAACGGAAGAATTCAGCACTTCTTGCAAGGTAACATCCAATTCTTGGACCTGTGAATTTTATTCAAGCTCAGGTTGTTAAGTTCCTGAACATAACCTTTCTTTTCTTCCATGTGTGGAAAGCAGATGGGGCATTAATTATTCAATTGCAGAATACAAAGCTTCGGCCAATGAACTGGACCCATTGAGGCATCCTCTTTTTGTTGAGTGTGTGGAGGAAAAGAAATTTGATGATGCGCCTGCTGAGAAAAGAAGATTGCAAAGAAATGAGTGGTCTGGCGTCCTTCTTAGAATTAGGAACAATGCGATTATTGTGTTGGGTATTATTTGCCTTCAGCTGCCATTTGAGTTGGCATATGCTCATTTGTACGAAAAAACTGAAACTGAGGCGCTAAGGTATGTCACCGTGGTCTATCTGTAGTTCATTTATTAGAAAAGAATATGTGCTAATCACTTGCGAGTTACTTCTTTTGTTTCTGAGTAGTGAGTGAATACTCCATAGCAAGTTAAATGGCTTTTCTTTTTCATTTTAGCCGTCATTAAAATACAGTGTACACTTCTTATTGATGTTTCATCATGCAGGTATGTGTTGACTGCAGTATATCTTGTTGCAATTCAGTATTATACAAGGATAGGTGGGAAGGTGTCTGTCATTCTAATAAAGTATGAAAACAACCAAGGAGAACAGTCTAGTGCTGATAGTTTGATTTATAAGGTAAACACTATGACATAAGGAAGCTGGTATTCTTCAAGTTAGGCTTCTTACTCCTTTTGCACACGCAGGTATTTGGTCTATACTTTATGCAATCATATATCGGGTTGTTTTACCATGCTTCCCTTTATCGTGACATTTTGAGACTCCGGCAAGTTCTTATCCAGCGCCTCGTTGTGTCCCAGGCATGTATACACTTTGCAAAGCAGTTGTTTCATTATCATCTATGATAATGCCCTTCACTCTGATATATTTTAATTTCCAGGTGTTGGAAAATCTGATTGAGAATTCCATTCCATATCTTAAATACAGCTACAAAAAGTACAAAGCTGTTCAGTAAGTTATGTTGATACTTTATGCTCTGCACTCCTGCTATTCTTATTTCCTAACCAATAGCAGAATATAAGAAACTTCTCCCATTTTGTAGCAAGAAAAGACAAGAGAGAGAATCACCATCAGGGAAGTCAGTTCGATTAACAACAAGAGTGGAGAAAGAATATTTAAAGCCCTCGTATAATGCAAGCATTGGAGAAGAGCTTGAAGATGGTCTATTTGATGGTAATAACAATAAGCAGTTACCTTGAAACTTTATATCGTATATTATTTGGTTTTCTGTAGTCCAATCCACATATGCTGATCTAACAGTGGCATCTGTATTCTTAAAAAATAATGCTTTTTGTGCTGATATTGTTGAATCTGTTGTAGATTTTCTTGAGTTGGCTCTTCAGTTTGGGATGATCATGATGTTTGCCTGTGCGTTTCCATTGATATTCTGCTTTGCTGCTCTGGTATGAGATCATCATGACTGTTCCTCGCAAAAGATTCAGAAAACACTATTTACAGTTTACAGTCATGTTACTCCCCTTCTCTTTGTTCATGCTTGGTTGCCCATGTTTTAGTTCTTAAAAGATTATCTTCGTGACAGAACAATGTAACTGAAATAAGAGCGGACGCATTGAAGTTGTTAGTCATGTTGAAAAGACCTGTTCCACGTGCCGCAGCTACGATTGGAGCGTGGTTGAACATATTCCAGGTTCATTAACATTGTTGTTTTGCACTACCCCTTCTAACGGCACATGCATGTGCTGATGTTGATTTTGACACTATTTTCAGTTCCTGATCGTAATGGCAATCTGCACCAACTGCTTGCTTCTTGTTTGTTTGTACGACGAGGAGGGTAAGTGGAGGATTGAGCCAGGACTTGCGGCAATCCTTATAATGGAGCATGCTCTCCTCTTAATCAAGTTCGGTTTCTCGCACTTTGTCCCTGAGGTGATTTTCTTCGCTGATACGTTTTGTGCATATTTCATGATTCATCTCAATGGCTTTGTTTGCGACAGAATTTTATCTTTGTAACAGAAATCTCACATGATTTATTTGTTTTAGGAGCCTGCATGGGTGAGGGCAAATCGTGTGCGGTATGTAGCTCAGGCACAAACTGTCTGCTCTAAACAACTCTTGAGGAGCATTTCAAAACTGGATACAAAGTGGGAGTAAGGAGCATCACCTTCGGTATTAGAAGACGAAGCTAGTTTTGTAAATTAGGAGAGCGCAGATTTGTCTCGGGTAGGTAGTGTAGAAATTTTAGTGGTCTAACTACTGACATCCTGCAGGTTCTAGCTGTTCCAATTGGTAAATGTAGATATCGCTACATAATTTATAGGAGTAAGGGTGGGGGCATGTTTGCCCGTTATTGGGTGTTTGCCTTGCAAGCAAGATATACTGTGATTTTTGTACAAACAGCGCCATGGCTCACATCAAAGCAACTTTAGCCTGTCAATTTGCAGAGACCAGAGAGAACTACTACTAAACATAGTTATTCACAGTTAAAGTTCTGATCCCTGCAGCTCAGCTTTTATTCTGTTTGGTACACAGTTTGTGAGAGACTCAGATTAGACTACATACAACGAATAACTGAATTAATGAACCGTGTGTGTCTTCAGCAACATCTTGTTGGCCATCGCTCGTAGACGGCTGCCAGTCTCGTATCAGTGTCGTTCCTGGATTGATGGTGCCTGTCAAGTGCCGTCTTGCTAGCTGAATTATCTATTTTCCGTCGTCTGCCTTCTGATGCTCCGACGAGCCGCCGAAGCTCAGCTGGCGCACCAGCGCTGCGACCGCCTTGGCCCATCGCTGGATATCGCCCTTCAGCTTATCAGGCTCTATGTCCGCGAGCGCGCCAGCGTTAAGACTAAGCTCAGCTGGCGCACCAGCGCTGCGACCGCCTTGGCCCATCGCTGGATATCGCCCTTCAGCTTATCAGGCTCTATGTCCGCGAGCGCGCCAGCGTTAAGACTAGACAAGAGCCGGTCGAGCCGCGCGCTGCCGGACGGGGGCTTTGGCACGCCGGCCCCGGCGTCCTCCATGCCGACTGACATGTGCCCAGAGTGTTTGGTTTTTCCGGTGATATCATCGACGGCGTCCCATTTTATACCGGTACGGGGAGAGATGTGGGTGTCCCGCACGGCTCGTGAAGAGTGGGTTTGGCTCCATGGTTCCTTCCAAGATGCCCCAAGGTTTGGCGTCCAAGACATCGATTTTTCAGCAGCGTAGTTCAATTTCGCAATTTCGAGTGCACGCAATAGCACACGGAATTTGACTATCAAACGATAAGGTTAATTTCCCGCGTATTGAACTTCCAGACTCAGCGAACACTTTTCATTAGGTACCTTGGATCTATTTCAACAGTAAAAAGAAGTGTTGAACGACAGGGGAAAAGAGGAATACTCAGAGCATCACATATGCCAGCCATCACCACCCATTTTTCAACCCGGGCAATCACACAACCCTCAAATACAGTCGATCTCACCAAATCCAACAATTTATACAATTCAACACAATAAATCGCAATTCAAGACTAGCTAAAATAAAATTCAACAATTTATACGGAAACGATACAAGAATGAATCAAACATACATTCTTCCCAATCTTTTGGACGAAGGCGGACGCCCAGGCAGCCCCAAATTCGCCCCAGGTATGTTGCGGTACAGTTCGGACTAGGTATGGGGAATGCAGTTGGATGATTTTTCAATGTCCAGGCTGTTCGCTCCCGCGTATGGGGAAAATTGGGTGTCTGTTAAAAGATGCTCCCAGAACTGTATTCAGTGTAGACAGATTCCAGTTGAATAGTAGTGCTTCGAAGTTCCAGCAAATGGTCTTCAGCAATACTATTAATAATACATTCATCCATTGTCCCAGTAAATTAGCTTTTCATCTAAGAAGACAAATAGGCACTTCGACAAGCACAAGCAAGAAAACATTCATGGAGAGATAATAATTCTGGAAATGATTGTAAGAGACTTCACAACATGTCACGGGGTACAGAGATAGATCCTACTGAGAAAACTTGTGCCAGTCTGCTGAGCACATCATTCATCATATTCAACTCCATACTCTCAGAACAAATCTAGAAAGTTGTAAACATAAACCAACACAGATCGACAAAATAAGCTCGTTGGCCCAATCCTGCTTACTGCCTGTTCTTCTTCTTGAGACCGGACTTGGAAACCTGGAGGCTGCGGTAAACTGCACTCAGCCTTGCAAGAGCAGGCTTGGTCAAGTCGGGCCTGTAGTAGTTGTCACTGACCTGCCAAGCAAGAAGCAAAGCCATTAGGTGACAAAAACAAATGGCACCATCAAGGTCTACCAGGATAACATCCTTCCGATTCAAAAAGTAGGAAAGACAAAGTTTATGTTAATTTTACAAAAGTAGTGTGTAAAATAGAGCACAACCAAGTATATGCAGTTAACAAACTAAGCATATCAGAATTGCAAACTTGTCATGGAATTGGCAGCATGAACCAAACAACAAACATATCAAATTACTCCAAGACAATAATAAATTTTCACACACTTCCATACAATGGTACAAATTGACAAGTAATATGAGCCAAGTTGATTAAAAGCATGGGGCTTGCAGACTAGAGAAAAGAGTCCTTACTACAATTGCTAAATTAGACTGTACAAGGTCAAGTCAAGCGCTAAAATTACATTCTACTTAAGACCCAAACAGTGGAACGATTCTTACATGTTAGGGCACATCATATCAACGAGATAAAAGTTCAACCATATATATATTTCTAAAACAGTTGCCATTTAGGGTACTTAATCAGAACATCAAGTATCACTTCTGGTGCTATTACCTGGTTCTTGACAGCCTTGGCCATCTTGCGGAACTCCTTACGCATGACAGTCTTGTGGGTGAAGGCAGCAGGCTTGTTCTGCTTCTTTGACTTGGTTGTGGAGAGGACCACAGTCATCTCCTTATCAGCAGCGGGCTGCACAGTCACAGTCTTCTTGTTTGCCAGGCCTGAAAAAATCACAAACCACCAAACCAGTCAGTTCATGGCAGAAGAAACACCCATAGCATCAGACATTCAACAGATGAGGTGAGGCCAACAACAACTGACCTGAGTACTTGTAGGAGTGGACATTGTAGAGGTTGTTAGGCTCCTTGCTGAACTGGACCTTGGCATTGCTGTTGCCAAACTGCTTGATCAGAAAGCAGTTGTTCTTCTTGACAAGCTCCCAGACCAGAGAATCCGAAACCGTCGCCATTTATCCTTACCTGCAATACCATATCAACCACTGAATAAGTGAATATAAAGGAAAGCTGAATATGAATCGCAAGTTTCCTTCGCACTACAGCCGAGTGATTTTGCATAGACGAGGATGCCAACACAGATCATATTTCCTGCATCTTACCTAATCTAGACGTACTACCGGATGAGACTTAGCAACTCAGCTGCTTAATTTCCAAAACAAACCAACTATACGGTACAAATGATTCAACTGATATGGCTTTGGGATGACAAACATAGCCAGGAATATGAGAGATTAACCCAGTAAACTAAATCGCTAGCGCCCTAAATCACGAATGAAGCGGAAACTGTGCGAATAAATCGAACAATTAGGGAGTGGTAACATAGGTTAATAGAGATCAGATCAATTCATGCAGCATCGAGATAAAAGGTAGGATAGAAGGATTCTCTCACCGGTGATGGGAGTGACGCGCCGCCGATCTGCTTCGTTCCGGGGTTCGGGTGATGGCTGCGGTAGCACGGCGAGATTTGGGGGCTCACTTTTATAGTGTTGCGGCACTCATAAACCCTAGGCCCGGTTGGCTGATTTATGGGCCGGGCTGCAGTGGGCCGAGCCGTTCTGTTCTTTTGGGCGTCCAGCTAATCCAATTTCATCCCTAAAAAAAGCTAATCCAATTTTCAGGCTCATAAGAAAAAAAATGAAAAATAATCCAAGTACGAGTGGAGATTTCTTTCTCTCTCAAAAAAAAAACGAGTGGAGATTTCTTTCTCCCGATCTCTAGTGCTCCATGTGTTTAAAAATTCAGAAAACATATTAGAAGTTTCAAACAAATGTGAAAAAATCATGGATATTCTCAATAATGTATTCTAAAAACATGCAAAAATTCAATTAGAAGAGCTACACAAAAAATAAAAATATACAGATCTGAGTATAGTGTTTCAAATCTCCAAAAATATTAAGATACATTCAAAATTATTGTCAATTTAATTAAAATTTTCTAAAATTTTAAAAAAAAAACGAAGAGAGCACTGGAACTCGAGATCACAAATGACTTTCCGAATATGTATCTCAATCACTGTAAAAATTATGTCACTCCCCAAAAAACTGCGGATATTATATTTTTTGTAGATAAAAACTCTTCTCTCTCAGTGTGATGCACGTTTGACTTCTCAAAGTTTTCAAAATTCACACCATGTGTTATTGTTCTAGGGTAGGATCCGGTACAAGTTCAACCATCAAATTCAGAGAATAGCCATCTACTATGGAGTAGAACTTACCTAGTTATTTCTGGATATTATGTTCGGAAACCTAAAACGGAGCCCGAGCTACATGGCTCTGATATTTTCGAAATTTAAATTCGAAATTTTATAGTTTAAAAAAATTCTGAAAAAAAATTCTTGATGTAGCCAATGATGCTTTCTACCAACTGTAAAACTCTCAAGGTGAAATACATTGTATTTTTTGCTACATAAAAATGACAAAATCTGACAAATGTTAGAGGTTTCAAAATCTGCACTATTCACTATTTCAGATCCACGATTTTGTCAATTTTGCACAGCTCAAAATATAGTCTTTTGAATTGAAATTTTGCATACTGTTAGAATACATCATAATTTAGATCTATGTTTTTTTTTCAGAAATCTATGTAGCTTTAAAATACCGTTTTAAAATTTTGAAAAATACCAGGAGCCTTGTAGCTCGGGTCCAAAATGCCAGTCTCAGCTGTTGGACTAAAAACAACTTTTTATAACACTCGCTTCATCCATGGATCAATATAAGGTTCGTGCTCGCGGAATTGTTGTGAGGAGAGTTTGGATGAACGTTCACAGTAACATCAGGAATTACAGCACAAGGGCTAAGCCGTGACCAATTCGCCAAACCCCTTTCCTATCCAGCTCGTCTATATGTAGTCACCGGGCGAACGTAATTAACGGAAATATTGAAGCAAAAGAAACATAGCTCCAAGGGAAAACTTTCTCTCAAAATATATGCATTGACAGAACGTACAAGCAAGGTTCAAGTTTCAGTTACAATGGAGTCAATCAAGCAAATAAATAGAACATACCCCCAGAGGTTCTGTACATCTGTGCGCATAATATGCTTATTACACCACTATGAGGAGAATATCATCAATCATAGATGCTGGAGATCTGAGGCAAAAAGAGATGAAAGAATAGCATGGTCGCAAAAGAGACGAAAGAATTGCGTGGTCACCAAAAGTATATCAGGGCGCAACGAGACTCCAAACTGTCCCCGCGAAAGAAGTACCAGGGGCCAACGAGACTCTCAAAACATTGTATTTCTATACTGTACACATCCCAATTCAAGTTCTAGAAAGTATCATGTGGTCTGCTTGTAGTTTTGGCATACGACGCTATGTGGTGTATATGCATGTGTAAACCTAACGGCGATGGGTTCGGAGTGACTTAAAATGTGCTGCGAACGAATCATAATCTGTTGGAAGCTTGGGGTGAATATGCGCGGGAACAGATGTTGGGGTGCTTCCTGTCGGAGTCCCTGCTGAGGTCTCTGTTTTTCCCTCATTTTCTGGAGAAGAACTTCCATCCGGTTCATCTTCTTGCCACTTGCCTCTAGCCACTGGAGGTTCAATGCGCACAGGCTTTGGCGAAGATTGCTGTACGGAAACTCTTGTGTACGCAGGTGTCCCCCCCTTTGCTCAGTACTTGAGTTGGAGAATGCATCAGCAGGGTTTTTTCTCTCCTTTGGTATGCTTTCAGTTTCATCAGCATACTGTGGTCCAGTTGGGACTCGACCAACTCTCCTTGTATCTGATGTAGGTGTCCCTCTCCTTTGTTCAGTACTCGAGTTGGAGAATGCATCAGCAGAGTTTTTTCTCTCCTTTGGTGTGCTTTCAGTTTCATCAGCATACTCTGGTCCAGTTCGGACTCGGCCAACTCTCCTTGAATCTGATGCAGGTGTCCATCTCCTTTGTTCAGTACTTGAGTTGGAGAATGAATCAACCGAGTTTTTTCTCTCCTTTGGTGTGCTTTCAGTTTCATCAGCATACCGTGGCCCAGTTCGGGTTTGGCCAACTCTCCTTGTATCTGATGTTGCCTCCCGGGTCCTGCGCGATTGTATCTGCTCTTTAGACAACTTTGTCTGGCCAGTCTGTCGTGGCTCTAACTCTTCTTCACTGTCATCTGAATCAAAGTAACTCCTGGCATTTCTTGATCTACCTTCCCTGTGCACCCCAATGCCTGGTCTTTCATGAGGTAGATCTTGACTGGAACTTGCACTAACAGGACTGTTTGTTACGATAGGATTTGGCGCCGGCGTAGTAGCAGATCGTTCAGATGACTTCCCTGTATCACCTGAATAGAAGTAATTTCTCGTCATGGATGATCTTGTTTCCACAGGTTTCTCAACAGTATGTTTCCTGTCGTAGAGTTCACTGCTGTAATTTGCATCAACAGAATTCTTGGTTGTGCGTGAACTTTTAGGAGTATCAGATGACATGCCATTCTCTTTGGAATACGCAGATTCTTCAATGCTGGCAGTAGGCTTTTGTAAGGACTGTTTTGGCAGCACGTTTTCCCCAGAACTCTTGTATTGTGGAGGTTGCCTGAGTTTGTTTCTTAGTCCAGGAGTTAACCTTCCATAGTTCAGACCAAGATCACCTTCATCATTGTCATCAGATGTTGCCGAAGTTTGCACGCGAAAAGACAAGGGTCGATTCTCACTAGCTCTTGTTATCTCTGAGGATATGCCTTTCAATTTATGTGGTTCTGTTTCTTCTTCTGAAAAATCATAATCTCTGCTTGGCACACGACCAAAGTTCCCCTGTGCCCCTGAATAGTCAAATCTAGGTGAACCGTCACTCTGTTGCTCCTTATGAAATACATCATAACCTGGTTGATTCTGGTATTGCTTCCTGGACCTAGATTCAAAATCTTCAATACTATCATTGACATCAGGGACAAGCTTTCCAGAGATACTACTGAACATTTTGTTCTCAGAATAGTCAGATCTCTTGAATGGGACCTTAAAGACTCTACATGTGTGCCTGTGCTTATGTCCTCGTCAGAACTATCACCGTCTGAATCAAAAGTAGGTTGTGTGGCATCATAAGAATGAGAAAAGGGAATATCCTCTTTGTTCGCTCCTGAATCATAAGACGGCTGTGTTTCTATTTCTGAAAATAGCGTTGAAGTGTTATGACCAACTGGAGATTCACTTTTAGGCTGTTGGCTCCAATCTGCACTTGAGAATCCCTTGTGGTCTTGGACAGTTGGTATCTCCTCGGTATGTTTTGAAGAGAAACGATCCAACAAGTTCTCTTCTTCAACATCATAATCATAGTTATCAAAAATAACAGCTGAAGAATCAGCTCCAGCTTTTTCATTCCGGCTGTCCCAAGTTGGACTGCTACCACTCTGGGAAGCACTAAAATTACTGTGGTAGTTATTTATGTTCTCTTGATTAAAGCTACCTCGTTTGCTTTCCATACCCTTCACGCCGTGCCCATCAAATCCAGTATCTGGCAACCTTTCCTCATGCAAATCAAATGGATGATCGTCAGGTCTTCCAATACTGCTTTCTTTCTCAGATGAATCGTCAGAATATGCAGGCTCGGATGAATGAGCATGAGGTGCTTTGGTTGGCATGCTATACATATCGGTATGACTTTCAGGAGCATAAGAGTGGTACTGAGATGAGGAGTAAGGAGTTGACATATTCTGACTACTCACGTGGTTTGTTTCTGCTCTTTCGTCATCTTCTCTTACATTACTCGAGGTCATCCTTGGACCAGAACTCTGCTCATTAAAACTCCTCTTATCATTCTTCATCACACGTTCAGCTTGTTGCTTCCTCGGTGTAGTGGCATGCATATGTGTGGCTGATTCATAAGCACCAGTATTTTGCTCTGCATAGAAGTTTCCGCTGCTAGCAAGTTGGGCAGCAGCTCTAGCAGCAATGCTCGCCATCTCTGCAGATTCTGCTGCTGCCTGTGCTGCAGATGCTGCATCCTTGAATTCCACATTCCAATTGGAACCACTAGCTGAAGACCTCCTTTCCCTAGGCCGATTGATCTCCTCGGTCCTGGGTATTGCGTCTGAATACAAAAAATAAACTAGTAACTAAGAAGAACACCAAAGCATTAAAGGTGATGATGCTATTCAAATAGTATAACCTTCATCCGTACCTGGAACTGTTGAGCCATATTGAGGGTAAGGTCTAGAAACACTTGAACTTCCAGTAGTTTCACGAGGGAAATCATTAGATCCAGGAATCTCTGCTGAGGAATAAGTAGCTGCACCATGTTGGGAGCTAGGAGGCACTGAAGCATCTGAAACCCTTCTATTTCCTTGTGTGGAGGCATTGGAATTGGCAGCACCGTGTGAGTTTCTATTTGCTGGAACTTCAGAAGATTCATAAGAAGGTCCCGCAGGCATGCGAGAAGTGGCTGATTCAACAGATGAATACAAAGGTGCAGCAGGCTGTGGAGTTGGGATGCTAGAAGCAGATGACCCCGATGTTGGAATGTTTCCTCCAGAATATGTTGATCCGTACTGAAATACAAATAATAAATCAGGTTAGAGATAAAATACTCAGCCTGAGAGAACACTACAGGTCAGTTAGTTTACCCTCAGATCTTCATTTTGCTTCTGCGATTTCTCCTCAAATGCTTTCGGCTCCCATTTTATGTTGTGTTCTGCCGCAATTGAGCTCAAGATTTTGGTTTTAGTCTCTACATCCGGTGCTCCTGCTGAGAGCTTCTCGATTACCTGTGTCCAAAACAATAATATTAGAAAGTCCACAGCTATAAAGCCTTCAGCAGATTTAAAGCCTGTAGAGTTTAAAAAAACATACCAGACGGTTTACGCCACTATCAGGTCGCACTTCAAGGGCCGATGTGGCAAACTCTTTTCCATACTTGCTTGTGAAATTCTTCCGAACATCTGCAAGTTCTGTAACATCTGAACATCTCATCGATGCAAATATAACACTGGCTATCGCCTCCTTCAGATCAATAGGGCATGTCCTAAATTTCAGGTAAACATGTAAACCATAAGTATGGAAATATTCAGGACAAATATATATCTCTCCATGAGAACAGAACAAAATATAGGACAAATAAAAATGTTTATTTCCTGACCGTAGAAACAAATTATTTAAAATCCAAATGGACTTAATGTTTCACATTCGTGTGATGTTTTAACTTTATAAGTTTGCCGCAAGTAGTGCACAGGTCCTCAACAGCTATTACACAATTATGCAAGGGCACGTTCTAAACTTTGATTTTACAGGTATCACTTCGCTTGATAAACATACCTGTACATATTTCAATTCGATTATTCAGGAACTTACAATACCTTCTGTATTGGATAACAATTTGACCCATGTATGGACTTGTAATGGAGAAAAGACATGAGCATATCACTTTGTATCTAATTAGATTGGCTGTGCCCCAAAATGTTAGTGTATACAGGGTTTAGCCCCAGCAGACCACTACAATTCAGTGACACCCTGGAAACTTGGCAATCATTTGAATCGGTGCCAATATTTGTTAGGGCCTGAACCTTTGGGCAAAAGGATGGTCACGGCAAACTACCTCTTGGTGGGAGGTGCAGTTGTACTTGTGGGGGACACGACTTCACCCACCAGGGTTTAAATCCAAGTGCCCACATTTACAAAACTATAAATTTAGTGAGGTTTGCACATTTATCATTGGTCTCTGGCAATTGCAGTGTGATTAGTGAACACACTCACCTGGGTGTGTGCATAATGTCTGGCCAGCATTGCCAAGCCAAAATATGGCCATTGTTTCGGCCATTGTTTTTCTTTTCGACCAAAATTGTGCGTGCACTTTGATCATGACCAATATTTGCTAAGGCAAACTGTGGGCACTGAAACACCTCTAGTTTCCAAATTATCCCAAAAAGGACTCCATATGGATAATATGGAGCAGTTTCTATAAGCTTGGAAATGACCAGCTAGCTCATGATGTGCTGATAAGGAAAAAACTGAAAGGCAATTCACGAACTAAATAATCATCCCAAAGTTCACTAATAACTGGATAAAATATACCTTCCATCGTACGAACTACATAGATAGTCCCAGTATGAGATGTAAGTGATAGTCTTCTAAGTTCTAACTAAAATGTTTTCTGCTTCTCTTGATGATAAAAAAAGGCTACACAGCTATAGACATGAACCAATAGATAATGACATACAAACGAAAAATTGCTTACTTCTGTGAGTCGATAATGGACATGCGTGCCACTATAAGTTCGCAGTATACTTCAATTAAGTCATATGCTTGCATGAACTTCTCTTCCCTTATGACATGTTCAACCTGTGGGGTGAAAGCACGACAAAACAAAATTAATGGGCATCTCGGTCATGTGGTTTAGAAACCAACAAAGTCACCGACCAGGTTAGTAGTATAAGAACATGCTTGCATGGTACTTTTTTGTGTTGAGAGATCAGACATACCCAAGCAAATAATTTGGCAATGTCATGGTGTAAAAGTGAAGATAAAATTAACACACTCAACCAACTATTGGCCCCGTGTTGACTACAGGACAAAAATGACCCATTTGACACTTCTATAAGATAAAAGTCAACGCTCCCATGGACATCAGAGTTATATATTAGAGAAAGACTACAGGCATGCATTGCATACTCGGTAAGTCACCACATGAATGAATGGTGTCGGTACCCAACCCAGGCTGCAATATGTGGTAAACTAGAAACACACAAATAGTCCGATGGACCGAACAAAAGCATGTGGGTGGAAGATCAATGCTACATATCATCAGACAAGTAGATCATGCATTACTAGCTGTTCCAACTCACAATCATCTAAACGAACTCTGGAGTGGCAATATTGTTTCTATTCTCTTCCAGGCGGGCTATAGCTAGTTCCCCAATTTTCACATGATGAAACCGTCTATAGTGCAGTACATTTTATCCCCAGAACCGAGTATACTCAGTTTGAAGGCAGGACATATGTACATTCGCATCCACGCGACCCGTCTACACAATTGCATCACCGATCGGACGAACCGTGCTATAATCAACTCCGACGGACTAAATGGGGGATAAAATGAAGACGCTGGAGGGCGGGGGAGCATGCGGATTACCCTGATTCGCGCGGTCTGGTCCTGGTTGGCTTCGAGCAGCTGCGCGACCTCGCGGCGCATCTGGCGCACCTGCGACTCCTTTTTGTTCCGCAGCAGCTTGATCCGCGCCATGCCCATCTTGAGGGCGATCTTGCTGAGACGCCACAAAGACACAGCAAGAAGCGTTCATCATCCCCGGTCAGCAACCCACGGAAGAAGAAAACATGGAAATCGGGAAGCAAAACGATCGGGACTACTGACCACTTGTCGGGCTTGAAGCCCTTGTGCAGGACGCCCGACAGCCCGCTCTTCCGCATCTCCGCCGCCCTCCCGCGTCCCCGTCGCGCGCGGCAGCACCACCGACCACCACGTCCGCCGCAACCCGGGTAGATAAGATTGGATTCGGAATCGAACCGGCTCCGCTCTGGTGGGAGGAGGGCAGGGTTGCGATACAAAGTACGGATGCTCCGGCGTTGGTGAGGTAGATTGGAAAAGGGGGGGACTCACGCCAAGGAGGAAGAAGGGAGGAGACTTGACTTGTTGCTGTTGCCTTGTTGGTAAGAAACAAAACCGTCCTTTCGTTTTGCAGGTGGGGATTTTCGTGACGCGGTAGCGCCAGCGTGAGAGCGCGGGCGGACAGGCGCCTTCGTCCCGCCTTCTTTTTAGATAAACAGGGCTCCCCCGGCCCTATTTCATTGAATGAAACCACAGCAGTCTGACCGGTTACAGAGTCGCAGACGCGTTCAAAAGTTTCCAAAACTGGAACAGAACTATTTTGCAAGATCCTATTACAAAAGACCTCATCCCATGAGGTGTCGGACAAGTTCAAAGTTTAGAACAACCGCCAAAACGTGCCTGCTTAGAGCAGCACGATTAGCCTTCAGCTTCATGCATCAAGCCCCCAGGACGTAGGCGATCGGAGAGGGAGCGAACGGCGACTCCAGCGTGGACGTGGGTGTAGACTGTTAAGGAGTATTAGTATTGGTCTAGGAGTCCGTATTAGACTAGATTTACTTTCGTGTCCCCCAAGTCATATGTACTATATATTGTGGCCATTGGCCCCCAAGTAATACAAGTTGCATCCATAACATGGTATCAGAGCCCTAGGTTTAGGAATTTTTTTCTGCACGCGCAACTCGTGCTCATCTCGATCAAAATCTCAGATCCGTTCGTGGTCTCCGATCCCCTGTGGTCTTCCGATCCGTTGTGGTCTTCTTTTCTATATTTTTCCGCTGCCTATCTTATCGATTCTACTAGTACAGCCAGCCTCCCGATCGATCGCTCAGCTCGCGGATTCGATTGTGGTCTACAGTCCGTCGCCCGTGGATTCTTGCCGGCCGCTCGTCGGGCCGCCGCCGTCCTCTGATCCGTCCGCCGCCGCTCTACCGGCCGTCCGCCGCCGCTCTCACAGCCTTCCGCCGGCTCGTCCGCCGCCGCTCTCCCGGCTGTCGGGCTGTCGGCCGCCGTCCGTATCCGTCGTGGTCTACAGGCAGCCACTCGGGTGCTTTGTTCGCTTCGTGACGCAGCTCGACAGTTCCAGATCGGGATTTACGATCGATTGTGACCAGATCGTGTGGTAAAAAAAAAAAAGAAGGCACGATGTCTTCCGGGTCAGGCTATGTTGCCATCCCTCGTTGCTCGGTGCTGTTTGATGGTACTAACTACACTGAGTTCACTGGATTTATGCGCATACATATGCGTGGTCTTCGTCTTTGGGGTGTTCTATCTGGCGAGATCTCATGTCCGCCGTGTCCGGTTCTCCCTACTGCTCCTATCCCGCCTCCACCACTGGTTGTCGCTGCGGATGCTCCTCAGGCTGATAAGGATGCGGCCAAGAGTGCTGATGATATTGCGGTTGCTGCTTATGATAAGAAAGTTTCAGATTACTCGGCTGCTTTTTCTGATTATCGTGATGATCTGGCGGCTTACACTCAGTGGTGTGATGATGATGCTCGTGCTGCGGCTGTTCTTACTTCTAGCGTTCTACCCCAGTTTGCCTCTGAATTTATGGGTCTCAATACTGTCTCCGAGATGTGGACTCACCTTCGCCAGCGCTACCAGCCCTCTGGCGATGCTCTCTATCTTTCTGTGGTCCGTCAGGAGCATGCTCTTCAACAGGGTGACTCCACGGTTGATGAATTCTACACACAGAGTTCTGCTATCTGGCGTCAGCTAGACTCTCTTCGCACTGCTGTTTGTGGTACTTGCCCGTGTTGCCGGACTGTGAGGTCAGACTTGGACTTTCAGCGCGTCTATGAGTTCTTGTCTCGGCTTCGTCAGGAGTTTGAGCCCCGTCGTGCTCAGTTGTTTGCTCGTGGACGTGTTCCTATTTCAGAGGTGCTTTCTGAGCTTCGTGCTGAGGAGACTCGCCTCCGTGGTGCTGGTTTGCTTGTGGTTCCCTCTGTACTCGCTGCTCGAGGTCCTGCTACACCGACTACTTCACTTGACACTTCTTGCCTCAGTGCTCCGGCTATAATACCGTCTCCCACCAATGGAGCCCGTCCTCGTCGTCAGTGTGACTATTGTGGCAAGCCTGGTCACATTGAGTCTGACTGCTTCAAGAAGATGCGGGACATGTCACGTGGTTCTTTTCCAGAGACTTCAGGGGCTCGTGCTCCCGCCCCGACGCCTTCGACGCCTTCAACAGTGTCCGCGACTGAGCAAGATATTGTGCGACTTCTGCGTCAACTTGTGGCTTCAGGTTCTTCCTCGACAGGTTCTGTCGGTCTTGCTGCTAACTCATCTAGCTCAGAGACGCCACCTTCTTCACAGTCAGGAGCGCATCACATGTCCTCTGGTTGGTCCTGGCCCTCTGCGCCATGATTCACTCCCGCTGTCTCTTCGCTTTTCTAGTATTCTATATTTTCCGCAGTGTCCACCAAATCCGTTGTTTCTTTTTGTGTTTCATGTCATGAGAGTCCACCAAAATTTTGTCAGCCTATTTTCTCAGTCCTTTTGTGGCCTCTTCTTCTCGGTCCGTTTGTGGCCTCTTCTCGGTCCGTTTGTGGCCTCGGTCCGTTTGTGGCCTCCTTTCGCACTGTCATTGTTGATCTACGCACATTCTTCTTGTGCTATGATCTGTTATGACATGCTCTACTTCTGATCGTCTATCGGTCTCCGTCGGTCTTCTATGATCGATTGTTTGGCTTGACTCCACAGGTTTTGAAGACTCTTCATGCTACGACGACACTCTCAAGACGCGGATTTTGGATTATCTTTTTTATTTTCTTCTAGTTTTGCCCTTCTTCAAATGCAATGCTATTGCATATGCTTTGCATTTGAGGGGGGTGTTAAGGAGTATTAGTATTGGTCTAGGAGTCCGTATTAGACTAGATTTACTTTCGTGTCCCCCAAGTCATATGTACTATATATTGTGGCCATTGGCCCCCAAGTAATACAAGTTGCATCCATAACATAGACCACGTCCCAGGGCTTGCCACCTTCTTGAGCTCCGGTGATTTTGGATCATCACTTGACTGGTGGTCTCCTCTCAGCCGTTCTCCAGCCGTGGGAGCGCACGGACGAGGCAGCTCAGCCTCTGGCAGAAGACACCGGTCCTCATCTTGGCAGAAGACACCAGTCCTCTTCTCGTCCCGCCTTCTTCAACGCTTCCGTTTGTCGATTCGCGGGCGGGGGAGGGGATTGACCTTGACCCGCCGCCGATTCCAGCACGAGGGCGTGGAGGTGGGATTTCGTTGGTTTCGCGGGGATCTTCGGATGCCAGGCACCTGGCAATTTTTATTTATTAATTATTATTCTCTTATTATTTTCATTAGAACATGGAATCTAACCCAGCAGTTAAATACTCATGTGAGCAAGGATTTACTTAAACAAAATACAGAATCGCACTAATAAAAGGGACACAGATGGCCTAAACTACGAGATGTTCCATGTACTACAACTGCTACAACGCACCCGTAACCACACTGCCAACTGTTGTTCTAAACTACAACATGGCCATAACTTCATCGAAATTATTCTAACATGTTGATCCACCGTCAACCATAAGAACGGTGGTACCACGGATTTTATGAAGACAACGACATGCCTTGCAATTATGTAAATACTCAATACAACATTAACATCCAAAGGAGAACAAATAGCACGTTAGAGCGTTATGAGAACTGTCTCGCCAGATAAATTGATGTATAATGTCTCGCTAATAGCATGCGATTTAGCCCGCTAATAACTTACTTTATGGCCGGCACTATTTTATTATAGTGCTTTATTTTTTTCTTGCAAATTATACAAATAAAACAATGTAGCATATAGTTATGACCAACATGTGTTGGTCAAAATCTACGCGCTAATGATAAAAAGTGAGGAGCTACAAAGCATTTTTTAGGTGTTTTTAGATTTTCCCGACAATAATAAAAAATGCAAAAAAAACATACTAGGTCACATAAACCTCTATATTTTTTAGAATTTGCTGAGGAATGGAAAAACTAATATAGTCTTTTTTGGTGAGGAGCATGTGCTCTCGAGATGGGCTTTACATAGGACTCTGCTCGCCTCACAGTGGCCTATGTGTGCAAATCATGAGAAAATGTTGTTCGACGTATTTTTTTACGAGCTTATGGACATCATAAACCTACAAGGTGAATACATGGGTATGGTCTGGTCCATTGAGTAAATCCATCAGCTGGACCATACGGCAGCTAGCACATATGCAAGCGCCCGTATACGTACGTGGGTCAGCCGTGGAAACATCAGTAAGTTTGTCACGTCTAACAATATTCCTTTTGTTTGCTAATCATATGTTGATCCAATCTGGTAAGCATCACACGGAGGACCCAAACCGTGGCCCGGTAGAGGAGATTTTCTCGGCACCAACTGAAGCCGAAGATCACGTATCTTATCTTATCTAACGCTCGAACGGCCGGACGTCATTATCGTCTCAGCCGGGCTGCCTATAAAGACACACCCAAGAGGAGAGTCGTGAAGAAGGGAGGGAAGAGAGGGAAGAGGAGATCGGAGCCTGGAGGAGAAGGCCCAGAACATCATGCACCCGGCGGCGGCGGCCGCGCGGAGCACACGCGCCCAAAAGATTGAAGGCGGAGTAGATCGCATCCAACTGCCACGATGGAGTCTTCACGCGCCGAGTAACACCGGCGCCGCCGGAGCTTGCCAAGACGCAGCCCGCCTTCAGCGCGGCCGCTGCGCCATTGAAGGCGAGATAGACAGCAAGACCAACGCCAAGATCGTCATCGAGCCGGCGGCCTCTCCGTTTGGTGTACACGTGCAGGTTGGCGCTTGGCGTGCAGGTGCAGGTATAGAAGCCGACGCGTGTTGGGCCGTCGTCATCGCCATCGGATCCCTTGGCTGCGCGATGTCCTCGTCGTTCACTGCCGGAGGCCGGACATGCTGAACTTGGCGTGTATAGTGAGGGAGACAGAGGAAACAGAGACGAGACGCTGGAGGCAGAGTTTTCATCTCGCCAAGGATTCGCAGCTAGCAATCCAGAAGACACACGCACCAACAACCCAAGAAAGCCAAGCACTTGAAGGCAGTCATCGGGAGGAAGGAGACGGACACCACCATGACGGCCATGGACGCAATTACCAATTAGCATCTGCTCCAAGAGTGAGAACCCGTTTTATCTCTCTTTTGTCCTCTCCCCCTCGCAGTTAGCATGGCGGACGGAGCAGTACGCGACCGTCACCGGAGCTCGCCAACACACAGCCCGCCGGTCGGCGCGCCTATCACCCCGATCAAGTTCGCCGTCACTGCCATCGGCCGGGGGCAAGGATGGTGCCGTTCATGTCCTTCATCAGCCATGGCGCTGTCCGGAGTCGACCAAGGTGATGGCGCCGTCAACATCCCGCTCGGCGTTGGCGTACAGGGAAACTCGACGTACAGCCTCGGCCGCTGGCGTACCCCGGTGTACAGGTGCAGCTCCACTTGGCAGGCTCACGGCTGTTGGCATCACGCGACGGCAGTAGTTGACGGCGGCGCATCGTCGACAACCATTGTTGGGCAGCCAGACGCGAGCAGGTCAGCGTACACCCCGGCGTACAAGAACAAGTATAGGCGGCGGTGGATCACGTCATCAACATCGTCATCCCGCGGTGGCGCGTCGCCGTTGCCGACGCCCAGTTGCGGTGACCGGACGCGAACAACCAGCAAGCCAGGCTCACAAGGCCCGGAGAGCGACAACCGATCGGTCGATTCCAAGCTATACATGCATGTCCAGTTAGACGTGTGTGTATGGCTAGTTCCCATAGTATGTGTGAGATGGCATGCTTGCATGTCCCATGCACGCGTACAAGTTTCTGCTGCACAATAGATGCTCCGTCCCCGGCGTACAGGGTCCAGCTAGACGCAGTTTGGCGCAATCGACGTACAGGGCAGTTCGGTGTGGAGATACAGCCCGGCGTACAGGACGGCGTCCACGATTGCGCGTCTTCATTAGTCATTGTTTGGCAATGTCTTTGACACCATTCCTCCACAAGCTCCAATGTTGTGCTGTTCTGTCATCAGTGCCATGCTCGGCGTATAGGCGCAATCCAGCGTTTGGTGTACAGGTTCAGCAAGACACATACGTGCAACTGGACGCACACGACGTACAGGGACAGCTCGTTCCGGAGGCACTACCCGGCGTACAAGGACTGCACCCACGGTGGCGCGTCATCGCCGTGGTTCATCACCCAGCGGCACCCTCGACACCACTTCTCCACAGGTCCATGAGACGGCATCCTTGACTAAGACGAGACTGCCGTGAACTCGGCGTCAAGGCAAGACGAGGCGCCGACCATACCGGCCATGCCAACATGAGCGCGCGTTGGTTTTATACCGACGTCGGTCTCCTAACCACATACTCCTGTGAGGCTTACCCCTTTCACACCCCGACGAAGCTGCTAGTCGTCTAGAAGTCCTAGCTCACGGACTGCATCATGCTACTTCAACAACAACAACTTTCGCCGTTCAAGACCGACGAGGCGCGACGACGAGGGCGGGCGAGGCCGGTCAAAGGCCACGCTTTTTAGCGGCGCGTGTACCGACGAGGACACGGGCTCTGCCGCTGCCCACACACACACCACACCATCATGCATGCAGGACGTGAAGCGAAGACGACGACGACGACGACCACACGGCTTAATCAGAGGTGTCTCGCGGTGTAACCAGCGGGAGTAATTAAGCGGGAGCCTTCCGAGTCCCCATGAACCAGGAGACCGCAATCGCCATAGTCAGGCTGACCGCGCCAGCAGGCCACGGAGCGCATATTGTAAAGGGATCATGTACTTTTGTTTCTCCATTGAGAGATTAATAAAATGCAAGTTTCCCTATATTTGTATTTGTGTACTTAGTACACTGGCACGCCCGCATATTTATTTTTCCCTGGTGCGTAGAGAGATAATAATACGCATACGCGTAGTTATTATTTTTCATGCCAAACAAATGTATTTTGGGAAATGCCTCAATTTATGTACTCGCTACATTAGTACAACATGGTACTTTGGATTGGAAACATATCGACAAAGTAAATAACAATGTGGGCTGGTGGTACAATATACAAATTGGACCTCACAGATGGTTCAATTGTGTGAACAGTCCTCCTCACCTCTTTCCTTTTGCCCTCTCATGTACCTTTGAACGTGAAATTCGAGCTAGGTTTCATTATTTTGGTTCCTCGATTTTCTCTCCCTCTCTCTTATAACAACCCTCTTCATGTTGTACATAGGACAACGATGTGCAAGTACCGTCAGACGCTCCTCCCTTGTGAAAATGGATGTGACCATCGAAAATTTCTAGGCAGACAATGTTTGGTTGGCTGCAGGTACTACATCGTGGTAGAGTATTCGGAGCACTTCACAAAGTGCCCCTAAATTTAATTGTGCCCCTAAAGATATTTTGGGGTACTCTTAGAAGTGTCACCTTGCCTATCTCTCTAAAATATTTGGAGCACTATAAGAAAGTGCTTCAAAATGTCTCCAGTAGAGACACTTTGAGAAATGTCCAAAGTAAAATAACATGCAATACGAGAAGGGGTCACTTTGAGAAAGTTCCCTAAAATCTATTTAGAACCACTTCGAGCTAATGTCTCAAAAACTAAGTAGTTGTACTTTGATCCCTGGTATGATCCCAAAATGCATCGAAACAACAATAAACCACAAAAGTCGCAACCATTAAGGCCAATCTGATATGTCCCGGCCCAACTCATCGGCCTGTCAGCAAACAGTCTCCTCCTCTCCCCCCATGCCCATGAACGAAGCGCACATAGGGTAACTGCACTGTTGCACATCGGAGGTTTCTCTCTGGAAAAAAAAATCGCACAGCGGAGGTAACCGGCGTCAGTCGGCGGCGGCGGCTTGCAGGGCATCGACATGGACAAGAAGACGCAGAAGGAAGTGGAGACGGCGGTGCTGGAGATTCTCCGGGGCTCCGAAATGGAAACCCTCACGGAGTACAAGGTCCGGACCGCCGCCGCCGACCGCCTCGGCATCGACCTCTCTCTCTCCGACCGCAAGCTCTTCGTGCGACGCCTCGTGGCGGATTACCTCCAGTCCCTCGTCGACGAAGACGAGAAAAAACAAGAGGGCGGCTCCGGCGAGGAGGGGGAAAAGAAAGAGCCCCGTCAGGAGGTGGAGAAGGAAGAGCAGAAAGAGGAAGGGGAGAAAAAACAAGAGGGCGGCTCCGGCGAGGAGGGGGAAAAGAAAGAGCCCCGTCAGGAGGTGGAGAAGGAAGAGCAGGAGGAGGAAGAGGAAGGGGAGGAGGAAGAGGAGAAGAAGGTAGTCATAGGGAAGGAGTTGGACGACAATGGAGATCTCATCCTCTGCCGCGTGAGTTCAACTTTTCTTGCCCGTGCAAGTGTTTGGTCTATTTGTTTGATCTTACGGTCGGTCCTAGGTTTTACGGTGGAATATGTTTGCGTTTGCAGCTGTCGTCCAACCGGAGGGTGACACTGCAGGACTTCAAGGGCATGATGCTGGTGTCGATCCGCGAGTACTACTTGAAGGACGGCAAGGAGATGCCCGGCTCCAAAGGTGCTGCATATATCTTACAATTTTTTCTTGAGCTCAAGCCCTGGATTTCTGCTCAATGCTAGATTTGAATATTTGATTTGCCCGGTTCCAATGGGATTACGTCTTGGTATATATGGCGACCTCGCTGCGATGTCAATTTGGTTCAGTTTTGTTTCAGCCCTTGCAGGAAAGAATGTATCAGTTGCCTGAAATCTGCACTAACGAATTACTGTCATAACTGAAACACTCTAATGTCATTTTTCTGTGCTCGTGTGTTCCTTAGTCTATTGCATTCCACCTGGAAGTAGTGGAGATTATACCAGCGTTGCGTTTTGCACATTTATAAGATAGTTCCATCAAAATATAAGTTTGTAATAGGAACTTAGGAAGTAGGGGCTACTCGGGGTAAAAGGGATGACAATTGATAAGAGTGTGAATTGGGGATGTACAATTTGTCTTCCTCTGTATGTGACCGTTAGCTTTGCACAAAGCCCCCTTGTAAATTCAGCGAGTCTGTCGGATTTGCGGATATCTTTCTTGATTGAAACCAACTTCCCTGTTGTCATGTTTACCTGTGGCTATTAGCTATGCCATTAACTTTGATCTTGTGTTGATGAAAAAGTATGTAGCGCTGTGCAATTTCCCATTGCTTACTGCTTGATTATGACTAGAGTGATTTTTTTTGTTCAATTGCTGCTACAGTGCTACTGATACAGTGATATGGGTGCTCATTAGCCTGTGTCCTGATTATTCTCTATGAAACAATTCATATCAGTAGTTATGTCTAGTGCATCTATTTTGAGTTCAGCTTTGTGCATTGTCAGTCTGTAGTCTAGTTTGAAGCTGTTGCAGTCTACAGTAGCTGTTTATGTGTAGTTCAGCTGAAAATAGTTGATGAGAAAGACATAGAGAATAAATAGCTTGTCAAATGTTATTTAGCTTGATGTAGTGATTAGATCTTAGACAGTAGTAGTAGGTTCATCTATATTTTTTTTTCAAAATTGTTATACAAAATAAGCTTGGTGGAATTGAAAACATAAACGGAGCACATCATACGGAGTGCTGGTATTCAGAAGTCATCTCTCAACCTTATGAAGTTGCTTTATGATCTTACTTCTTAGGTTCACAAACCAGTGGATAATGTTTTCCTTTGTCTTGTTACTCCTGGAGTTTCTTCCTCTATTGTATATAGTCAGAAGCGGTTGGTGTATCTTATTTAGCATTCCAGTATTATCCACTTGGTACTCATGAATAAGTAACCATCAGTCCATTAAAATCCTTTACCGTATTGTTTCTGAAGGGGTCAGATCCTGGTAAATGTCTCACATGAGACATCCTCCTGTTCCATGATTTATTATTTAAGGTCACAATAGGTTGTTGCTTTCAGTTCTTCATATTATGGTTTGCGTTGGACTATATGCGATTCATATTTGAGTTTGCAATTTCCAGTGTCTGCATTACATCATCTTCATTGGCATTCTGTACGTAGTGCTGAATATTTTGGATGTTGTAGCTGCTGCTTTATGTTATGTTACTTCGTGTTTGATAGCACACTCCATTTCTTATGCTGACATGCTGCTCAAATGCAGGGATAAGTATGACGATCGATCAGTGGGAAGCATTTGGTAAATCTGTACCGGCAATAGAAGATGCCATTAAAAACCTTGGAGAATCGGACTGAAAGCAGCAACAAGAAGCTCTGTGGTAGTCCATGGGTACTGTGAGTACTAGAGTTCATGTGGACTTTTGCAAAGCTACTCCCTTAGTCAAAGTGCCTACTGATGCGTGCTGGGTAGACAGTTTGGGTGTATTTGCTAACTAGTTATCCGCCGGTAGGATGGACCAACCGAAGTTTCATTAAGCTACCAACCATGTGACTCGTGTTGTTTAATTGTTCTTTGTAATGTTGTATGGATAAGATGAGTCGGTACCATATGTTCTATGGAGAGAGTAGGACAACTGCTGAAAGCTGTCGTTTTCGGCTGAAGTAAAATCAGGGATCTTCATGTTCACGGATCTAAATCTTCGACAGTTTGAATTTCTGTCGCTGCTACAGGGAAATCATACAGAAAAATCTACATGAAATTCTTGAGAGTGTGTTTCGGCCTGAACTTGGCAAAATTAACAGTAACCAGGACCGGAACTATCCATCCTAGGCGACTGAACCTTCTACTGGGTGCAGTCTGCAGTCTCCAGCTAGTTTATTTAACTGGAACAAAGGACGTTATGTTCGAAGGCAGGATGAGCAGGATAAATATGTATTATTTACTCCCTGATCAACCAATTTTTATCTCTGTCTGGAAGAGGACAAGCTTGCAGGGTCTTTTGATATTCCTAGCTCCGAGCTGCTGGATCTATTGTGTCTTGGGCTCCTGGCCGTACTTAAACATTGCACCTTGGATCTGATATCTGATGCGGATGAGAAAGAATCTTCATGTATCCACGCCTAATATATTTGAGCACTAGAGGAGGGGCAGAGCAGGTGAAGTTCAAGGGCATGATGCTGGTGTCGATCCGAGAGTACTACTTGAGGTGATCAAAAGCCTTTTCATT
This sequence comes from Poa pratensis, assembly GCA_947311845.1. NCBI lineage: Eukaryota > Viridiplantae > Streptophyta > Magnoliopsida > Poales > Poaceae > Poa > Poa pratensis. The sequence goes on along the minus strand of CAMZMU010000061.1, from coordinate 16,880,524 downwards.
TCCTTTAGCAAAGCTGATCAAAGCTCATGTTTCACGACTCTCCCGTTCCTCAAGCCAGGACAAATGACAATATGACTAGACAACTTGATTTCAGGGTCACAGTGAATTAGACTTTTGTTGGTTGATTTGAACCGCCTTCCTGACCACAAGAGATTAATGCTCCAAGAAACAAACAAAAGACCATCAATTAGTTGTGTCCGAGCCAAAGGAATTGTGATGTCAAGGTGCGGCAGTTAATTAGCCAATTCCCTAGGATGGATTGTCCCTAGATACTACTCCTAGATTGCCGTCAGAGCATCTCTAGTGGAACGTGGAAACGGACGTGCAAACCAAATATACACGACCACGAGCCAAAAACAGCCTCCAGCGGAACGTGGAAACGGACGTGCATACTTCCCACGTCCACCCACGATGGTACTGGGCGTGGAAATAAACACCAGCCAGCCACGCTCGTGAGCTCGCAGCTGCTTCGTTCCGCGTACCTACTGAGAGTATGTCCTTTTTTACTTTTTTACTTGCTCTTTGATCTACACAAATACAATTTGATTTGAAAAGTTGTGTACACGAAATACGTGCGTACTGATGAGTTGGTTCCATTCCCATACTCGGTTTCAAGTTTCATCGATCATAACTTGCCAATTTCGAACCGATGTTCAGAACTTTTTTGGTCGAATTTTGTCAAATTCGTCACACTCAGTTGAAGTTTTGAAAAATCCTTTGACGAGCATGTTCAACTTGATGTTTCTCACAACTTTCGTGTTGAAACTTTTCCATTTCGGTAGACGTATACGGATACATCTTGTACTGAACTTATACGGTAGACGTATACGGATACATCGTGTTGAAAATATAGCCGTTGGAATATACACGTCCGGATTTACACGTCCTGATACACGTTCCACTGAAAAACTGGGAGGTGTAAAATTTAGCAACATGTATATGGACGTGTATATGGAGATATACACGTGCAGATATACACGTTCCACTAGAGATGCTCTCAGCCATGTGCCTCATTTGCACTTAATTAGTTGCTGGAAGCATTATAAGACTCGACGACCAGTACGTAATATTCTCAGTTCTCTTCTCAGCCAAGACAGAGGCTACTCATATATATCCGTGAACAGTGAAGGTACATACGAAGACGACAAACGAGGTACCAAGCTAAAGCAACGGCACCTACCCATATCTCGCAGTCGCAGTACACCGCAAGTTGCACGCTACTACTCAGTTAACAGACTGGTATGTTTTTTTCTGAATGGCACTTAAGCAACCTTTCAGTCACTAATGGTCTCAAAATACTTTCAGCTAGATCTAAAAATCTAACAGGGTATGAAAATCTCAGAAAACGCCATTCACTTCGGCTTATCCGAGACTACGAAACGTAAAATATTCCAAGTCATTTGAAATAAATCATTTGATATGGCGTTTTTCAATCTAACAGATACTGAGATTCTCAGAATACGTCAATTGATATGACGTTTTTCAATCTTAGAGCCTGAGAGAATCTCAGAATATGTCATTGCTTCTCACAGGCTCTGAGAATGAAAAACGCCATATCAAATGGCTTATTAAAACGAGTTAGAAATTTTGTCGTTTCACAGCCTCGGATAAGCCAAAGTGAATGGCGTTTTCTAAAATTTTCAGAATGCTAATGCAAATAGCATTTTGTTTTGGGAGGGATCAGATCTGGCTGAAAGTTTTTTGAGTGACCATTAGTGGCTAAAATTTTCTTAAGAGCCATTTAGAAGTAAAGATACAACAGACCGCCATGGGTAATACGGAGAGTTTGAATATCTAGGCACACACATGGCGTTCCCACAAACATGAAATTATCCTTCAAATAGGAACATGAAGATTACCATAGTCCACTGTAGTTTCTTGATTAGTTCTTTCATTCCTTTTCCTCTTTTTCTATGAACTAGAGGCTACATGCCTAATTTATTTATATCAAATAACAATGTCCATGAGTTTACTCAAAGCTGTGAACTTATGATTTTCTATCTTAGCCTAAGATACTTCTGTGACCTCTTTTGTAACCACATTGTGAATGCTCTTATTGGCCTGACACGATTACCTTATCATAGGAACAACGAGATGAGAAGAACATAATTAATCGTTTGATGTCACCTATACATCTTTCGACCTCATTAGGCACCAACACCTATGATGTCTGGTCTTTTCTTTAGATCTAAGACGTTCCGCCCTGTTTCATTTCATAATAAATGCATCAAATTAAAAGTCTAAGCTCCGGACATACAAAAAAGAACCTCTAATGAAGGGAAGCATCTTCAAAAACATAAAGTGAAGTGAATAACAACATAGTTTTCTCCTGACATCTTATAGCTTCAACTATCCAAACATGCTTCTCGAGCTCCAGGTCTAGCCAGCTGCAACATCATCTATTCATAGCCAACTTACGTGCGAGTTTCTCAAGCTTTTTTTTAGCGCCAAGATCCATTCTTCCAGCAAATTTTCACCTCCGGAGGGCATAGTGGTATCCATCTTCTGAGTAATCGAGCCAATCTCATCTGTATCATTGTAAAACATTCCACACCAGCCTTCCGCAGAAATTTGCGTTCCTCATACTCCATAGAACAACAGAAGTGATCATATTTACGACTCAATTTTTCTTATTATTTATCCATGATCTAGCACATTTTCATCGCCCACCGGGTAGGGCAAAGAGGTGGACCATTGAGGCCCAGTGACCGACATGAGTTCAGTTATAAGAGGAGAGATCCGGATTATAGATACGGTTCAGATCAGGTTGCTGCAGTAAATATGGATCATCCTGACAGCCAGAGACCAAAAAATGAGGGTCCAGCTTGGAGGCCGAATCAAGGTGCCTGGGCAAAGAAAGTGTGGGATGGACCGAGTCCACCTCTAACTTTCGAGGCAATGATAGATGGGCCTTGCCGTTATCACACAACAGACCCACGCAAGCCGGACAATCATTCAACTCGGAATTGCAGCTGGCATCATCGCATCCAGGCAGAAGGTCAGAGAGGTCCACCTCAGAGAGGTGCTCCTAGACCGAATTTCAGGCCAAATACGCCTTTATCCGGAGCCAATGCAACCCCGGTGAACGAAGGAGCTCCAAGGCCGGCAGCCACAAAGCCGGTTAACCTCGTAAATATGGGAGGCAACAACAACAATGCTGGTCCGAGTCGGCAAGGTGGATACCCCGGAAATGATTACAAGGAAGCTCATCAAAGTTATGTGGTTTTTGTGACCGAGCCAACTGACAAGAAAAGTCAGCTACGAAGGGCGAAGGAGGTGAACGCAGTCACACCAGCAGTACCAAAATACCTGAACTGGTCCGAGCAGGAGATCACTTGGAGCAGGGCTGATAATCCCAGGGTTATGCCAAGCCCAGGAAACTACGCGCTGGTGGTGGATCCGACTTTGGTTGGACCAAAGATTAACGTGAAATTCACTCGAGTCTTGGTTGACAATGGCAGTGCTATAAACATCATGTATCGGGACACAATGGTCAAGTTGGGTTATTCGCCAAATCAGCTGCAGCAGAGCAGTTGCACCTTCCATGGTATAGTACCCGGGGTGTCTTGTTCCCCAATGGGTAAGATCTGGGTGGATGTGCTGTTTGGTACCAAGGATAATCACAGACTTGAGAGTCTCGAATTCGAGGTGGTAGACTTGGAGAGCCCATACCATGCTCTGCTCGGCAGGCCGGCATTAGCCAAGTTCATGATATCCACTCATGTGGCCTACCTCAAGATGAAGATGCCTGGCCCGAATGGTATCATCACCGTTGCAGGAGATTACAAGAAGGCCATACTGTGCGCCACGGTCGGTTCCACCTTAGCCGAGTCGTTGGTGATCCAAGCTGAGAAGAGCAAGATGCATTAGGTAGTGGCGATGGCGAGGTAAGCTCAGCTCGGCGTGCTGGCCATGACCAATCCGGATGCAGGTGCAACATTTGAGGTGCCCAAGGAGACAAAGAAGATCCCCATTGACCGGGAGAATCCGGAGCGCATGGCCATCATTGGTGCTGGGTTGGGCGAGAAATAGGAAAGCGTGCTCTGTCACTTCCTTCGTGAGAATCGGGATATCTTTGCATGGTCGGCTAAGGACCTGCCTGGTGTTCCGAGGGAGTTGGCAGAGCACTCTTTATTTGTCAGGCCGGATGTGAAGCCGGTAAGGCAACCGACTCGGCGTCTTTCAGATGATCGAAGAAAAGTGGTGCTTGATGAGCTGGCTAAGCTACTTGCAGCCGGATTTATTATGGAAGTGTTGCATCCAGGCTGGATATCCAATCCGGTTCTGGTAGAGAAGAAGAAGGACGAACCAGCGGTGGTCAAGGTGTGGCGTATGTGCATCGACTTCACCAACCTGAACAAGGCGTGCCCGAAGGATCCCTTTCCTTTACCTCGGATTGATCAAGTGATCGATTCTACTGCTGGGTGTGAGTTGTTGTCTTTTATTGATGCGTACTCTGGTTTTCACCAGATACCACTGAACCCCAAAGATCAAATAAAGACTGTTTTTATTACCCCGTATGGGGCGTATTGCTATCGTGTCATGTGTTTCGGTTTGAGAAATGCCGGTGCAACTTATCAGAGATGTATGCAGAAATGCTTACATTCTCAAATGGGCAAAAATGTACAAGTGTATGTCGATGATATCATCATCAAAACTAAAGAAAAACGCACTCTCCTCGAGGACCTCGAGGAAACATTTGTGAACTTGAGAAAGTATCGGTTAATATTGAATCCGGATAAATGCACCTTTGGTGTCCCGGCTGGAAAGTTGCTCGGTTTCCTTGTATCGAGCCAAGGTATTGAAGTGAATCCGGCTAAGATCCGAGCCATAGAAAACATGAAATTTCCTAAACGTCTAAAATATGTACAAAAGTTCACCGGGTGTCTAAAAGATGTACAAAAGTTCACCGGATATCCAATGTCGGGGGGCTGCCCCCGGGTAGGGCAAAGAGGTGGTGTTGGGAGCTATAAAGTGGAAAGGAAAGTCAATCCGGGTTACTCAAGCCGGATCACTTGGATCGGATCGGTTGAGAAAGTCGGTTAGTACTCAATCTTGTTTAAGTACAGGGAGACGCCAAAGGGGAACAGGCAAAGTCTAGCCGGATCAGAAGAAGAGATCCGGCTCAACTAGCCAGGTTACCTGGAAGAGATCCGGCTCAACTAGCCGGGTTGCTTGGAAGAATCCGGCTTACCAGCAATGTCGGATAATGCACAAGGGCCGAGTAATGTCAGTAAGTTCACGGGTCCTGCAGGCCTCCTGCCCGAGGCTCATAAGACAGCCAGGTCGAAACACGGGATTCCTGGGAGCGCAGCAACCTAGGAGCTGACTCGGCCAATTCGGGAAAGGGGCTATAACCTAGACCCGGTGGGCTACACCTGCCATTGCCCGAAGTGGCAAGATAGGCCTGCTAGGGCCTGACAGTCCAGCCGTTGGACTGACAGGGGGCAGAGGCTTGTCCTCTTCCACTTGGAAGTGCCATTGTCTCATGGAGCCAGGGGCAAAGAAGTAACTCGGCAAGCCTTTATATACAGCACCACCACCTCCTGTGTGGAGGACGAACCCTAGAGCTCATTTTCCCCCCTTGGTAGCTTCTTCTTCATCGTGATTTCTCACCATTGTTGCTTCATACAGCTCGAGGAGCACTTTGTACTTGTCACCATTGAGATATAAAGAGACTAGGCTAGTGCTGCAGTAGGGGTGTTACCTCCACAAGAGGGCCCCGAAGCAGGGTACATCGTGGTGTGCTTTGTGTTTTTGGTTTCTTGGTTTCTTGTTTATGTTCTTGCGGTTTCTTGCGTGTTCTTGCTTGTGCACTTCTTGAGTGCATAAACCCTCCCCGGTTCCCCCAACGCTCTTTCGGCCCCATCTTAGCCATACCTATGGCATCTGCCGTGATCCCACCACGACAGTTGGCGCCCACTGTCGGGGGGCTGCCTCCGGGTAGGGCAAAGAGGTGGTGTTGGGAGCTATAAAGTGGAAAGGAAAGTCAATCCGGGTTACTCAAGCTGGATCACTTGGATCGGATCGGTTGAGAAAGTCGGTTAGTACTCAATCTTGTTTAAGTACAGGGAGACGCCAAAGGGGAACAGGCAAAGTCTAGCCAGATCAGAAGAAGAGATCCGGCTCAACTAGCCAGGTTGCCTGGAAGAGATCCGGCTCAACTAGCTGGGTTGCCTGGAAGAATCCGGCTTACCAGCAATGTCGGATAATGCACAAGGGCCGAGTAATGTCAGTAAGTTCACGGGTCCTGCAGGCCTCCTGCCCGAGGCTCAGAAGACAGCCAGGTCGAAACACGGGATTCCTGGGAGCGCAGCAACCTAGGAGCTGACTCGGCCAATTTGGGAAAGGGGCTATAACCTAGACCCGGTGGGCTACACCTGCCATTGCCCGAAGTGGCAAGATAGACCTGCTAGGGCCTGACAGTCCAGCCGTTGGACTGACAGGGGGCAGAGGCTTGTCCTCTTCCTCTTGGAAGTGCCATTGTCTCATGGAGCCAGGGGCAAAGAAGTAACTCGGCAAGCCTTTATATACAGCACCACCACCTCCTGTGTGGTGGACGAACCCTAGAGCTCATTTTTCCCCCCTTGGTAGCTTCTTCTTCATCGTGAGCTCTCACCATTGTTGATTCATACAGCTCGAGGAGCACTTTGTACTTGTCACCATTGAGATATAAAGAGACTAGGCTAGTGCTGCAGTAGGGGTGTTACCTCCACAAGAGGGCCCCGAAGCAGGGTACATCGTGGTGTGCTTTGTGTTCTTGGTTTCGTGGTTTCTTGTTCATGTTCTTGCGGTTTCTTGCGTGTTCTTGCTTGTGCACTTCTTGAGTGCATAAACCCTCCCCGGTTCCCCCAACGCTCTTTCGGCCCCATCTTAGCCATACCTATGGCATCTGCCGTGATCCCACCACGACAGTTGGCGCCCACCGTGGGGCAGATTGAGGCGTTGGAGGGAGTTTACATCCGGACGGGCTCAGGCGAGCGTGTTCTTTCTGGGCTTATCGCCAAGATCGGCGAGTTCACCTTCGTCAGCGACAATGCAGGGTGTTTCGCCGGCAAGCCCTTCCCCGAGCATGGCTTCCTGATGATGCTTGGTAGCTTCGTCACCTATGCTGCTGTCGAGGCTGTTCGCGAGTACCCGGCGCAGGTGCTCGTGGCCGAGGACCCTCCTTCTTTCCGCGCAGCTCTCGGACGGCGTAGCGCTCGCCCTGGGAGTAGTGTGGAAGTGATGATGACCGGACCAAGTGCTGGAGCAGGTAAAGGAGATGCCGGCAATAGCGTGTCCGAGGAGCTGATCACGCCAACCGATCCGGTTGACAAGCCGACTCGGACGGCAAAGTTCCCAAAGGAGAAACCAGATCCGGTTGGTCCACTTGGCATGTCAAGTAAGGAGGTTCCCTTAGAGGATGTCCTGGAAAAGTTAGCTCGGCCAGTGGCACCTGGGGCAAATGTAGAGCTTACTATAGCTCAGTTAGAGGCAGAGCGCCTGAGGTTGCAAAGAGAAGCCCGGTTGGTGGTAGAGTCTAGGCAAGCATTTGATAGAGATATGAGAGAATATAATGCTGCCAATGGTATTACCGAGGGTTTCACTCCGGTAGCGCCTCACCCGCGCAAGAGAGCAGATTTGCGCAACAGGGGTAAGGACCTCAATGATGAGTTAGCTAGAGCCGCAAGGTCAAGCTCGAGTAAGGCTACTAGTCATAGATCAGGTACAGGCAAGCCGGTGTATAGCTCCCCGGCCAAAAATCTTAGGGCTGCAGCGGCAGCACGAGCCGAGTTGACCACATTAACCGGGGATGCTTGGCGCAAGCAGGCAGAAAGAGTCAATGAGCTGGTTGATGTGTGTAACCGGCAGAATGAGGCTTTCCGGAAAGCTAATCCGGACGCTGGTGGTTCTCGAGTGGTAGTGTCGGCTAAGGCTGTTAGCCAGAGATCCAAGGGGCAAGCGTCATCTCCGCATGTCGGAGCTGACCGGGCCCAAAGCGTGAATTCGGGCAAGAGCAAACAGCTGCAGGCCTATGATGCCGAGTATGCCGGCAAGCAGCTAGCTGCTCAAGGAAGAGGTGGCCAGAGCAGAAACAATGGCGGTCAAGGCGATCCGGGAGCCGGGAGGGGTAATTCGGCTGGCCGAGGTCAACCACCTCGTCCCCCAGGGCAGAATCAACCCCAGCAGGAGCAGCAAGTAATGGTGCAAGCGCAGCAGCAAGGTGGTGGCCAGGCGGGCTACCGCCATGATGATGGTAATTCGGCTATGGCGCGAGCCGGATACCAAACGTATGATAATGCACTTGCGTCCAGGCTGGGATCTCGTACATTGGCTCCGGATGATCAGCGTCTCAGGTTGGATAGGATTTACCAGTCCGAGAGGCTGGAAGAGCAAGGCCCACCAGGTCCTCCATGCTTTGGGCCTAGGATCATGAACGAGCCGAATGTGCCGTTGTTTCAGCTTGGCCGAATCACAAAGCCGTATAACGGCAGCACTAAGCCGCAGGATTGGCTGATAGATTATGTATCCTCGGTGCACATTGCGGGGGGCAATCGTCGATGGGCGGTCCGGTATCTCCCGCATATGTTGCAAGGGCCAGCCCGGATTTGGCTGAATAACTTACCAGAGGGTAGTATGAACTCTTGGATGGATTTGGAACAGGCATTTTACAGCAACTTCTCCAGCACGTGCAAAAGGTCAAACCGACCTCAGCTCTTGTCTGCGTGCAGGCAGGAAGAGCGGGAGACAGACCGAGAATTTTTGACTCGGTGGAGCAACATTCGCAATTCTTGTGAAGGTGTCGTGGAGGAGCAGGCCATTTCTTGGTTCGCGCAGGGTTGCCGACACGGCACCCCGCTTTGGCAGAAGCTCCAGAGGGATATGCCAAAGACCCTGGCGGAAATGATTCGGATAGCAGATACATATGCTCTTGGCGATCCGACGCAGCCAGCGTTGGATGTGGTGGGAACAAGCAGGAGGCAACCGGTTAATAACCGAACTGGACCATTGAGGCCCAGTGACCGACATGAGTTCGGTTATAAAAGGAGAGATCCGGATTACAGATACGGCTCAGACCAGGTTGCTGCAGTAAATATGGATCATCCTGATAGCCAGAGACCGAAAAATGAGGGTCCAGCTTGGAGGCCGAATCAAGGTGCCTGGGCAAAGAAAGTGTATGTCGATGATATCGTCATCAAAACTAAAGAAAAACACTCTCCTCGAGGACCTCGAGGAAACATTTGTGAACTTGAGAAAGTATCGGTTAAAATTGAATCCGGATAAATGCACCTTTGGTGTCCCGGCTGGAAAGTTGCTCGGTTTCCTTGTATCGAGCCGAGGTATTGAAGTGAATCCGGCTAAGATCCGAGCCATAGAAAACATGAAATTGCCTAAATGTCTAAAAGATGTACAAAAGTTCACCGGGTGTCTAGCCTCGCTGAGTCGGTTTGTGAGTCGGCTAGGAGAAAAAGCCTTACCCTTGTATCAATTGATGAAAAAGAGCACCGGGTTCACATGGACCCCGCAGGCAGATTCGGCTTTCAATGAATTAAAAAAGATGTTGTCCACTGCACCAATTCTGGCATCACCTTTGCCGAATGAGCCAATGCTACTTTACATTGCGGCCACTAACCGGGTCGTAAGTGTGGTGATAGTGGTAGAGCGAGAAGAGGAGGGTAAATCCGTGCAGAGACCGGTGTACTATTTAAGCGAGGTGATCTCGACCTCGAAGCAGAACTATCCTCACTACCAGAAGATGACATATGGTGTATACCTGGCGGCCAAGAAGTTGAAACATTACTTCCAGGAGCACCCGATCACCGTAGTATGTGAAGCTCCAATCTCGGAGATCATTGGGTGCAAAGATGCGACTGGCCGAGTTGCCAAATGGGCAATAGAAGTGTCTCCTTACACCCCGCATTATGAAGAAGAGATGCTATCAAGTCTCAAGCTTTACCGGATTTCCTTTGTGACTGGGCCGAGATGCAGTATGAGCCACCCAAGCCGGATTACAATTACTGGAAGTTGCACTTTGATGGCTCCAAAACCAAAATCGGACTGGGTGCTGGGATAGTACTCACATCACCGAAGCAAGATCAGTTGCGATATGTGTTGCAGATTCATTTCTCAGCATCAAACAATGTGGCCGAATATGAGGCACTGATCCATGGGCTTAATGTGGCTAAGGACATCGGCATCCGCCGGATAGAATGTTTTGGTGATTCAGATTTAGTGGTGCAGCAGTCTTCTGGAAATTGGGATGCCCTTGATGCCAATATGGCACTATATCGATTTCATGTCCAGAAAATTTCAGGATTTTTTGAAGGCTGCGAGTACAAGCACATACCTCGGCTGGAGAACGAAGCTGCTGATATCTGTCAAAACTCGGGTCGTCTAGGGATGCAATCCCACCCGGGATATCCTTGAATCACCTAAGGATCCCTTCAATCAAGCCTTCACCTGATTCCGAGTCAATTTTTATCCCAAAGCAAGAATCTGAAGCTGTTCCTATGAATGTTGATGTCGGGTACATTTGGGAGGACCCGGGGACTGCATGGCGAGACTCGGGGACTGCGCACCGAGACTCGGGGAATGCTACCCAAATCTTAGGGAAGAGGGGAAGAGAGGAAGATGGTGCTAACCGAATCTTAGGGAATGGACAGAGACTGATAGAAGAATAATGGCGGCCGAACCAGTGGAAATAGATGAGCACTTATTCCCTTTGCATCCAGTACCGGAATGGGCTGAAGAAATCATGAAGTTCATGTCGGAGGGGAGTTTGCCAAATGATGAAACCGAAGCTAGGCGAGTGCAGAGGAGGTCCAAGGGTTACACCATCATAAACAAGGAGTTATACAAAAGGAGTGCAACCGAGGTGCTACAACGTTGCGTGGAGCCAGCCGAGGGCAAGGAGATGCTCCTGGAGATACATCAAGGAGAATGTGGGCATCATTGCAGTACAAGAGCCCTGGTGGCTAAAGTATTCCGGCATGGGTTTTACTGGCCCACTGCTCATGCAGATGCAGAGGACATAGTCCGAAAATGTGAAGGATGCCAAAGGTTTGCCAAGCAGACACACCTACCCGCATCGGCGCTCAAAACAATTCCTATCACTTGGCCGTTTGCTGTGTGGTGTTTGGATATGGTGGGAGAATTCAAGCCGGCTAGGGTAACATGACACATATGCTGGTGATGGTGGATAAGTTCACCAAGTGGATAGAGGTGAAACCGATCCGGAAAGTGGATGGTCATTCGGCTGTAACTTTCCTGAAAGAAATCATTTTGAGATACGGTTACCCCCATAGCATCATCTCGGATAATGGCACGAACTTTGCTGTGGGAGAGTTTGCCCGATTCTGCATGAATAAGGGGATCCGGTTAGACATAGCCTCAGTGGCACACCCAGAGTCCAATGGACAGGTGGAAAGATCAAATGCTTTGGTATTAGCTGGGATAAAAGCCCGGTTAATAGAACCTCTGGTAAAGACTCCGGGGTGCTGGATAGATGAGATACCGTCAGTACTATGGGGTTTAAGGACCACGCCGAATCGGTCAACTGGCTATACGCCATTTTTTCTGGTATATGGGGCAGAAGCAGTGCTACCCACTGACATAGAATATGATGCACCAAGGGTGACAATGTATACGAAACCGAGGCAAAAGAGGCCCGGGAAGATGCAGTGGATCTGCTAGAGGAAGCAAGGAATTGGCCCTATCTCGGACAGCAGTATATCAGCAGGGTCTCCGACGTTATCATAGTCGGAAGATCAGCCCTCGAGTGTTTCATGAAGGAGATCTAGTACTAAGGCTGGTGCAGCGCAGCAAAGGCCGACATAAGTTATCACCTCCATGGGAGGGACCATTCATTGTGAGCAAGGCTATGCACAATGACTCGTACTACCTTGTAGACGCACAGGAACAAGGAAGGATGGCCTGGACAGACCCGGAGAAGAAACCAAGCGACCCTGGAATGTAGCTCTGCTTCGACCCTTTTACTCTTAAGGGGCGCAATGTATGTATCTCAGTTTATCATAAATGAAATTTCGGCAATCCGAGTCTGGACTCGGGGACTGCCTCGTCCTTATGCATGTGTTTTTTATTACTGTTTTGTCCATACCGTTCATGTGTCGGATTGTTTTGAACCTCGTCCCAAAATTCAAGTAATGTATGCTGTGTTGTTGATCTCGTGACTCGACTGACAAACACCAAAATGGTAGTCAAGAGCAGAGGTGGGGAATATGGGAAACATGAAAATGGACTCGGGGACTCGGTCCAAAACCGATTCGGCACATGTCGTTTACTAACCCCTGTTATTTCTTTTTTGTTTATGTTAGATGATTCTAAACCACAACTCGCATGTTTCAAGTATTGTATGCTATGATTCCTATCTTGTGACTCGACTGTCAAACACCTAAAAGGTAGACAAGAGCAGAGATTCGGCAAAAATAGTAAACAAGAAAACAGACTCGGGGACTCGGTTTAAGATGATCCAACATAAACTTAGTCCGGATCACATTAAGCAAAATAAAAGTAGTCTCGGAAGAACTTAAATTGTATATTACATCTGCTCCCGGCATACCGGGGATTTAATGTTTTTCATTAAGATAATTCAGGAAGAAGGAGCCAGGTTGCAGGAGACTCGGTTGCAGGGATGACTCGGATGATGGAGGAACCTCGGTTGAAAGAGGACCCTCACTTGCAGGAATAACCTTGGACGGAGAGCTTGAAGGCTGGGCAGACTCGGAACATCCGGATCAGCTGAAGTTTTGGCGGTCTTGACTAAAGCTTGCTCTGTAGTCTTAGCCGAATCAGTGGCTGGCATCTTGGAGTCTTGGCTGGAGCTTGTTCGGCAGTCTTGGCCGAGTCAGAAGCTGGTACTTTGGTGGATTGATACGAGGTTGTTCGGCAGAGTTAGCCGAATCACCAGATTCGCCCTCAGACTCGGCGTATTCGTCAAGGGAGGCATCGTCCGATTCCTCTTCTTCAGATTCTTCCCCATCCGAGTAGACCGGAGCTTCAGATCAAGATGCTTGGTGTTTGCAAATTCGGCCATAAAGTTGGCAGCTTCCTCGCGGATCTTGATCCGGTTCGGATCTGAAGCCCATGAAGAACCCTCGCGAAGGGAGCGCACTTTGGCGAGATCAATCAGCTCATACCAAGACATGATAAATAGCAAACCTGCGTCAGCACCAGCGCGGGCGGACGAAGATCTCCACTGCTTTAACCGGGTCTCCGCCTGATCCAGGTCTTTGATTAGCTCGTCCGCAGACCGGACTTGCCGAGCTTCAGGAAACAAGACTCGGTGAGCTTTGAGACTTGCATTGAACAGATCAATGTGGGACTCCTTCAAAGGAGCAATCCGAGCTTTAAGTGCAGTAATGTGATCTTCGATATCCCACGTCTCTGGTAGGGGAGCTCCAGCTAACTTAGCTCTCTCAGCTCGGGCATCCCTCACAGCTTTGGCGGCTTGAAGCCGGATGCTGGTAAACTCTCCTACATTCAGATAAGCTAACACCGAATTAAACGAGGTAACACGAAACGATGTGTCGGATAAGAGCAGAGGAGAAGAGGAGATTCGGCAAACTTACGATCCATGTCTTCATTGAGGCTAGCAAGATCAGCAAGCCATTTCGCGCTGATCGCCTTGTGAGCAGCCAGATCATCTTTCGCCGCTTTAGCTTCGGCTTCAGCATCTGCAACGTGCGTTTGGATTTTCTTGTCCAATTCGGCCCGCTTCTCAAGCCCGGCTTTGAAAGTATCTCGCTCCTTCTGGATCGAGTCTTTCTCCCTCTGCAGCGTGTCCCGGTCTTTCTTGACCTTCTCCTTCACTTTTTCAACCCGGTCAAGCTCCCGCAGGAGCCGGTCACTTCTGACTTTTCCTCCGATAAAGCGCGCTTGTGCTCCTGATCTTTCTTTTTCATCTCCTCACCTTGCGCATCGAAGGAAGCTTGGAGGGCCTGGTGCTGCAGGACTAGCTGCTTAAAGATCCGGCTGCGAGCAGTCGTGGTTTCCTGAAAGAAAAAGGGTTAATGGCGTAAAAAGAGTCTCGGGGACTGGCACCCGAGACTAGCAGCATGGAGCCAAAACGAATCTCGGGGACTGGAGGCCCGAGATTAATAAAAAGAAAGTTGACCGAATCAATTGGAAAGAGACTCGGGGACTGGGAGTCCCACAAAATTTATGATCAAGTTTTAGAGATTCAAGCCGAATGACTTTCTTACTCGGAGGAGTATCAGTCGTTCGACCCGAATCTCGGGGACTGGGATAGTGTAGATTGATCATAATAAAAGCAGGATTCGGCAAGTTACCTCGAAGACCCGGTTAGCTTCAGCGACCGAGGCCTGCACAGAGTGTAGAGATTGAAACATCCGGCTAGGGCCAGCCGGATGCGGCGACGCTGAAGTGGTTGAGCCTTCGGCAAGGTCCGCAGCATTCCAAGCTTTAACAAATTGCTCTGCGGAGCCGAGGTTGTCGCCGCTCGGAGTGCGGAGATTCGGCAGAACCTGGCCACTAAGGCGGGCGCGAGTGATCGCCTCAGAGAGTTGATCATGCACCCGAGTGCTGATGGAGCGGCGGAAACCGGCTTGCTAGCAACCATCTGCTTATCCGAGGTGGTTGGAGTTGTGCCAAAGGTGACCTGAGTCGGCTTAGGTAGAGGCGATGCGCCCGGGGTCTTGGCTGGATCTGGCTGTTTCGGTTGGTTCTGGACGCTTGCTGTGGTGGTTTAGATACTTCCTGTTGCTGCTTCTGCTGCTTCTCGAGAGGTTGCTGCTGTGCTGCTTCTTCTTCTTCTGCTGCTCTTGATTCAGAGCCTTGGCGGTAGGGCGAGGATCCGGCTTAGTCAAAGACTTAGCCGAAGTCTTAGCTTTTTCCTTCTCCAACTCCTTCAGAGGGCGGGCCAAGTTGAATCTCGGGTAGAACCCGAGATTTCCTCACTCTCCAGGTCAATAACCGACTCTGGAACGAGAGTCGGCGGAGGAGTTTTGGCGGTTGTGGCACGCGCGGGAGAGGTGACAGCCTTTTTAGGAGACTGGTGCTCCATGGCCGTATCCAGTGGAGGAATGGGAGAAAGAATGGATGAATGAGTTTGCTCGGTGACGAGGACGTCACTGCATAGAGCAAAGTAAACAGTTAACTCGGATAAAGATGACTCGGTTAATAAAGGAAGAAAGCAAATGAAATTGGCATTACCCCTTGGTAGTAGGCATGGCCTTGAGCCGATTCGGTTTGGAGGCAGTTTTCTTCATTCTCTTGGCTGGAGGGGCATCTGATCCGGACGCATCAGGGCGTTTCCGAGATGTCCCTTGAGCATCCGGTTTGGCTGGAACACAAGGTTGTGACCATGAAATCGGAATGGCATCAATAGGATCTAGGATCCAGCAATCATCATCTTCATCCTCGGAAAGGTTGTAAATAGTCGGTTGCTTACCCTTGCGAATGGGCTTGGCGCGCGGAATCGGCAAATAATCGTCCGTATCCGCATCCTCTTCGCCCTCGCGCAGCGGGCTGCGATCCGGTCCCCACACTTTGGTGGAGAGATCTCCATCTTCGGTGATTTGGCGGTCGAACAGCTGCAGTAGAGTCAAGGCAAATCTGGATTAGTCCGATGTCATTTTGATGAAGTATGGATTGATTCGGAGAATGGTGAACTAACCTGTGGTGGAAGTGCATCTCGGTGGAACGGCTCCACGCCCCACCGCCACTTGTCCAACATCTCGGTGTAGGCAATGGCGTTTACCCGTCTCTTGACGGAAGCTCTGGTGAGGTCATGTTTGCTGATCCGGGTAGGATCTAGCAGACCACCCATGTGGCAAATCTTGTGCTTGCGTTGTTGAAGAGGACTGACCCGGCGACAGACGAAGGTCCGGAGGAGATCGTCCGCGAGCAGGCCTTTCTCCAGAAAATCCTCCAAAGTTTGATGTATGATTTGAAGCTCCGCAAGAGTGTCAGCCGGATCATATCTGAAGTTCAGTTCGGCTGTGGGGGGCTCGATCCTGAACTCGGGCAAGTTGAGAGCATCATGGCCTTCAACGCTCTTCACGTAGAAGAAGGACCTTTGCCATTTCTTGCAAGTATCCAGGCCAGTGATCCGGGGAAAGATGGAGCCCGTCCTCGGGGTAATGCTGGACGAACCACAGGCGGTCATCACCTTCGGGTCACTACCCGGGATCGTATGTTTCCGGAGGTGGAAGTACTTCGCCCAGGTTTCGACAGTCGGCCAGAGACCGAGATATCCCTCCATAAAGGAGGTAAAAGCCGACAGGGAGACAAAGGAGTTAGCCGGAAGGTGGTGAGGCTGCAGGCCGAAGAAATCTAGGAATCTCCGGAAGAAGTCACTCGCTGGGAGTCCGAATCCGCGCTCGAAGTGCGCTAGAAATACAACGCGCTCACCCGGTTGGGTGACCGGTTCGAGTTCTTTCCCCGGTTTTCGGCATATAACTTTAGGTGTTATACGCCGGGTGCTCAGCAGCCATTCCAGATCATCATTTGTAACGTCGGAACCCTCCCAACTGCCGGGGGGCAGCTTCGGCATATCCGAATCAGTCCTGCAAAAGGTCGGATATAGCCGAGTTAGGAGATGCGGAATCTCTAATCCAGAACGAATCGAATAAAGGTGTAACCGAATCAGCTGTTAAGGGATTCGGTAGAGGCTATCCCGGATAAAGTGGTCTAGTTACTGCGGAAAAGTAATTCGGCTAGTAACTACAAACACCTTTTCGTGAGAATCTAGGGTTACGCAAGATCTACCGCAGCAGTAAAATAGAGAAGAAATCCCGAGTAAAAATATGGTGGAACTGTTCAAGCAGTGGCAAGCCAAACTGGGGCAATCTAGTGCAAAACCTAGAAAGGAGATCTAGGGAATGCACTAAGGCGCGGCAATGGACTCGTTTGCTAGTGAATCTAGAAAAAGCAAGCGCAAGTTCATGGCGGAAGATGAACTCGTTTGAGGGAAGCATGGCTGGGGATGAAGAACTCACGATTGCAGTACGGCGAGGAAGAGGCCCGGTGAAGAAACGGCGGCGCAGGGCGCGGTGCGCGGCTCCGACGAGTTTTCTCAGGCGTTGTCGAGATCTCCGGCGCGGCGAGGTCGCAAGGGCGAAATCGCAGCGGCGTCAATGGCACGGTTGGAGTTCTCGAAGTGGGGGGTGCGGGGAAGAAGAAGAGGTAGCCCGCACCCCTATATATAGCCCCTAGCTGGTAACTGGCGCACTACCGCGCGGTTTTCGGGGCGTGGCCGGATGAAGTGTGCCCTGAAACTCTGCGGTCGCTGCTGTGGCCGTGTATTTCAAGCACATGATGGGTCATAGAATTGGAAGCGGTGGTGCGGATCAAGTGTGCCGGTCAGCGCAGAAACCGAGGAGACGCAGTCATTTAGTCAAATGCACTCAAGTACCTGATGGATCCGGATAATGTGCTGTCAGTGGCATGTCAAATCAAAGACCCGGATTACGGGGCTTTGCGCAGAGATTCTCAGCCAAGTGTCCCAGGAAATCCTGAGACAAATTTAGTCGATAAGAGATTCGGTTAAGGGTGTTTGTTTTTAACCTGCTACGGCCCTCCATCCGAGGCTGTAGGACCGCACCAGCTTCGGGGACTACTGTCGGGGGGCTGCCCCCGGGTAGGGCAAAGAGGTGGTGTTGGGAGCTATAAAGTGGAAAGGAAAGTCAATCCGGGTTACTCAAGCCGGATCACTTGGATCGGATCGGTTGAGAAAGTCGGTTAGTACTCAATCTTGTTTAAGTACAGGGAGACGCCAAAGGGGAACAGGCAAAGTCTAGCCGGATCAGAAGAAGAGATCCGGCTCAACTAGCCGGGTTGCCTGGAAGAGATCCGGCTCAACTAGCCGGGTTGCCTGGAAGAATCCGGCTTACCAGCAATGTCGGATAATGCACAAGGGCCGAGTAATGTCAGTAAGTTCACGGGTCCTGCAGGCCTCCTGCCCGAGGCTCAGAAGACAGCCAGGTCGAGACACGGGATTCCTGGGAGCGCAGCAACCTAGGAGCTGACTCGGCCAATTCGGGAAAGGGGCTATGACCTAGACCCGGTGGGCTACACCTGCCATTGCCCGAAGTGGCAAGATAGGCCTGCTAGGGCCTGACAGTCCAGCCGTTGGACTGACAGGGGGCAGAGGCTTGTCCTCTTCCTCTTGGAAGTGCCATTATCTCATGGAGCCAGGGGCAAAGAAGTAACTCGGCAAGCCTTTATATACAGCACCACCACCTCATGTGTGGAGGACGAACCCTAGAGCTCATTTCTCCCCCTTGGTAGCTTCTTCTTCATCGTGAGCTCTCACCATTGTTGCTTCATACAGCTCGAGGAGCACTTTGTACTTGTCACCATTGAGATATAAAGAGACTAGGCTAGTGCTGCAGTAGGGGTGTTACCTCCACAAGAGGGCCCCGAAGCAGGGTACATCGTGGTGTGCTTTGTGTTCTTGGTTTCTTGGTTTCTTGTTCATGTTCTTGCGGTTTCTTGCGTGTTCTTGCTTGTGCACTTCTTGAGTGCATAAACCCTCCCCGGTTCCCCCAACGCTCTTTCGGCCCCATCTTAGCCATACCTATGGCATCTGCCGTGATCCCACCACGACAAATGCCAACAAGTACCTTAACAATCTCAGAAGTCTCAGCCCACACTGGTTTAAAGATATCAAAGCTAAAGCATACATGGTCAACATTTTTAGCTCCAGCAAAAAAAGATACATCTTATCTCTTGTACGTGCTAACGTTTAGCCAAGTTATCCCTAGTGAGAATCTTGTTATGTGATACTATCATACTAACCATAAAAACACATGAACTGTTGCAGGGAATGAAAACTGGGGTAATCCCTCTGAAATTAATAATAACATAAAGCGATTTTGAGTCACAAACTCTAGAATTGTTAAATTTCCAAACCATCTGATAATTTTCATCAGTTAGAACTAAAACTTGGACAATAGCAACAACTTTATCACATTGCTCATGTAACCTTATGTTAAAACATCTCCTAGTAGAAAGTTTAAAAACTCACTATTGTCCTAGATTTCGCCGATAGAACAATTTGGTTCATTACATAACACATACAACTGCCAAGTATATCACAGAGCCAAGGAATTAATGACTCTAATAGCCCACTTAGGGATTTGAGATAAATAAAAGATAAACATATATACTTGGTAGCAAGCAAGATCTGATTAAAAGTTATGCTTTGATTGTATATTGCTTGTAGAATATTTTGATAACATCAAAACCTCATACCTATAAAAGGGTGATTCTAAAGACAAATCTAATTTTACCAATTCTTTTATTCCACAATGCCTATAAAATATGGCAGTAATTATTGGTCAAACCATGAATCTTGGTAAAAACACCGCTTATAAATTGAAACGAGTAGAGAGGCTTATTATTACGTAGATGCTGACCCTAAGCCTCCTCCCCATTATAACCGTGGGTATTTCCATCCAAAATTATCCTCTAGTCAGGGTTCTGGGGGGTAAAAAAAACACACCCAATAAAATGAAACAAAAGTAAGTAGCATTATTTTCTTCAAAACTTTGTTTGGGCTCGTAGCCCCGCACTGGATCCACCATGTCGGATCCACGTGGTACATGTGTTCCTTGATGTACGTGCAACAGATCGCTCCACTATACCCTGCGCAGCATCGGATGTGTTTTGTTGAAATATCACCGTCGTTTTCTTAATGGCACTGGACGTGAGTGAAACCGTGATTCAGGCTTCGCGACTTGAGTTGATAATAACTTGATTAATCCCGACGCGTGTCGGACCACGGAAAGGTGAAAGGGAGATGAGCCAGTCAGGTAGGGCTGGGCCTGAAGCTCGAGGCTCGAGGCTCGGCTCGGGCTCGACAAGGCTCGGCTCGGGCTCGGCTCGGCCCGAAGGTGGTGCAAGCCAAGCCTAAACCTTCCGGACAAGGCTCGAGGCTCGACAAGCTCGCTCGGTGAAGCTCGCAAGCCGGCTCGAAGGCTCGATGAAAAATAAAAAAATTGGACATGGCCTTTGCTAAAAATGTAACATTTGACAATTGTAATCAACAAGACAACAATATAGCATCAATATATATGACAATGACATCAACTAAACATAACAGTGGTATCCATGAACCATGATACATCACAAACAATAGATGGGATCGACACAAGGCAACAAACAATAGTCTCATACATGATACATCACAAATAGGCCCTAATCACAAACAATAGTCTCATACATCACAAACACAAATGCACTTAGTTCAACAAATAGAACACTTGTAGATCGATCCAAACACAAGTCTTAACATAAAGTTCAACCACAAAAGGACCCTTGCGCCATCTCATCTTCTTGTCGGCGCTTGTCACTTGTTACTTTGTAATTGTTAGAGACCATGTCGAATCTGAAGTGTACACAAACAAATTTCGGTAAGCACATACAAAAAATAAGCACCATTTATACTAGTTTGCATCAGGTTTTTGTTGTAGAGATAGTTTCAGCAAGAATACACAAGAAATAAGCATCATTTCTACTTGTTTGCATCAGGTTTTTGGTTGTATAAAAAGCTCCAGCAAGCTAATGACGTAAATAAGCACCATTGACACTATTTTGCTTTAGTTATTTGGCTGTATAAAAAGTTGCAGCAAGCAATTATAGCAAATAAGACTCATTTGTACTATTTTGCATCAGGTTTTGCTTTAGGTTTTGCAAATAAGACATCAAATAGAACTTACCAATTGCTCCCCACCACACTTTTTGGAAACAAAACGGTCTCAACATCATCATCATCATCTGGCTCCTAAAAGAAAGAAAACAAGGAAGCTACATGAGAATGAGAAATCTAGTAAAGACACATATAAATGCATATAAAACAAATAACACATACCATTTCCATTGTAACTTTGGTACCATTTTGAGAACCTTTAATCCAGCTAGAAGAACACACCAATGCCTCAACCATGGCTGGCTTTAGAGAACTCCTATAGTCATCAAGAACACGTCCCCCGGTGCTAAAAGTTGACTCCGAAGACACAGACGTGGCTGGTATACTCAAGAAATTCTTTGCCATCTTTGCTATCACGGGGTATCTATGTGCATTCAGCTTCCACCACACTAGCACATCAAAGTTTGTGTTCCGCAAGCTCTCATTTTGCTCAGCAAGATACTTGCCAAGCTCATTCTTTGATGTCTCCAATTCAGATTCGCTCAAGAAGTAGGAAAAATCGCTAGCACTTGAGGGTAGAGAGGAAGTTGTATCATCAAATGAAGAGGAGGATTTATTTGCTCTATAAGAATCAGCCTTCTCATGTCGGTGATGCATCTCATATGTGTCATACAATTTTGCTAGCTCATCACCTATCAAGTTATATTCAGCCATAGCTTTCTCATGATCATAGATCTTTTTGAAACACCACAATATGTATCTCAGCTTGTACCTTGGGTCAAGAATGGTAGCAATCACCATGACATTATTGGGCTCATCCCAATACTTGTTGAATTTATCCATCATTGCCTCCCCCATAACTTTCAAATTAGGATCGGTGGACCACAATATGTATCTCAGCTTGTCCGGGACAGAGATGCAAACTACACATGGAAGCCCTCACATGATGAATGGACATTGTTCAACACCATTTCACCGATTCTTGCTCGGTTGGCTGAGGTTTCTACCGCATTCTCTGGCTCTAAATATCCTACTTCCAACATATTTTATCCTCACATTGTCAATGTGAAAATTGCACTTAGAGATGCTTGTGAGTCCACCGATCCATATCTTCTGATAGCACGTACCCCGTGGCATGCAGTCACGAGGAGCAGGCTAATGACCTAAACACTAACAGTTGACAGTTGTACGTACAACTGCACAGTCACGGGGACGGGGTGGTGCTCATCATCGTCCCACGCGACAACGCCGCGAGCACGGCCGCGGCAGTGACCCGCTCGGGCCCCGCCGACCGCACCACGAGCGTGTGCGTGACGGTGTCCTCCGCAACCGCCATGTCCGACGCCTTGATGGCGAGGTGTCCGTCCCTGATGGCGTTGAAGGCGCCAGAGACGGGGTGCGAGTCCAGCGGGGTGGTCACGCGCAGCACCACCTCGTCCTCCTGCATTGTTGCCTTCACCTCCACGGACGGGCTGTGCGCGGCCGCGGTGTCGGCCCTGCGGAGGCGGGCCTCCAGCTCCTGGATGTAGGCGATGGCGTCGCTGATCAGCGACGCCTTGTCCATCTTGGAGATCTTGGGCACCACCGCGCGCAGCGCGTAGAACCGCTGGTTCAGCTTCTCGCGCCGCTGCCGCTCCGCCTCCACGTGGTTCAGCGGCTCCTCCCGCCCGTTCGCCGGCTTGCGACCCCGCTTCCGCGGCCTCTGCTTGTGCGCGTCCACCGGCTGCTTCGCGAAGCTCATGCTCTTGGTCTTGGTGGGAGGCTCCGCCGTGGGTTTCGCTTTGACCACCACCACTTCCTTCTTGGACGGTTGCCCGCCGAGCCGCATTGGGGCGGTGCAGCGCGAGAAATCCTTCCCGAAGATCCTCATGTACTCATCCGACGAGGCGGCCTCGACGACGCGGAAGGTAGATTGGATGGCGCGCAGAACCTCGGGGCTCTCCCGGATGGCCGCGACGGAGCCGAGCTCCAGGACGCCGCTCTCGCACGGCAGGAAGACGACGGTGCGCAGCCCGGCGGACCGCGCGAGGGAAGTGCGTACGTACCAGCCGGGTAGCTGGCGGGGATAATCCGCCACGGCGGCCCAGGCGTGTCGGCCGGAGGCCAGCGCCCGGCCCGGCCCACCGGTGTCCTCGGGGAAGGAGAAGTACATGGACGCGAGGAAGTACATCTCGGCCCCGGTGACGCGGTCCAGCCGGAGCGCGTAGTCGGCGCCCTCCTCCTCCCCGCCGCCGTACAGCGCGTGCAGCCGCAGCAGGACGCGCTTGCGCGCCAGGCTCATGTCGGCGTCTTCCTCGGCCTCGGGCGCGTTGTCCTCGCCGTGCGGGGTGGCGTCGCGGCAGTGTCCGTCGCCCCAGCCGAGCACGGGACGGCTGCCGGCGCCGGCGCGGGACTGTTGCCAGTAGATGCCGTACGTCCAGGGTCCTGCAGCCCGCTCGACGAGGTCGTGCAAGCGCGTCTGGAGCTCGGGCGACGAGGACGAGGATGCCGGAGGACCTTCGAGGTGCGGCGGCGTGGTGGCGAGGTGGTGCGCGGCGTCCGGCCCCAGCACGGCCGCGAAGATCGCCGCGTCCGTGTCAGACCACGACATGCGGCCGTAGTACTCCGTGTCTGTCGCCATACTCTCGGACGTACGCGTTTGTCAAAGAAATCGACCGGACCGAACGGACGACAAGCGCGTACCTAGAATGGTAGCTATGCTCTCGATCGATCGGTTGGGTTGTTTCACGGTTTCACCAGAGCTTGCGGTTTTATATAGAAAGCCGGGCTGGCGGGGAAGAAGTTGATTTGCTGCGGGCGACTGTGGTGTGCAATGGCGAGTGTGCTCTCAAGTCGCACGTTGTGTGGAGTGGACGTGAACGTGAGCCGGGAGATCGATCTGTCGCGCCCGCGCGGCCGTACGTAGGAGTAGCCGAGTAGGACAGACAAGGTAGGAGAGCCAGGTTGTGCGCATGCGCGCGCTCTTAATTTGGGGGCGATCGAGGTGGTCGCGGCACGTGAATCATGTTGGCATGGCATGCAGTAAGGTGAGCAGTCCAGTCAGTCTGTTCTTTCTAGATGCCCAGAACCTCTGCGAGGTAGTCATGTTGGCATACATGATCTGTTCATCTTTGTGGTCCGCAAAGAAGTTCATAGCCTGGATCAGTAATGCTGGAGTGTACAGATTAGGAGCCTGAACATTCGCTCTCGTGTAGATTTTCTTCATTTGAGCGTAGTTGGTTATGGGTTGGTTTAGGAACTTGTTGTCCTTCGGGTGGATCTAATATTGACAAGACAGATTGTTATAGTGTAGAGACTAGTTCAGGTTGCTAATGAACAAGGAAAAGCAAAATACGAGTCCATGTGAGGGTACACGGAAACTAACCCTGTGGTGTGCTAGCAAATTCACTTCATCCATCATGAGAGCCGATCTGTCTTCAATCCTAACCCACTTGGCTCTCCACTTACTTAGATGGTTGTAAATTTGAGTGCTGGTGATAGTAAGCCCAGTAAAGTCAAGAACATCATCGCTCACCTTCTCTAACGTACTGATCTTTGAAGCCTTTGTCAAAGTGGATCCCCTTCTGCACTAGCTCAACAACCCTGTTCAGAACAAAGAGTGACAGAGGAGGTGACCAGTGAATTACCAGCCTATGAGGCGCTTCATCAGTCTCAGAGTGCACTCTCTTCTTAGGCCCCTTGGTAGGCATCTCAGATTGCATAGGTGAGTCAGGGAATGCATCCATAGGGATTGCATTCAGAGGCACTACATCCAGAGGCTTGGAGGGCGGTGCAATGTCGTTCAGATCAGGTAGTGCATTCTCACACAGCATTTGCAGAGGGACTCTGCTCTTACGGCGGACCGTATCCTACATACACGATTATGTTGTTCTAGTCAGGCAAGCAATGATAAGCATGAATTTCTTAAGCACGATGCTTAACGGATTTGGAGATCCACACACTACACAATCAATCTATGAAGCCTACGGTAAGCAGCGGATCGCTGGAGGTCGCAGTCGAAGTCGCCTTCGCCTTGACACAAATCTCTCCCACCATCGCAAGAGCTCGAATAGGAGTTATGGCGGTTTTCGATTTGGAGGTGAGCTAAATAGAGGGGTGAACTGGGCGGGCGGTGACAGAATTTCTCCCGCTGCAATTTCGGAGCACGCGCCATCTCTGATGGCTGCAACAGCTATCCGCGACGTTAATCTAGGTCGCACGCTGATACGTCTCAAACGTATCTATAATTTTTGATGTTCCATGCTTGTTTTATACCAATTGCTACATGTTTTGCATCTACTTTATATCACTTTTATACATTTTTTGGGACTAACCTATTAACAAGATGCCGAAGTGCCAGTTCCTGTTTTCTGCTGTTTTTGTATTCCAGAAAAGCTAGTCTGGAAATATTCTCGGAATTGGACGAAACTACACGGGGGTGCCTATTTTTCCAGGACACGCCTGACGGAGCGAAGGAGCTGCAGAGGAGGGCCACCAGGAGGCCACACGCACCCAGGGCGCGGGCCCCCCTTCTGCCGCGCCCTGGGTGGTGTGGGCCCCTCGGGGGTCCGCAGCCGCCGCCCTTTCGCCTACTTATTCCCCCCGACGCGAAAACCCTAAGTACCAGAGCAAATATCCACGAAAAGATCTAGAGACGCCGCCGTCGTCAACCCTAGCTCGGGAGGGTTCAGAACCTCTTCCCGGCACCCTGCCGGAGAGGGGAATCGTCACCGGAGGCTTCTACATCGCCATGCCTGCCTCCGGAGTGATGCGTGAGTAGTTCATCCTTGGACTACGGGTCCATAGCAGTAGCTAGATGGTTGTCTCTCCACTTTGTGCCATCATGTTTAGATCTTGTGAGCTGCCCTACATGATCAAGATCATATTATTGTAATGCTACATGTTGTGTTTGCTGGGATCCGATGAACATTGAATATTATGTCAAGTTGATTATCAATCTATCTCATATGTTATTTAAGATCTTGCATGCTTTCCGTTACTCGTAGATGTTTTGGCCAAGTAGATGCTTGTAACTCCAAAAGAGAGTATTTATGCTAGATAGTGGGTTCATGTCTCCGTTTAACCTGGGACAGTGACAGAAAGTTCTAAGGTTGTGGATGTGCTGTTGCCACTAGGGATAACCTAACGATGCTATGTCCACGGACATATGAGTTTGTTTACATTACGCACTTTACTTAATGCAATTATCCGTTGCTTGCAACTTAATCCCAACGGGGGACTCGGATGACAACCCGGCGGTGGATTATTAGTCATAGATGCTGTTGGATAACGGTCTATGTATTATGTCGTAATGCCCAATTAAATATCATAGTAGTCAACATGTCATGTATATGCATTGTCATGCGCTCACTATTCGTCAATTGCCCAGCTGTAATTTGTTCACCCAACATGTTAGCTATCTTTTATGGAGAGACACCACTAGTGAACTGTGGACCCCGGTCCATTCTTTTACACTGATTAAACAACCACAAACTGCAAACTGTTCCTTTTTCATTCTCTGCAATTTAATACTCATTTTCCACACCATACGTTTAATCCTTTGTTTTCAGCAAGCCAGTGAGATTGACAACCTCACTGTTTCGTTGGGGCAAATTAGTTTGATTGTGTTGTGTGCAGATTCCACGTCAACAGTCCAGACTCCCTGCGACAGCTATTTTTCTGGCGCCGTTGACAACCTTCTGAAGAGTTGCTGCTCCTACTGGTTCGATAACCTTGGTTTCTTTCTGAGGGAAAACTTGCTGCTGACTACATCATACCTTCCTCTTGGGGTCTCCCAACGAACGTGTGTTTCACGTCATCACACGCCCGCAACCTGGCTCCACGAAAACGGCCGATTCGGCCTTTCCAGCGGGCCGGACCCGAGGCTGCTTTGAGCAGCGTGCTAGCCTGGCCCAGCGCCCTTTGCACGCATCCAATCACCCGAGAGTTGCAGCTGGAGGGCCTGGTTGCAACATCTGCAGCCTAGCAAACACGCCCATAACACCTACGCAGTTTCATGGCAGATACCGTCTACTTGTCCAAATCTAGTAGGTTTACTTGAGGAATCAAGGACGGTTAATAATTAGCCAAAATAGCCACGTGTTACACCTAGTTTGGTATATTTGGCAACCGGCTCGATTGATGACCATACTACTCAGTCTTTGCGAGCACGGGGGACGCATCACAGGCTGGGACAACAGCTACTGTGGCTAATTAGAAGGATAGTGATTAGTGAACACCGCGCGGAGGGAAGACAATGAGAGGAAATCTAGCATAGCATGCAACTCAAAGGAAACATAGACGAGACCAACAAGACTAGCCTTTGGTGGTATATTTATAGAAGAATTGCTCCTATGTGAGAATCGCAGAAATTCACCCCTGATGGTGGTCGAACCCTATTTGCTGGGATCAGCCACTGCTTCCCTTGTCATTGGGCCTCTGCCTTGTTCTCCAACGGAAACAGAGACATCAGACGTGTGTCTGCAGCAACCCCTTCCTTCCCGCTTGTGTCAACGGGTAAGGGAGACGGAGTAGTACGACCAGCATGTCCCCCTCTCGAGCACGTGATCCGTACGGCAACATCTATCTCTTTTGGTTTCGTCGCTCCGCAGAGACTGGCTCAGGACAGACAAGTTTTGAACCATGTTGGGCAGTCCGTTTGGTTATCCACAAAGAGACAGCCTGGCCAGTTTTACTCGGAGCAACGAGTAATGACATTATCCTTTCGTGAACAGCCTGGACGACGATCCTAGTGTTTAGCGGTGTGTGTGCGGTTTGTATTTGATAGTCAGGATGGTTGTGTGTACCATCGTGATGTCCGTGTTGCAGGAGTACTCGCGAGTGTTTGTATCGATTTTCAACCGGTTTCCCCTAATTAACCGGCCAACTCTTTTTTCTTAATTAATGAAACTGACAAGTCGTTTGCCTTGTTAAAAGAAAATATCACATACTTTTTGTAATTTTTCTCTCTATAAATTTGAGCTCTAATCTAACATTTACTGAGTATGTCTGGAAGCTCTCTTGTGTCGTCAATAATTCCCTTCCTGCTGACGCCACCACATACGATCGTGGACTCGTTGGTACCCGAGAAGCATGAGAAGATGCATGCATCCAGCCCAGAGATCCGTCCATAATCCATCGCCGAACGACGCATCAAACCATGATGCATTGAATATATGAAAGGCAGCATTTTGAACGTGCAGCCCAGTGGTAGCAGCGACACGAACAATCAGAGTCACCGCCGATAGGGATTTGGTCTCTTTCCCGTGTGCCCCCGTGGCGACTTGCTCTTCTTGAGCGTCTTTCCCACAGATCCCCTCGCCGGCCTCTCTCCTCCCCATCGCCGGCGGCCACGGTGGCCGGTGGTGAGAGGGAGGGAGGTTCGGAGCTGTACAGCTAGTCTTTTAGCTTGTTCTTCTCTTTCAATAAATCCAGATCTAGGTATTTGGGGCTTTCTTCTTCTATTCTCCGTCTGGCCATGGTGACCGGGTGGAGTGGCGGTGGAAGTTCTCTATTCCTCGGATCTGATGGGGATCCTTCGGATCCTGTGCTCTTCGGTTTAGCAGCGGCGTTCTTCCCCGACGAACTCAAGACCTGCTGCGGGATTTTATTGGAGGCTGCTGTCCTCGTACGGTTCCATGGTGGAATTTGTGCTGGGCTTTGGTCGTCCTCGATCTGCGCCCTGCCGACGCAGGACGTCAAGGGACTAGGTGCCATCTCCTGTGGGAAGCATCGTGTCGTCGGCCGGCCCTTGCCTGCGGCCCCGGCGATTACTTGTATTCAGGACGATGGTGTTGCTTTGGAGTTTGCCAGCTTGTTGATTCACGCCATGGCGTTGCTGCTCCTGTCATGTGCACAACCTGGTTGTTGCTGTCTAGAGCAGAGTGTGGTGTTGCAGGGTTCCCTGCACATGAGGGATCCTCATTGTTCTACTCGCCTCGAGGCTGTAATGCAAGGTATGTGCTCGACAGTGTCAGTGTGTGATGGCAATGACTGGAAGATGATGCTGGATGGAGATAAGAGGGCTTTGCTGTATGTTTCCAATGAGCGGCATTTTGTTTGTTCGCTTAGTTGCACTTGCTTGTCAGTGTCACATGATCGTCTTGTTGAAGATGCAGTCTCTACGCTGTTCGGGCTGTGTCACCGGAGGTGGACGACAACTCCTCCGTTGTTGACCCTCAGATTTAACAGCGGGGACACTTTGAGTTTGAGCTCGGTGAAGGATACTCAATATCTACAGCTCAACTCCATACCTCGTGTGTACATTCCAAATAGACCGTTGGGAGAACCACCCGCGGGGCATCAACTGGATCGCACTTCTATCGAGGCCCTTGAAGACTGCAAATGTGGCAATATCGAATCTGGGTTGTCGACGGATGAACGATCGCCGTTTGGTTCCATTTGTGATCTTCAGCATCTTCTTCATGAGCTTAGATCATCTTCTTGCGGTGTTGTGCACCTAGGCACTTATCTTTCTTGCTCTACCGTGGAGAGCCATGTATTGATGTACCTTGATCCTTATATTAATATATCTAGCTTTGTTCAAAAAAAAAGTGGTAGCAGCGACGCACATTTGTACCGTTGTACGTACGGATCATGGAAGGCCATGGATCTACTTCCTCTGGTCCGAATTAACTGTCGTGCAAACAAAGGATCGCTAGTAGGATTTTGTGAAGAGCCGCCGACAATAATTCCGAATCGGAGTGAGTGACATTTACTGATTCAGTTTCCAATGTTTTTAGACAGACAAAAGAAGCAAGAATGTCGAAGCAAGAACGACGCCTTTTCTTTTTGGAGGGGAATGCTAGGTTTTACTCATTCAGAATATTCCCATAGAGAAGAAGCAAACTTAGCAAGGTTGTGCGGTTCTACATTCTGAACTCTGAAGCCTATAGATTCATGAACAAAAACGCAAGCATCAAGATTAGCAGCTCGCCGTGTGATCTCTCTAATAATCGGAGATCATCGTCCCATGGTCCCAGAGTTCCACACTTGATGTCCTCAACAAGCACCCTTGCGATCTGA
Source organism: Poa pratensis (assembly GCA_947311845.1). Classification (NCBI taxonomy): domain Eukaryota; kingdom Viridiplantae; phylum Streptophyta; class Magnoliopsida; order Poales; family Poaceae; genus Poa; species Poa pratensis. The sequence goes on along the minus strand of CAMZMU010000061.1, from coordinate 16,850,907 downwards.
AGCAACAAGAACGTTAATCAACTGAAGATCAGCTGCAAGAGTCGAGGCTTCACAGCAGGCAAGAGCCTCCAGAATCGCAGGGTCATCAATATCAGAGAAAGCCCGTCTCCTTGTCCAGCCTTCGACCCATCATCACGGTTGAGACGTTTAGTCCAGTTGGGCCTTTCCTAGAGGCCCTTATATAGGCGCCGTCTCGTGTTCCTCTTTTTTTTTTAAACCGGGCTCATACCCCTTTCCATTACTCACAGAAAGATAACATTCGTTTGTTACATCAGCACAGAGATTAGAGAGAAAAGACAGAACATGGGTAGGGGGGGGGGGGAGCAAGTTGGTGCAATAGCAGGAAACCCACTGTGAATGGTCGCGTACCCACTATGGGGCGAAAACCTGCTATCACTGCAAGTCCAAAACTAAACCTAACAAACAGATAAAAAAAGGAGAAGTCTCAACAGCTCAAAACGGAACAAAAACTCCATCTAACACGATCACAGGCCAGCAACCAAAACCGCCTTGGAGTAACACCCATCCAGCAACAGCACCTTGATCTCGCAGCAGCAGCAAAACGGCATCTGTCGTGGGGTCACTCTTCGACTGTCCCACGGTGGGGACACCTGGGTCACGCCAAGCCTGTCAGCCTTATGACGAGGGCCCAAGGAAGGCCCAAGGAGGAAGACGTGCGGCCCAAGATAGTCGACGGATAGGTCATGCGACTCCTATCATCTTATAAGCGCCATCGGCACCGTTCACCTGAGACCTAGCCTACCATATAAAGGCTAGGAGGGTCCTTCGTCTAGGGTACGCTCATAGCCGCCACCACAAACCCTAGCGAGATTCCCATCTCGCCATTGTAGCCACAACTCGCCATTCAATACTAGACAAGCAGGAAGTAGGGTGTTATCCTCCGGGAGCCTGAACCTGGGTAAACGCCTCGCTTGTCAGCCGTCGTGATCACCAGCGCTCATCTCTCTTCCCCTCAATCAACCCGGGGTACGCAACCCAGGGATTTGCCGAGTCCACACCTCGTCAATTGGCGCCGTCTGTGGGAAAGAACGAGCGCTGGAACCATGGTCGCACCGGCCCCATCGACTTTGAAGACCGACGTCTGCATCACCAAGGAGCCAATCTGCTTCGGCTCCTTCGAGTACACCTTCCACCCGCCGGCCCACCGCTCGGTGTACGCCGATCTGCATGTAGGTATGTGCCTCACCTTCGGTACTATGCACTACTTCGTAGACAGCTGTGGAGTACTCAGATCCACGGCGATCGCACCGCGCGCGGTGGTAGCACCCGCATCTGCCGCGGCTGCCCAACCACGCCCCCACCTGCTGCGGAGATCGCATCTGCTGCGACTGCGGCGACAGCATCTTCGACTGCTGAGAAGATCGCATCCGCCTCGACTACACAGACCGCCTCCGCTGCGGCAGAGATCGCGCCCAACACGGCCACGCCATCAGCGTCTCCGACCGTCAAGGAGATCGCATCGGCTACGACTACATCGACCACCTCGACGACCACCGCGCGGATCGAGTCTACTTCGACTACCTCGATTGCGTCGCTGGCAAGCCCAAGATCTACGTCAACTTCGACTACGTCGACCACACCTTCGCGCGCGACGGAAGTTCCCAGATCCCAGCAAACACAACATGTAGCATTACAATAAGATGATCTTGATCATGATAGGCAGCTCACAAGATCTAAACATGATGGCACAAGTGGAGAAGACAACCATCTAGCTACTGCTATGGACCCATAGTCCAAGGATGAACTACTCACGCATCACTCCGGAGGCGGGCATGGCGATGTAGAGCCCTCCGGTGATGATTCCCCTCTCCGGCAGGGTGCCGGGAAGAGCTTCAGGAACCCCCGAGTTAGGGTTGACGACGGCGGCGGCAGCGAATATGTTCTGGATGAAAGGCTCGGTGTTTTAGGGTTTTCGCGTCTCGGGGAATAAATAGGCGAAGGGGCGATGTCGGCGGACCCCGAGGGGCCCAAACCACCTGGTGGCGCGGCTGGGCCCACTGCCGCGCCTGGGGGTGGTTTGGCCACCTCGTGGCTCTCCTTCGTCTCTCCTTCGGACTCCGTGTACGTGCTGTAAAAATAGGGACCTGACCTTTTGTTTCGTGCAATTCCGAGAATATTTCCAGAAGTAACTTTCTGAAACCAAAAACAGCAGAAAACAGGGAACTGGCACTGTGGCATCTTGTTAATAGGTTAGTCCCAGAAAATGCATAAAAGTGATACGAAGTGTATATAAAACATATGCATTTTGTTTATATACACTTCATATCCGAAGGAGAGACGAAGGAGAGACGAAGGAGAGCCACGAGGTGGCCAAACCACCCCAGGCGCGGCAGTGGGCCCAGCCGCGCCACCAGGTGGTTTGGGCCCCTCGGGGGTCCGCCGACATCGCCCCTTCGCCTATTTATTCCCGAGACGCGAAAACCCTAAAACACCGAGCCTTTCATCCAGAACATATTCGCTGCCGCCGCCGTCGTCAACCCTAACTCGGGGGGTTCCTGAAGCTCTTCCCGGCACCCTGCCGGAGAGGGGAATCATCACCGGAGGGCTCTACATCGCCATGCCCGCCTCCGGAGTGATGCGTGAGTAGTTCATCCTTGGACTATGGGTCCATAGCAGTAGCTAGATGGTTGTCTTCTCCACTTGTGCCATCATGTTTAGATCTTGTGAGCTGCCTATCATGATCAAGATCATCTTATTGTAATGCTACATGTTGTGTTTGCTGGGATCTGACTTATATTGATACCTATGTGGAGCTGAATATATATTATCATGTCTATGTCATTTGTGATCTTGCATGCTCTCCGTTACTTGTTGAAGCCTTGGCCACGTGAATACTTGTGACTCCAAGAGGGGGTATTTATGCATGATAGTTGGGTTCAACCTCTATTTAACCTGGGATAGTGACAGCAAGTTCTAAGGTTGTAGATGTGTTGTTGCCACTAGGGGTAAAACAGCAATGCTTTATTCAAGGATGAATGTATTGTTTACATTACGCACATTACTTAATGCAATTGTCTGTTGCTTGCAACTTAATACTGGAAGGGGTACGGATGTTAACCGGAAAGTGGACTATTTAGGCATAGATGCATGCTGGATAGCGGTCTATGTACTTTGTCGTAATGCCCAAATGAATCTCATAGTAGATACCACAGCTCACACATGCATGTTATATGCACTTATCAATTGTCAATTGCCCAGCTGTAATTTGTTTACCCAGCATGTTAGTTATCTTATTGGAGAGACACCACTAGTGAACTGTGGACCCCGGTCCATTCTTTTACATCTGAAATACAATCTACTGCAATCATTGTTCTCTACTGTTTTATGCAAACAAACATCATTTTCCATTCGATACGTTTAACCCTTTGTTTTCAGCAAGCCGGTGAGAATGACAACCTCACTGTTAAGTTGGGGCAAAGTAATTTCGTTGTGTGTGCAGGTTCCACGTTGGCACCGGAATCCCTGGTGTTGCGCCGCACTACACTCCTTCACCAACACCTTCGAAGCAACCTCGTTTTCCTACTGGTTCGATTAAACCTTGGTTTCATACTGAGGGAAAACTTGCCGCTGCACTCATCATACCTTCCTCTTGGGGTTCCCAACTGACGTGTGACGTACAAGCATAGTTTCTGGTGCTGTTGCCGGGGAGATATTCCTCGTCAACTTAGCGCTAGCAGCGCTCTCCTCCACAAGCAGCAGATCATGTCTATCAAGGCAGTCGAAGAAGCTCTGATGAACAAGGCGCCGACAGAAAAGGTGCGAGAAGATCGGGACCGCCGCGACCGCGAGCCCGCAGCACTCGCAGGCCCGGCGGCAAGACAACTGCGACAACCGCAGCCAGGCGAAGACCTCCGCAACGTCATCACACAGAGGACGGTGGACCGCAGCCGCACCCAGCGGACGGTCAGCACGCCCAATACTGACGACCGCAACGACGGCGACTTCGAGCCATGCGGCGCCGCATGCTTCAGCTTCAACATCCGCGACACAAGAATGCCCAAGGGCTTCAAGCTCACGGCAGAAGCAGTCAAGTACGACGGGAAGCAGGACCCGAGACTCTGGCTAGAAGACTACCTCATAGCCTGCAGTTGCCAGGGCGGTACTTCGACTACGGCCATGCAATACATCCAGCTGATGCTCACGGGCTCTGCACGCGGGTGGCTAAACACTCAACCCAAGAACGCCTTCAGGACGTGGGACGAGTTCGCGGAGGCCTTCGTTAAAGCTTCCTGGGGACGTACTCGAGACCGACGACTTTCGTCGAGCTACAAGCATGCAAGCAAGGACGAGACGAGCCGCTCCGGTCGTACATCCAGCGTTGGACCCTGCTCCGCAACACCATGGAGACCGCCTCGGAGGACCGAGTGATGGATGCCTTCATGCACGGCGTCTCCCGCCGCGACCTCCGCGAGGAGTTTGGTAGGCTCCGGCCGAAGAACATGATCGAGGTCATGAAGATAGCCAACCAGTGGGCAGACGGAGAGGACTCGGTCCGCGATAGTTCACACTACTCCCCGAAGGACGAAGCCGGACCAAGCAACTGGCGAGAAGGACGCCACAAGAAGAAGCCGCGTTACAACGGCAACGACTCAATCGAGTTAGTAGCGGCGGGATTCCAAACCCCCCGTGAGGATGAAGCGCGCGACAGCAGTCGCCAATACAGCCATGTACAGTACAGTCGAAGCGGCGGTGACCAGAGTCGCCAATACAGCCAGGGGCAATACAACCGAAGCGGCGGCAGCAGCTACCGCAGCGACGGAGGCCATAAACGCGAGTGGCAGAAACGCACACTGAGCCCAGCGGAAGAGCTGGAACAACCCTGCAGGCACCACATGTTCAGGAACCCGGAAACGGGCAAGTGGGGATCCAACCACCTGTTGAAGGACTGTCGAAAGGCACGCAAGATATACGAAGCCATGCAGAAGATAGTCACTCCAGCACCCGCAGCGCAGCCATCGCGCAGCTGGCCATCCAGGCAGCACCCGCACCCGCAGTCGCTAATCCAGCACAGGCGGCGGGAGCCTTTCCACAGCAGCAGCAGCAGCCGCAGCAAGATGCCCCACCAGTGGTCCATGACGCATATCCAGCGGCACGCGGACAACTCAACATGATACAGAAGGGGCGCCCCTCAAACAGGACCCAGAAGATCATCACTCGCCAAGTTTTCCAGGCCATCACCTGTCCACCTGCAGTACCCGACTACCTGAGAGGGTCAGAGACACCAATCACGTTCTCCAGAGCAGATCACCCGCCTGCAGTACCACGACCCGGGCACGCCGCTCTGGTAGTCGAAGCTCTGATCGGAGATTACACCCTGAAAAAGGTGTTCATGGACGGAGGCAGCGGCATAACATCATCTTTGCCGACACCCTCAGAAGGATAAACAGGCCAACGACAAACTTGGCGGCATCAGAGACCACCTTCCATGGCATAGTACCAGGGCAAGCAGTCACGCCCATGGGAACGATCACACTCGACGTCATCTTCGGCACACCCGAAAACTTCAAGAGGGAGTCGATCGACTTCGAGGTAGTCGACTGGAAGTCGCAGTACCACGCGATACTCGGGCGCCCAACCTTTGCCAGATTCATGGCGGTACCTCACTACGCCTACCTCATGCTCAAGATGCCTGGACCCAAGGGCGTCATCACGGTGCACGGCGACTTCGACCGCTCCAACAGCTGCGACCGCGAGTTCAGCAAGATCTCCGAGTTCTTCGGAATGGAAGAGCACTTCGAGGCGATGGCAGTCGACAACGACAAAACCATCTTCCCGCCACGCAAGAAGCAGCCAAGGACGCCGCCTTCAACACGACTGACGACACAACAACTCATCAGGTCCACCCGACGGACGCAAACAAGACAGTCAAAGTGTCGTCGAGTCTGCCTATCGCATAGGAAAGCGCGCTCGTCGAGTTTCTACGTGAGAACTGGGAGATCTTCGCCTGGCAACCTTCTGACATGCCAGGCATACCCAGGAACCTCGCCGAGCACTCTTTACGCGTCCACAAGGACGCCAACCCGTCAAGCAGACCATGCGACGCTTCTCAGGACCCAAACGAGACGAAATAAGCAAGGAGATCGATCGACTGCTCCACGCTAAATTCATCCGAGAGATCAAGGACTCGGACTGGGTAGCGAACCCAGTCCTGGTGGAGAAGAAGAAGACGAAGAAACTCCGCATGTGCGTCGACTTCACCGCCCTCAACAAATGCTGCCCCAAGGACCATTTCCCGCTCCGCGGATAGACCAGATCATCGACTCGACTGCAGGCTGCGCACGCCTATCCTTCCTGGACGCCTACTCAGGGTACCAGCAGATCAGGATGAACGTCGACGATGAAGAGAAGACTGCATTCATCACACCCATGGCGTCTTCTGCTACCAGACGATGCCCTTCGGGTTGAAGAACGCTGGAGCCACGTACCAGCGCACAATGCAAGCCTGCCTAAAGGGGCTAATCGGAGAGATCGTCCAAGTCTACGTCGACGACATAGTCGTCACCACTCGAACGGAGGACACTCTCATCGCCGACCTCCGCAAGGTCTTCGCCGCCCTCAACGAGTATCAGATCAAGCTGAACCCGGACAAGTGTGTCTTCGGCGTGCCAGCCGGAGAACTGCTCGGGTACCTCGTCTCTGCAAGAGGAATCGAAGCCAACCCGAGAAGGTGCAAAACATACTCGCAATGCCAGCACCGACCAAGCTTCATGAGGTGCAACGCCTAGCCGGCCGAGTCGCAGCTCTCAGCCGGTTCATAAGTAAGTTGGGAGAAAAGGCCCTGCCTTTCTACCAACTGATGAAAAAGACAGACAAGTTCGAGTGGACAGAAGAAGCGCAAGTCGCGTTCGACCAACTCAAGAAAACACTCACGACTTCCCCAGTACTGGTGGCGCCACTGGAGAACGAGCCGCTATACCTCTACGTGTCAGCCACGAACAGGGTGGTCAGCACGGTACTCGTAGTCGAACGAGAAGAAGAAGGACACAGTCACCCTGTTCAGCGCCCGTCTACTACCTCAGTGAGGTGCTAACCTTGTCCAAGCAGCGGTACCCGCACTACCAGAAGCTAGCATACGGAGTCTTCATGACATCAAGGAAGGTCGTCCACTACTTCTCCGAGCACTCCATCACGGTAGTAAGCTCCTCCGGGCTCTCCGACATCCTCACCAACCAAGCCGCGACAGGACGAGTCGCCAAGTGGGTTGTTGAGCTAGGGCCCTGGGGGCTGAAGTACGCGCACCCGAAGTCAATCAAGGCCCAGGTGCTTCCAGAGTTCACCACCGAGTGGATAGAGGCCCAGCTACCAGACGTACCCGACCTGTCCAACGCATGGACAATGTACTTCGACGGCTCCAAAAGTTCAGATCAGCAGGGGCGGGAGTCGTCCTCATCTCACCTAAAGGCGACAAGCTGAGGTACGTGCTGCAGATGAACTTCCCAACGCCCTCCAACAACGAGGCAGAGTACGAGGCCCTGATCCACGGCATGCGGATGGCCAAGAACTGCGGCGCCACTCACCTCATGATCTACGGAGACTCCTACCTCGTCGTGCAACAAACCATGAAGCAATGTGACGCCATCGCCGACAACATGATCGCCTACAGGGACCTGTACAACCAGCTGGAAGGCACCTTCGACGGCTGCGAGCTGCGGCACGTCGGCCGCGAGAGCAACGAGGAAGCCGACACCCTCGCCAACCTGGGCTCAAACAAAGCGCCGGTGCCACCCGGAGTCTTCCTCGAGTGCATCACGCAACGCTCCGTCAAGCTCCGGCCCGCGCCGGGATCCTCTACATCGACAACGAGCACCGCCGACCCGCCCAGCACGGAGAAGGAGCCTATGGAGGTGATGCTGATCGAGCCCACATGGACGAGCCCATACCTGGCTTACATACTGCAGCAGAGGGTGCCAACAAACCCAGTCGAAGCCAAGCGCGTCATCCGCCGCTCCAAGGGCTTCACCGTCATCAACGGGGAGCTCTACAAGCGAAGCATCTCGGGAGTCCTCCAAAGGTGCATCGACCCAGTCGACGGTCAAGCCATCTTACTCGAGATCCACGCTGGCATCTGCGGGCACCACGCCAGCAGTCGAGCCTTAGTGGCCAAAGCCTTACGAGCCGGGTTCTACTGGCCCACCGCAATGCAAGACGCAGAAGAACTCGTGAGGAAATGTCTCGGCTGCCAGGAGTTCGCCAACAAGCCGCACGCCAGCATCAGCACTAAAGACCATCCACTCGCCTGGCCCTTCGCTCAATGGGGGCTCGACATGGTGGGTCCACTCAAGAAGTCCTCGCCGGGAGGACACACGCATCTCTTGGTGGCAGTCGACAAGTTCACGAAGTGGATCGAAGCCGTGCCTATCACAAGTTCGACTGCCTCCTCGGCAGTTAACTTCATCAGGTCGATCATCTTCAGGTTTGGAGTGCCGCACAGCATCATCACCGACAACGGCACGAACTTCACAGCCGAAGAGTTCAAGGACTTCTGCTCCGAGCAAGGCATCAAGCTCAACTACGCATCTGTCTCGCACCCGCAGTCCAACGGACAGGTCGAAAAGGCCAATGGCTTAGTCTGCAAGGGCATCAAGAAGCGCCTGCGAGTACCATTGAGGCGCGCTGCAGGCGCCTGGGTTGAAGAGCTGCCATCTGTGCTGTGGAGTCTGCGCACTACGCCAAACAGATCCACTCAGTACACGCCATTCTTCATGGTCTACGGCGCAGAAGCAATCATGCCGTGCGACATCAAGTTCGACGCCCCGAGTGGTGGCTACGACGAGTCCGACGCAGAAGAAGCACTCGAGGACGACATGGATACCCTGGACGAAGCACGCGACATCGCCCTTACCCGCACAGCCGTGTATCAGCAAGACTTACGCAACTACCACGGGCGGCGACTGCGGCCCAGAGCGTTCGTCCCTGGCGACCTTGTCCTCCGCCTCAAACAGAAGAAGGTGCACAAACTCGCCTCCCCGTGGGAGGGTCCATACATCGTGACAGAGGCAATCGGCGGCGGAGCTTACCGCCTGAAGGACTCGAAGACGGGGACAGTCTGCACAACCCGTGGAACGTTGCGCAACTGCGCCGCTTCTACGCCTAATCGACTCCCCCTTGTAACAAAGTACATGTCAAGAGGCGGCAGGTTCCAGACGCACTCTTTCCCTTACCAGGGTACCTGAGGGGACTGGAAGGGTTTTAATGAGGCGGCCTGCTCGCAAAAATCAATGAAGTGATTTGTGGAACAAGCTCTCCCCTTTACTTTTTTAGTCAAAAAGCAACATAAACCTAGGCCGTCACCCGACGCACTCGGGGGCTGCGCCATACAGGTCAACTCGAAATCCTAGGCCGTCACCCGAAGCACTCGGGGGCTGCGCCGCACAGGTCTAAGTCAAACCTAGGCCGCACCCGAGCACTCGGGGGCTGCGCCATACAGGTCTAACTCGAAAATCCTGGCCGCACCCGAGCACTCGGGGGCTGCGCCACAGGTCTAAGTCAAACCTAGGCCGCACCCGAAGCACTCGGGGGCTGCGCCATACAGGTCTAACTCGAAAATCCTTGGCCGTCACCCGAGCACTCGGGGGCTGCGCCGCACAGGTCTAAGTCAAACCTAGGCCGCACCCGAAGCACTCGGGGGCTGCGCCATACAGGTCTAACTCGAAAATCCTGGCCGCACCCGAAGCACTCGGGGGCTGCGCCGCACAGGTCTAAGTCAAACCTAGGCCGCACCCGAAGCACTCGGGGGCTGCGCCATACAGGTCCAACTCGAAAATCCTAGGCCGCACCCGAAGCACTCGGGGGCTGCGCCGCACAGGTCTAAGTCAAACCTAGGCCGCACCCGAGCACTCGGGGGCTGCGCCATGCAGGTCTAACTCGAAAACCTAGGCCGCACTCGACCGCTCGGGGCTGCACCATACAGGTTTACAGAAGTCTACAAGATACAATTTACTCACTCGGGGGCTACCCCCACCTCGGCATACATACACTCATATTTCCACTTGGAAAAATTGCTTTTACAAGCTAACGATATACAACAGCAGTCTACTACTCTTATTCTACAGGCTCGCCCTTTGGCGCATCGAGTGGCCCTACAAGGTGCTCACTAAAGCTCTGGACCTGCTGAATCATCTGACGCGCAGCCGCAAGAGTATCGGCGTAGTCACCCTCTCCAGGCAAGCCGTCAAGCACCTTGTACAGTGGAAGATTAGGCCGGTGCATTCGAACGTACGCCAGCGCCACGTTCGCCCCGGCAACAAGTTGAGTGTGCACGACTTCCTTCAACGCACTGCCTTCACGGAACCTCTCCAGCAGCGCAGCCAGTCCATTAGGCTGCTCGTTGTGCGGAAAGTACACCCTGTTGATCTGCCAGAGGGTTTTTCTACAACCTTCCAAGAGCACAGCAGCCCGCCAGGTGCGATCCAACATTCGCGCCAGTACACTACCTCTGGATTTATTCGACCAAAACTGACGCGCTTCGGGTGAGTCACCGGCGGCTTCTTTCTCCACCCGCTCGTCTACTCGACTTTGCTCGGCCTTCCAGTCAGAGTTCACATCTGCATCAAGACCCAGCACTAAGAACAGTAAAAGGATAAAGAAGTCGAAGCACAGTGCTAGAAGACCAACCTTGCAGCTGCCGACTGATCAAGTCCATCTCGCCCAGCAGAAACTCCTCTCGCTGGGAGAACGGCGCAACGGGCCGTGACCTCAAGCGCTCCAACTCCAACTCGGCGCTCTTCAACTTCGACTCGAGCTCAACAACCTTGTTCCTCATGAAGGTGATCACCGTTGATCATTCACTTCGCGCAGGAGCTGGAGGAGCTCGACGGCGACGACGAGTGGGTGCAGCCGAAGAGGTGTCCTCCTCGTCGCCCGCACCAGTCGTTCCAGCGACCCCAGGAGCTTCGCCCATCTCAGACTGCCAATTCGACAGCGTCAAGCAAGGAAAAGACATTCATTCAAGCCTAGATATGAAAGAAACTCGAAGGCACAAATTCACATTTCAACATCAGCATGTTCGCGGCCAGAAGACCCGCAAAATATATAGTTCATTACAGACCGAACCAAAAGCAGAAGAATCTAAAAGAACGGAGTCTACATCACAGACTCCGACTGGGAACGGCTCTTCCTAGCAGCCAACTCTGCAGCCTTGGCAATCCTCTTCTCGAAGGTGGCGATCAACTTTGCAGCCAGCTGACTCGCCTGCGTCTTCACACCGCTAAGGGACGCGGTCTTGCCATCAGGCTTCCGAGGGAAGTCGCTGACAACCTTCTCAAAATCACCTACGACTTGGTGACCAAGAAGTAGCTGGAAAGTGAGCTCGGAGCCGCGTACCGTCTGCGCACGCGTGTAGTCCACCAAGGTGGTCGCATTGCCTTCGAACGGAGCCGCAAGCGCGTCGACAGCAACCGGCGATGGCTTGCTGGGGAAGATGCTCCGGTGCACAGTCGCCAAGGCGCCTGTCGACTTCTGCAGCGCCGCCGAAGCATACGCGCAGACGCGGTCGATGAAGCCAACAGCCTCGCCAAGCCGACATTCTCGCTGGAAGTCCCTTCTGGAGGAGCACCTCCGCAAGTCTCTGATCAAAAGAAACCACACCCGTAAGACATCAGAAGTCGACAAAAGGCAAAGTAGGCACTGAGCCGAAATACTTACTTCCAATAACATCTGCGAGTGCGAGCAAGCGGTCGACCTGGGTCTTCTCCAGATCATCCCGAGCTTGTTCACGCTCTCGGGCTCACCCAGCGACTGCTCCAGCTCCGCGACTCGTTTCTTCATGCTCTCCTCTCGCCTATAAGGATCAAGAGCAGTGTTAGTCATAAAAGGCAGTCGAAGCGCCCCTCGAACACAAGGGTTCACACTCACTATTCGCCTGCTCCAGAGCAGTGCGGAGTTGATCCCTCTCCTGCTCCATGCGAACGAAGGCTGCGGCTCCCTCCATCTGCTGGCGATAAAACGGCTGCGGGAAACACAAGACATCAATCTGCGCCCGACTATTCTAGTCACGCACATCTTCGGGGGCTACTCCCATCGGGAGCGCTGTTCGCGCACCCGATACAGATTTTGCAGAATGAGTCAAAGGACACTTACATGCTCAAGCAGCCCAGCGTCAGCCGGAGTCGCATCAGCAGCTTTCTCTGGCACGGAGGAGGTCGAAGTCTTCAAGGCCAAAGCGTCACCGCCTGAGCCTCTTCTCCGGTCGTCTTCGCAGTCTGCTCGATCATGGGAGCAGAAGTGTGCTCCATCTCACGAGGAGAACCAGCAGCGCCAGTACGGTCGCTGTGACAAGAACTCAATTCAAGGACTCGCAAATCAAAAAGCAAACTCGACAAAAAGAAGATGGTTACGCGACTAACCTGGCGCCATCACATCATCTTCACTGCCCAGGGAGACGGAGGCCATCCTCGCAAACTCAGTCGGCGGTGCAGAGCCGAGGGGAGGCACGATCAAAGGCTCAGCCAGGTCACTCGTGTGCCTAGCGCCCGAGGACGACTCGCTCCCTCCTCCTCGTTCTCCACACCCGCCTCCTTCACGGGCGACGAAGCCGAAGCAGAGTCGCCACTCTTTCGCCTCTGCCGCTTCCGCAGCGGCTCCTCATCTTCATCGTCCTCCTCCAACTCTTCACTCGGAGAGGTGGCGGAGGGAACTTCATCGTCATCAACCTCGTCCTCCTCAGGGAACTCTGCCTCTTCATGAGGTCCATTCTCCATCAACGGAGGAAGACTGACATAGCTCGAACGACCCTGTCAGCAAATGAAGCATTCGAGTCAGGCAAAAAGATTCGACAGAAGAAGATACAAGACAAAAGCAAAGCAAACGAAGCTCACCTCAGGCACAGGGTTATTAGGCCCATACGGCTCGACCGGGCACTTGACATTGCACGGGTCAGCGGCTCGGAGACTAGTGATGCTCCTCACCTTCGACTCGACTGCGTCATCATCGAGCTCATCGCCAACATCCTCACGCGCCCACATTGGGTGGACGCGAGTGCGGAGCGGCTGCACCCGAAGCCTGAAGAAGGTGGCAATAAGGTGAACTCCACCTGTCTCGCGCCCAAGACTTTTCAGAAGGCCACGAAGAAGCGTCAGCAAGGGCTGAGTCGCCTCCCTGTCCTCCTTCGACAGCGGGTGCGCCCACGCGTTCGTCTTCCGCAACTCGCGATCAGCCGCGAAGTCGGGAAGCCCTTTTGGTCGCACCTGATGTAGAACCACTTCTTCCGCCAGCCCTGGACGGAGTCGGACTTCTTCATCTGAAAGTAGTGGTGTCGCCACGCACCTGGATGCCGAAGCCGCCGACTGGATACACCTGCTTGCTCTTCCCCACGTTCCTCCTCACGAGGAATAGCGACTTCCACAGCAGCCAGTTGGGTGCGATTCCCAGGAAGCACTCGCAGAGCACGAAATAGCTCGCGATGCTCAAGACGCTATTGGGAGTCAGATCGTGGATCTGAATCCCATAAGCGTACAAGAGACCACGGACGAAATCGTGGAGGGGGAACCCGAAACCCCGCGGAAGGAAATCCACGAAGCAAACGCGTTCCCCCTCGCGAGGAGCGGGGAATACCTCTTTCCCAGGAGCGCGCACCGTCGCCTGTTCTGCCGGCGGCAGCAGCCCCTGCGCGCGGAGGGCCTCGAGGTCGGCCTTCTTCACCGACGATTTCACCCAGTCGCCGTCGGGCTTCTTCATCACGCTCGCCTCGGCGGCGGCGACGGCGCCAGCAGCAGGCTTCCCCCTCTTCATCGCGGCCTTGCTCATGGAGGGTGGAGAAAAGAAACTGGCAGAAAAGAAACAATGGCGGAGAGCAAGCAGCGGAGACGATGGCAGAATGGGGATGGAATGAACTGTTCGCCGCCGCGGTGAAAAATATATACCGCGTGGCCAGTTAATCCAGGCCGTCCTCAGCGAAACCGCACTCCACAACATCATCTGGCCGTCCACGTGTCGCGCGGAGATAGCAACCGTCGCCGGCCACGCCGCCCACTACGCACGGGAATCAAGGCGCCATCATCACACCGCGAAATTTTCGCGCCCAACGGTCAGTATAAAGCGGCAACCGCTGTCTCCAGTCAATACTGACAGTGGGACCGCACTGTCACGTCCCATCGGACACAGAGTGCGCCAAAAACGTCAGCGCTGACGTCAACCGCGAAGGCGTAGGAAGTAAGCCAACGGGCTGATTGAGAACTCGAACAGTTCATTCGAGTGCAAGAAGATTCAGTAAGCTCCAAGAGCTGAACAAACTCGTGCAGTAAGCCAAACCGGCCGAATACACAGTAAGTCACGCAAAGCCAGTCGCGACTCCAACAGGTCGAGTCCCTTCTTTACTCCCATCGGGAGCGGGCTTTTCGACTGAAGAAAAATTGAGTTTAACCTCAATTGCAAGCAATTCAGCTTAACTCGGGGGCTACTCCCATCGGGAGCGCTGTTCGCGCTCCCGAGTGACTCAGAACAATAGCAGTCGAAAAATCACCGACTAAGGCTGTACTCGCAGTATTTTACCCTGCAGTCGACGGTTCGACTAAGGAATCCTCCATAAGCCCTGAACGGCCGGAGTCGACTAATTTTACTTGTTCCTTTCAGGAACCCGACGGCGTGCCCAGGAGGAAGGAGTCCTTTACCCGACTCTACGATTCGACTAAGCACTCGGGGGCTCCTGTCGTGGGGTCACTCTTCGACTGCCCCACGGTGGGGACACCTGGGTCACGCCAAGCCTGTCAGCCTTATGACGAGGGCCCAAGGAAGGCCCAAGGAGGACGACGTGCGGCCCAAGATAGTCGACGGATAGGTCATGCGACTCCTATCATCTTGTAAGCGCCATCGGCACCGTTCACCTGAGACCTAGCCTACCATATAAAGGCTAGGAGGGTCCTTCGTCTAGGGTACGCTCATAGCCGCCACCACAAACCCTAGCGAGATTGCCATCTCGCCATTGTAGCCACAACTCGCCATTCAATACTAGACAAGCAGGAAGTAGGGTGTTATCCTCCGGGAGCCTGAACCTGGGTAAACGCCTCGCTTGTCAGCCGTCGTGATCACCAGCGCTCATCTCTCTTCCCCTCAATCAACCCGGGGTACACAACCCAGGGATTTGCCGAGTCCACACCTCGTCAGCATCCCAGCATCATCAACATCATCGGTTTCCGGTTAGCACCACACCGGCCTGTGCTTGAACTCCTCTTGGATTGGCCCGTATAAGGTCAGTTGCCACCTCCATCAAGGTCGTAGCGCCCATCTTCAGCAGCTCCTTCTCGCGTTCCTTGTGCATCCCTGACCAATATGTAAGAAGAGAGGAAACATGGTAAATCACTTCACAGGGAGTTCTCGTCTTATGATTCTCAAACGTCACATTATTTCTAGCTTTCCACAGCGCCCAGCAAACAGCTGCCATTCCCACCACAAACAAATTATCACCCCCAGGCAAGAAGGCATGGAACCAAGCTAAAGCCTGCCAAGGATTATTAGGACAACATCTTGTTCTCAAAACCTTTCCAATAGCACCCCAAACCACCCGAGCCACAGGACATTGAAAGAAAAGATGGTTAGCAGTTTCAAAATCTTTGCAAAAGGAGCAAATAGGAGCTGGCCTTGCGTTTCTTCATATTATCCCTTGTCAAGAGAGCATCCTGAAACAACTGCCACATAAAAAATTGAATTTCCAAAGGCATTACAGCCTGCCACACCCAATAAAAATTTGACCCAGCAATTGCTTTTTCAAGGTAATTGTAAACAGACTTGGTAGTAAAAACCCCACTTTTATTAAACACCCAAGAGACCAAATCATCGTCATCTGAAAGAGATAAGGCCTTAATATAGTCAATTACACCTTCCCATTGAGTTATCAGGTTGCCAGTAATATTTCTTCGAAAAGATAAAACAAATTCCTTATCCACAAGATTTTTAACTGTACAGTCCTGTTCCCTACAGACATCAAAAATCTCAGGGAACCGCACACAAAGGGGAGTTGGATCAGGCCCAAAGGAGTCCTTCCACAACCAACCACTCTCCTCCCTGCTAAGTAAACATCTCTCCTCTTCTGTAGCGCGGCTCGTGCCCAAACGGCTCGAGAACCGGATGAGGTAGCTCGAGCGGCTTCGCAAAACCTCTGGTCCAAAAAAAATGGCCATGGCAGTGGCCGCTTCCTTCGCCGCCCGCCACCACCACGGGCACCTCGCCGCCGCCACCCCTCAGGCAAGCTGGACGAACAGCCGCAGCGGCATCACCATCTCCATGAGGGCTCAGGTGGAATCCCGCTCCGGGTACTTACTTTATGTTTCCCCTTTCTTGTCCTCTTCGCCAACTCACTCAATTTTTATTACGCTGTTTCAATTATCTCGTAGAAAAAGCAGAGCAGTGAGCCCGGGAGCGGGAACGGAGGCGGGGACGGGCGAGTCAGCGGTGGGCGGCGAGTGTGGCGTCGCCGGAAATTGGTATGCGGAACAGCCGAATAATGCCATCTACTTATATCTGTGGGGTTGTTTCGATTGGAATTAGGACGGCGTAGAATGGAAGGACGGACAAGTTGCCAAATGAAATAAGTACTCCGTAGGAAGTAGCTGCCTTCTTTTCCTTTTGGGTAAACTGTGCCAAATGTTCAGTGCTGCTTGGCCATTTCTGAACAGTTATGCAGGCAGTCAAGCAGCTGTATATCACACATTAGTTGTTTACATAGACAATAAGAAAAAGTACCATTGAAATGGATACAATGGGCGTTGCTGCCATGCTGTAGAATGTTTACATTCTTTCCGTATTTGCATGTATTCACTAGCACCATTATGATAGCATGTTTAAAATTTTCCTTTTCTTTGCAGACCAAAGAGGATGACATGTTGCGTTACAAGTTGGATCGTATCCCTTTCTTAGAAGAGAAAGTGAGAAAAGTAAGGGAAAATGGGAAGCTCGTGTGCCTGGACATCAACCATCTGATGTTAGCTCATGAGAACAGATTCGCGTTCACAATGGAGGTGGCAGAAGAAGCTAACGCCTATCTTGAGAAGCACAGGCATGAATACGGATTGAAAAAACCTATACTCCATGTGCTCAGTGACCGCATGAACGAAGCTGGATTTTCTCGGCCAGAGGGTTACCTCTATCCTTATCCTATCAAGCCCGGGCCTTATTTCATCAAGGAAGAAGGGCATTGAATAGAATCACAGATCTGTAGTACGTATGTCTCATAACTTACTCTCCAGTTACCTCTTTACTGCTTGCTCCCTACTTGAACTATTATTCTCAGCTTTATATGTCATGAGTGTGCTTGCACACAAGCATGTCAGAGGGTTGAAGAATCTTCTTCTAGTCAAAATTGCGAACAGAATAGAATGAGCTCACATGAAATAATTATCACCGCACAGAAGGTATCATAGATAATCCGCTGCCTCACGTATGCATTTAGTAATGCACCTAGTGCTCTATAAAATGAACCATTCTCAACTTCGCGCGACTAGACTATTTAGAGGATAAGAGTATATCTATCTGGCTCTCTGATCGTGTGGAGACATAAGGCATAGAACAGGGGATTGGAAAATCATATAGGCTTGCTACAGAGAGTGGCTGGTCTCTCACAGGACCCCATTTCATGCAGTAGCATCTTCACACTGATATGCAAGGGATATGTGTGAAGAAGCTTATCTATCTAGCCATTCCTGCCCCCATTCCCAGGCCTTCTGCGTGGATCATGCCTTGAGTTTGCGCCTCCATAATCATAATCCTGAATCTCCGTGAGAATCTTCCTGTTGTGCCCCTGCATTTCGAGCTAATTTGAATTTAGCATATGAATGAACATAAAGTTATAAATCTGGTTATCGGGTATTGTGTTGATTTTAAGCATAATTTATCCATGTATCTCGTCTAGAGGCATAAGTTTCTAACAAAAGTGACCAACCAGCAGAGGAACAATCAAGAGCTAGAAAGTGTTAGGTAGCACTTGCGTATATGATATGCCGGATAGAATAGCAAAACAACTAAACATTGCTTTAAATGGCTATGTCAAAAACTTTGAGATCAACATAGGCAGACCTTTATCGACTTTGGAGTAACACCATTTTCGAGTTCTCCCACTATGGTTTGGCCTGCGTGACAAAATAACTTGTTCAAGTATATATATTTGACGACCGAGTAAAATATTTGGGAGATTAAATGGTAAGACACCATACCTGCAGATGCATTGAAGAGAACACTTAGAAGGATGATGCCGAATACAATAGTGGTTTTAGACATGTTGATGTGCGCTAACTGCTAATAGAGTGTTATTCCCTTTGGAGAATTGCTCGCAAGAAGCTGTAGTTTCTCTGGCCCTTTTATACATGAATGCTGGGTCATCCTGTAGGAAAGAGACAAAAGGTTGCAACTTTAGATATGGTCTACCAGTAATGATTGTTCAACAGGATTATGATGAAACTCTATATACCACAATGCAAGGTCAACTGCATTTGGCTGAAGCTACTTTAAAAGTTCCATTTGATTTCCAGTAACTAAAACCAAAGCTAATTGCAG
The DNA here is from genome assembly GCA_947311845.1 of Poa pratensis. Lineage (NCBI taxonomy): Eukaryota > Viridiplantae > Streptophyta > Magnoliopsida > Poales > Poaceae > Poa > Poa pratensis. Next base: position 16,832,406 of record CAMZMU010000061.1, on the reverse strand, counting down.
TGCATTCTTCTTTTAAAGAATTTTTGTGTTAACCGTGATTTTACGCTGTTTATGTGTATCATAATAGATGAAATGCCACCTTATAGCTTCGAACGGTAGATAGCACCAATTAGGCTTCAATTTTCGTTTGTAGGCTTCCTCTTAATCAGCTAAGCATGGAACACTTGATTCACCTGTAAACATAAACATATTGTCAATTTTACATTATGTCCTAGTTATTTTACGAGCATGGAGTTTTCTACAGAATACCAATGGCATAATAATAAAACAGCGCCATTTCCGCATGTTATCATGGTGCCTATTTGCTGCATGATAAAGCCTTTACTATTACAATGTTAACATAGTAATAAAATTCCAATTTAAGGAGTCAAAATGTATCAGATAACCGAAAATTGGTACAGTGCACTCACTATATCAAATGGTAAGTGCTGAGCGAATGGGGCAGGCAACAGTAAGTGGAGTGAGTGCACACTGACAGCTGTGGCTGTGTGCTAGAGGAGAGTGGAGTGAGAAAATACAATCTAAATGGATGGAGCTGCAAGTGCAAGCGCAACAGTATTCCCACTAGCAAATCCATCGGTCAAAAGAAAAAAAAACAACTAGCCAGTTGTCTTGTGGGATCCTGTTTGAGATCTTCCCTATCATGCGCTGTTCATACGATTGGCATATGCGCATACATATTCTGTTGATTTATCTTGCTATGTATGTACGCTATCGTTCCGCTATATGTGCCCGTATGCCCATTCTGTTTATGGTTGGTTCTATGACCTAACAACCCACGTATCCACTGTACAACTAGCTTTTCAAATTAAAAGGATCACGACCAAGATGCAGGTGCGTTGTTGGCCGCTCATTATGTCATCCTAGGCAGCGAGCACCTCTGTGAAGTTGACCATCTATTTGTTGGTTTGCAGTATTGTGACCTATGAGAGCCAAATGCATTCAAAAGGAGAGAAGTTTCAGAGTCACTATCTTTTTTATCCTACCATAGACTAGCCACTACTTGTTTACAGTCCCGGGTGCAGCAGGGTTTTAGAAACTGGCAATCCCACTATCTTGCTACCTTAATGTGTGACACCACATACACATATCTTTCTTGAGCAACATGACTACACACGTAAAGAAGCGTTATGCCATGACTTGGCTGAAAATTTGAACATCACACAAGAGTGCACGTGTGGTCATGCGAGGGTCAATTTTGAACTATAAATGCATTGACTGAGATTATTGTACCTTAGCATGAGCTTTTAGTCAGGAAGCAAGAAATTCTGAAACATAGTAGTAGGGGACGGTGCTGGAACAAATGGCTTCACATTCTTCTTTGCTCCACGAAAAAGCATCCAACATGGCATATGTGATATGCCTACTGTTCCACTAGACGAGGCGGAGAAATCTTTTCTTGAATATGCGTTAGGCCTTTAATAGACGAGAACAGTGAGAAGCACTATCAGTGGTTAGTTGGCCTTCAAGCCAGAAGCATCCTTTCTACATGTCAACATTTTGGAGCTATGAGGCAGCTTTATTTCTTGTCAGTTTGTTTAAACATCATTTTTCTATGGAGATGCATTTCTGATCATTGAAGCCACTTTTCCTTGATAAGTAGTTCAGTGCTCTCCAATGTGTAACACCCATTAATCAAGAATTTCAGACTGTTTATGCAAGAATTTGTGTCAAAGCAAAACATTGTTCTGGGGTTGTGATACAAACAACTTGTAGATGCAAACATTTTTTCTAGCATCCATTTTGGAATGCAACCTTGTAGTTAATGTAGCACATGCCACAAAAGGTTGACTTCTAATATGTCCGATAATTCTGATAACGAAATACCAGGTGCTCAGTATGGCCCAGTTAATGTTGTCTTTGAGATTCTCTTCCTTTGGGCATTCTTTTCATTATCATGGTGTTGAGCAAAGCTACGTCACTAATGCAACTACACATGCTTCACAAGTTTTAACTTGACATTACATTTTGCAGGATCGGGGAGCACAGGTCGGGGAGAAATTTGGGACAACTTCCATAATCAAAATTCACTGCACTTTTCACCTTTGGATCTGTTGAATTTTGCAGCCAGCCCTTCAGGTTTATTTAGTGTGAAGTGAAGGCGGCCTGTTCTTTCTTAGTTGTCGCTTCAGTGCTGACAGGGGGCTGAAATGCTCAGATTCGCTGAACATGATGTATCAGTTTATTTTATTGTTGTCTTAGATGTTGTATCGGTAGTGATATTCTCGATAAATTTACATTTGTACTACAGCTACCTTAGTCATAGCGACAGGAACTAGAGGTACCCGGTAGTGTTGGAGAAAGCTACGCAACGAAAGTTTGCTTCTCTTTTTAGAGGACCACCATATCATGAATATAAACTTGGGCAAGTCGCAACGATTCGAATATTCAGACCCTCGCCTTTTTTTTTTAGGGTAGAGCGCCGCCTTTATTAATCTTCAAACAAATTATTACACAAGTCTATAGGCGGCACACGTAGCCGCAGACGGCGGTCATGGTCATCTGACAGCGCTTCTAGCAAGCGAATGTGCCTCTCCTGCGCTCATGGCAGAAAACAGCTCCTCGAACTCATTCTTTGCTTCTGTGACTTACGAACAATGTGGGCATAGCCAGGGGCCAGGCGGCAAAATTCAGAGCCCTGTGCCAAATTCTGAATTTAGGCCCTATCATGTACTCCCTCCATTTCAAATTAGATGACTTCCATTTGTCTACCTATATCTAGACAAATGGAAGTCATCTATTTTGGAACGGAGGGAGTAGTTTTTTTTGTAACACAAATAAGACATTTGTGACATACTAGGATACGGCTTAACAATAGCACCATGGTCTTATTTACATACTATAATTCACATCGAATTCTGAATTTGCTAAAAAAAAAGATTGATTATCAGGCTTACGCCTTGTCTCCTGTCCTCTCTTCAGCAATTCTACAACAGAAATGTGCAATCTATTTTAGTCTGGCTACAATGCATTAGGCATCAAGCCAGTAAATAGCAGTTCAAACTTGTAACAAGTTGTAAAGTACTCTGTATGAAAATTCATTTAGACATGTACGGTTGTACCTAGCTCACCTAGCTCACCTGAGAAGGAACGGACTACATACCTGCTAGTTTCCTGTTGGGTGCTAGGTGCCGACTGCAGCCTTCTCCACGCCGCCGGCGACGGGCGGCGGGAGCCTGGGACTGCGCCGTGGGGCGCCGTTGGCTTCCCTGCTCCACTGCTAGGGTTAGGGAAAGGCGGGGCACGGGGAGACGGAGAAGGTCGGACAGGGCAATGCTGCGACGGACGAAGAGCGACGCAACATTGGCGGGAACTGTGCCCGGGACAGGCCGCGACGGTGGCGTGGTGGCTAGTCGACGAAGGAGGAGTCACGAGACAGACGGGCGACAGGGAAATCGCGAGCGAAGGCGAGTAGGCGGCCTGAATCGATATTCGTTTATTTGTTTCATTTGCTAATCTTTCCCCAACGAGCAGGACGCATCGCTAGCCGAAATCACTAGAAAAATGGTTCCCTTTGCAAAGGAAAACTGCGCGCATTGTCGTTGCGTCAAGTGTCGGCTTCTCACTGCAGGCGGTCCTCCGTGGGTGCTTGCATATGCGACAAGTGGCAGCATGGGAGAGTTTTGGTGAAATTTCTGCTTCTAACGAGAGGAGGGTTGTACACGCATTTTTTTCGATATTCGTATTTTAAAAACGAAATATATTAAAAATCGTTTATCGAAATTATGAACCGTTTTCATATTTGAGATCCTCGCATCGAGATCTTCAAAAGTAAATCCCATGTTGACAGGTTTTGAGAAACTTTTTTCACGTACTTTGTACTCCCTGCTTTATATACGTTGTACATCCAGTAGCAGCGTGTACATCCAGTAGCAGTGTGGGCGTACATCTAGTAGGAGCGCGTGAGTGTACATCCAGTAGTATCGTGTACATCCAGTAGCAGCATAGATGTACATCCAGTAGCATCATGTACATCCAATAGCAGCGTGAGTATACATCCAGTAGTAACATGAGTGTACATCTAGTAGCAGTAGCAGTCTGTACATCCAGTAACAACGTGAGTGTACATCTAGTAGCAGCGCGTGGGTGTATATTCAGTAGCATCATGTACATCCAGTAACAGGGTGTATGTACATACAGTAGCATCATATACTCTCTGTTATATGTATTTTGTACATCGTTCTCTGTATAATTTGTACAATATGCACTATTTTTTTGTTGTACTGCATGCTATGTGTTTTGCGTACTAATTATTTGAATTGTGTACACGTGGAACAGAAGATGTACCACAAGCACGCGCAAAGGGATCGTACAAGGAGCTTCGCTCGTACAGCAGCCACGCACGCGAGGTCATGCATGTACGCACGCGTACGCGCTGCATGTACGCGGTCGGAAGGTGCCACGGGGGGGCCTCGTGCGGCTTCGCGCCTCCTACACGGCGGCCGGGACCACGCGGGCACGCGATGCGGGGGACCTCGTCTGGTCGTAGTCAAATTTGATTTCGCCACTGTCTGTCAGGTTACCACGTGGCGCACTAGAGCGTTCTCTTTTTTATCTTTGCAAAGAGAATTCTTTTTTTTAGTTTTTTTTTGAGAATCTAATTCTTTTTTAGTTTTTTTTTTTTTTTTTTTTTTTTGAGCAGAACTAATTCTTTTTTAGTGGCATCCATCGCTAGCGAAGCATACGCGCCAGCAGCGCAGCGCGACGAGGCCCAAGATCGGTCGAGAAAACCTGCTTTTTTCGAGTGGAGGAGCCAAAACGGCCCATCAAATCTGCTAAATGTATACTACTATATATAGGTAATTTTTGGGCCCCCCTAATTCGTGGGCCTTCTCAGCACCACTGTGGGCCAGGCCCTGGGCATAGCCTCCCATCGTACCTTGCTCCAGATTGATTATCATGTTCCGACAACCGTTCGCCACCCTAAGTTTGCAGGCGTTGATGTCCCTTGCTAGAGCACACGCCTTGTGGCAAGCGAGAGCTTCAAGGGTTTCCGCTTCAGACCGCCCCGGGAAGACTAACGTCGATGCTCCTAGGAAGACACCCATCTCGTCTCTCGCGACAGCAGCCACCAACCCACTGCCAGTGTTCTTTCCCACAGCGGCGTCGACATTGATCTTTATCCTCCCACCAGGCGGAGGGACCCATGCATGTACATCTGAAAATGCAGGCGTAGTCGGAACCGGGGCAGATTCTCTGACTTTCTGCCTCTAACTTTTCCCTGACTTTGTGTCACTGAAACATGGATCCCACCTGATGCCGGACCCACATGTCAATGACCCAAAGTCAGTCTTGGATAAGTCAGAGAATCCCCACCGAGCCGGAACATGCGCCTTCGTAACTTTGATCTGTCCAAGTTCAGTGATGAAGTTCTCCACAAAGTGGTGAACGGTCAACGGGCTCTGGAAGATCTGCTCATGTATCGCTTTTCTTCGTGCGCGCCAGATTGCCCATAGCGTCACAAAGATCTTCACCTGATCATCTTGTTTGAGTGTAGCCATCAACATTGCTAGCCACGCCTGGGCATCTCCCTCATCTGAACAACTGAGGTACGGTGCTCGACAACATCTCCCTCCACCAGTGCCCATACACTCCTTGACATCGAGCAGTCAAGCAGCGTGTGACAAGTCCTGTGCCCCACAAGGCTAGCAGCGATCATCACCCGCCATCCGTCGGTGGTGTCGCACCGTGTTTGTTGGTAGCGTTTGCTTGGCAAGGCTCCATAGAAAAACACATCGCATGGATGATTCTACTTGAGCACATCATGTTGGGCTCCTAACTCGTGAGTAAACTGGGTGCTGTTGGAGCGGCACCCGAAGCCTGAAAGCCTCCCCATCCCCAATTTTTTGAGCCAGCTCAGGACGTCCGGATACGACCGACAGGGAGGCCCCGCTGGCAGCCTGCCAGTCCACACCACCTCTTTGTCGGCCTCGACTCCTCTCTTCGCACCAAACTATTGTCAATTGCAGCCGCCTCTCCATTTTGCTGCCGCATGTGCCACCCCATATACCCACGACGTCGGCGGCTGACTCGCTGCCACTCTCACCAATGATTATGACCTCATTTTTCCACTGGCGAGGTCGGGTGTCAGGCATGATGGATCTGACCAGTTCATACAACACCAGTGTCATACCAACTTTAGTTGTTTTCCATATTAGAGGAAGGTAGAGCATCCATATAGTCTTCCTTCAATTCTTCTAAGGAGGCATGAAATCTGTTCTCTTTGATCTATGAATAGTTAAAGGTAGTCCCAAGTAAGTAGAAGGAATGAACCTTCACCGCATCCTGGCATAATGAGTAAATTACACGGATCTACCAAATTTGGGGCAGTGGTTATGGGTCAGTACCATTCTTGGTGATTTTTCAAAAATCTACCGGCCGTGGGGCTAATGACAACAGATTGCACAAATTCCTTTCTAATCACAGTTTGACAGCAGACTTGACCAGTGGAGCCCATCCGTCAGGGCTGAGTTGGCGGGTGGAGTTGACCTGGATGTGGGACCCACATGTCAGTCCCTCATGTTACTTTTCCTTTTTTTTCCTCTCTTCTTCTTCCTCCTCCCATCTGCTCATATCCGGCGCAGGGTCCAGCCGCACGCCACGCCCGTTTGAAGCAGAGGCTTGGGGCGGTCCTCGCAAGCGCCGTCGTGCCCGAGCGAGCATCGTAACAGATTGATGGTGGCTGGCCTATGCTAATTAATTATGAAGAGCATACGTGGGTGTGGATCAATCTGGAGGCCGACCGGCGGGTCTCGATTGATCGGTGACACATGTGCGTGCCGTGTAACATAACCTCAGGGCATACCGTGAGCTCGTGGCCCGGATCGATCGATCGTGGACGTCTACGTACGGTGCAGGGTGGACGAGCACTACGATCTGGAGGCCGTGCGCGACCATACATGTCATTCCTGCAGAACTGGCCGTCACCGGGCGGGTTCGTGCCCGTGCGCTATGTGCGCTGTATCACTACCACGGGGCCAGCGCCATGGCCATCTCCGCCGTCACGAAGGGCTTCAGTTAGCCGTCCCCGATAGCACGCGACCTGGCTAGGACGCCCAACACACTGGCGCCTCCCAGAAGATGAGTCGGCCGTCGGCCGCCTCCATCCGCTCCAGCTCGTCTGGCCTGTGGGGCGTATTTGACAAGTCGTGGAGGCACGTCCAGAGCACGAGGTCGAGGGAGCGCGGCGGCCGGCGAAGAGGAGGACCAGCAGCAGGGGCGGAGGAGGACCAGCAGCAGGGGCGGATGAGGCGAGGAAGGACGACAGACTTGCATCTGGGCAGAGCTTGGCGGCGCGTGGCCGTCAAGCACGGCCGCAGGACGACAGCAGGAAGCGGCGTGCGTCCGCGTCCAGACAAGGGTAGAGGGCGGACGGCAAGCACGACGGCCGCCCGCCGCGGGCGACCTGGAAAGACTTGCATCTGGGCGGAGCATGGCGACGTGTGGCCGTCGAGGACGGCCGCGGGACGATAGCAGGAAGCGGCGCTCGTCCAGACGAGGGTAGAGGGCGGACGGCAAGCACGACGGCCGCCCGCCGCGGGCGACCTGGAGGTCAAGAAAGGGGACGAGCACGAGGCGAGCGTTCGTGTCTGCTGTTGTGTGGAAAAGAAAAATAAGTTGTGGGGCTGACAGGTTGGCCCACGTCCACGTCAGCTCCACCTCCGCGTGTGCTGCCAACTCAGCCCTTACGGATGGGCTCCACTAGTCAAGTCTGATGTCAAACTACGATTAGAAAGGAATTGGTGCAATCTGTTGTCGTTAGCCCCACCGTCGGTAGATTTTCGAAAAAATCACCAAGAATGGTACTGACACGTTACCACTGTCTCAAATATGGTAGATCCGTGTAATTTACTCTAGCATAATAGTTAGGTTTCTATACTTTTTTTTTCTAAGACATTAATATGCAACGTAACTCACTTGTGGCAATTCACCTTTAATCCAGTGGATGATATAAAAAGTGTCTAGCAGAGTTTCAACATGTCTCGCTTGAATTTAATTTTACAGGCTGGCATAACCAAAATTGTATCATCTGCATACTGAACTAATAAGAGGAAGAATTCACAGGTAAAGGATCTTAAATCAACAAATGAGTGGTGAGAGAGAGAGGATCTCCTTGTATAACACCTATCTCTCTTGCAAATAAATTAATTGCCAGAAACTCCATGGAGCATCGAAGAAAAGGTCGATCCCTCCTGAAAAGATTATGTTGATCCAGTTGAGCCACCTTTCACCAAAAAAGTTGGCACTTAAAGTATCCATAATAGTATCACGTTCTATCATGTCAAATGTTATTTCAAAGTCCAGCTTCAAAACTATTTTTTCTCTTTTGGATTTATGACACTTATGCAAGTACTCAAACGTCTCTTGGATTGATCTTGATTTCATGAAGCCATACTAATTGGTGTGAAACACATTTAAATAATTTTTTGGAGCATGTTGGCGACAAGTTTTTTCTCTAATTTTACAAGCAATTCAATAAGGAAACAAGATTATCTTTATTCGAATTGAGAGTAACAAAATATGAATTTATACTCTGCAAATCAACTTCCTTGATAGAAATCTTTAGTTAGCTGATATATCAAAGTCCTTTGCTATAATATCCCAACAAGATTTAATAAAGGCTATGCTTTTTTTTTGAAAGGAATGCGGTGGGTGTCGGGGAATACTTAACCCGCGGCCCACAAGTGAGATGCGGCATGTCATAAGTTCACGGACGCACCGTTTAACGGGCTTACACGAAGATGGGCCGACCAAGAGGTCACGATGTACCAAGGGAAAGATCCAGAAGATTGAAGATAACTTGGCTTGGAAGATACGAAGATGATTGGACTCCAAGTAGGACTCCGGCTTACGCTTTCCTAAAAGGAGAAGCTTTCCTTTTAACCTAGCGAGCCTCCGGGTATATAAGGAGGACTCGCAGGACGTAGAAGGCCAAGCTCTCAAGTTCCAAACCCTAGAACTAGAGGCGATTCGACTCAGCGGATCGCAACCCTTGTAACACCATATACACATCAATTCCAATCTAGGATAGGCAGGAAGTAGGTCTTTACCTCGCATCGAGGGCCGAACCTGGGTAGACATCGTCTTCCTCGTGCCCTACGATCTTAAGCTCGGAGACGCTTGACTCGCGCAAATCCCACACCTATGAAGTCATTGCTATGACATCTGCCGAGATAAAACCACGACAGTTGGCGCCCACCGTGGGGCCTGTGGTCCAGAGCGTCACGTTCCGGGCAGGATCGATGCCGGGGCTCGAAGACATAGTCATCGGCCAGGTCGAGCAAATCAACGGCGTTCCCTTCATCGATGACTCAGAGTGGGGGCCAGAGGCGGATCACATCGAGTTCGGATACGTCGTCCCCTTCGGATTCGTAAATATCTTTATCGGATCTATCAGTCGCGGATCTTTCAACGCAGCTCAAAGAGGCGAGTCAGGAGTGTTGGATGTATGCCCAAAAGGCAATAAAGTTTAACTTCTGATTCATAATTATGCTTCATGATTCTATGCTATAACTGCGGTGACTCCTGAATATGTGATTCAGAGGAAAACTCACTCGCACGTGTAGAGACATGAACAGAATAAAGTATACCCTAGTCTTGCCTTTTAGACTAATTCGTTGATTGCTAGAGACCACGTTTTCCTGGTCTGGGACATTGTTTATGTCAGCATCAATGAGTGGCATATTGTTGGTGGAAACAATATGGCTGGGTAGACCCAAATCGTTGATATGCTAAGAAGATTCCAAAGTGTCTTTTTGTCCTTAGTGCAATATCGCAGATGGTTATTATATGACATGTCCTTAGACCATGAGGTTATTAGGGTTGTGTATATTGGAAGAGTTACTTTGGTACTGTCAAGCATCATGGCCGTAACTGGGTGATCATAACGGCAGTCACTGGGTGATTCCAAAGGTGTGCATATATCCTAATGTTCCAAGATGGGAAATTACTCCTCTGTCAAAAGAGAGATACTTCCAGGTCCCACTCGGTATGTATGATATCCAATATGTTCTGCAGACAATGCATGATGAAGTTACATCATGTGGGATATCGGATTACGGGAACTAGAAAAGGAAACTTACCGGTAACGAGATAGACAGAGATATAGTGAATCAGGGATTGATTCATGGAAATATCAAGAATACTTTATCTCGGGTAATTTCAGTATCGTGAGTAATGGGAATGAAGAATTAATAATCAACAGGTTCAACAGAGTGTCCTTCACATAACGGTAGCAGTTATTTAGGTAGCCCATGTACCTGACTCTGGCCGGTGATTAGATGGAAACATCTAATTATAGCTACACGTTATCGAACATGTAGGGTAACACGCTTAAGTCAGGTCTAGTTTGTTGTGTGTATGGTTGGTCTGGATACCGAGAGAGTATCACCGGAATGGTTTCTGTGTGGTAGATAATATGTTTGTCAGAAAGATTGGATTATGCAGACACTGGGTGTCTCGGAGTAATAGAAATAGTTTCTATCACTAGTCGGATTTATTCCGAGGGTTTATATAAGAGGGAAATATTTATCCAGAGTATTTTGTCTGTGGACACTAGGTGTCCCGGATCATGTAAAAGTGTTTTATATGATAAGTAATTAATTCGGGGAATGTTCTGTAAAAGGAAATATTCAAATAATAATTAATTAGACAAAATATTATTTAATTAAATATTGATTTATTTAATTAATAAATAATTATTGAAAAAATATTAAAATTGGATTTTGGAGCCCACCACCAAGGGGCTACCTTGTGGGCCCAGGTAGCCGCACCCCTGCATGGGCGGGTGGGCCCCAAGGCCCAAGGCGCTAGAGGGGGGAGCCTCCCCCCTCACCCAAACCCTAATGGGCCTAGGGCCCATGGGGATGGCGGTTGGGGAGGGGGAGTTGGAGGAGGACTCCTCCTCCCCCCTAGGGCCGGCGCACCACTTGGGGGAGGTTTTGCCTCCTCCCCCAAGTCTCCCTACCCCTTGGCCTCCTATATAAACCCCGACCTCCTCTCCTTTGGAGAGACATAAGTTTATATCTCTTCTAGTTGGATTAGAGGGTTCCTCTCCCAATTAGATCTAGATCTAGATGTCTAATCTCTCTCTCCCTCCTTCTCATGTGTTGAGATCTCCACCTTCATATACACCAGCGGTGAGTGCTTCAAGTGTGGACGGCGAAGCCCTGCTGGACTAGATCAGATGTATGTGTGCGAAACTAGGGGTGATCCATTGAGAAACGGTTGACCCTAACTCACTCTATTGGATCAAGGTGGGACGCGAGGAGTCTACGATGTTCTCTCGGCTAGGCTTAGCCGAGGGAGTCGTAATCAACATCCCTTCCGCTTCAACGGTGTCGGTAACGATTTACAGTTAGATCAAATATGCATGTCTTGTCACTTGTATCTTCATAGTAGATCTTGGCTGTTGCGTTGTAGTGGCGATTTTTTTGTTTTCCATGCACGTAACCCAATAAGGAGGAGAGTTGCGGCCAATCAGGGTCTGCGTACCTGAGGAACCTAAGCGAGTCGCGGAAAAAGGTTGGCATCCAGCCAGCCAAGTTCAATTTGGGCACCGATGACAGATGAAAAGGTAGCCCTCGGAGTTGAAGAAATCGAGACCATCAGGACCGAGCTTTGCGAGGAGGCACAAAAAATCCCAGCCGAACATGGAAGGCTCCAAAGGAGAATCAACAACTTCAGCAAGAAAAACAGCGGCTTATGCAACGCGCCGCACTTACACCAGCAAGCGAAGGAGTTCGAGCAGCGTCATCAGAGCCTCAACATCTCGCACCGCCCAAGGATAGCGACACTGAATCGCGGCTATTGATGCCGCACGTGCAACAATTTTCTACGCCAATTGGGCACAAAGATAGCCCGGAAGGCAACGTACACGCCGCGATCGAAATATTATCTCGAATGATGCCGGTCGGCGATACGCAAGCCGACAAGGAAGCACGACACGCTATTGAATTGTTGAGTAAAACAGTCTTGCAACAAGCAAACATGTATGGGGTTGCACCGGATGAGACGACCTGTGGGGCAACATGGAGTTCGGAGAGACACCATATAGAAGAAATAGTCAACCAGCTGGCAGATCTTCAAATCGCACCATATAAAAAAGCTCACACAGAAGAAGCTCAAACAACACCTGATGCGACTCAACAGCCTCGCACTGCACTTAAGCCGCAGATGATGGGTCCGACGCCCGAGCCTGCGAGCACCTACTCGTTACTAAAAGGGCCGGCATGCTTTTGCGATAAAATAAGGCTCACACGCTTCCTACCAAAATTCGAGGAACCGCAAGGAATCATCGGCTACAGCGCGGGTGAAGATCACGTCTCGTGGATACATAACTATGAAACAAACATGACCCGGATCGATGTGACTGAGGAAGTATGTGCCAAGTATCTGCACATGGTATTGGAGGTGACGCCTGGCTCTGGCTCCGGAATTTACCGGCAAAATCAATAAATACTTGGGAGAACTGAACGACAAATTCATCATGAATTTTCAGAAAACAAGCAAGCGACTCTATACCATAGAAGACCAGAAGCAATGCGTCCAGAGAACTGGCGAGTCGAGTCATTATTGGATAAAACGAGTCACGGATATCATTGCCTTTTCCAAAGAGATATAAGTAAACTCCGCAGTACAAGTCATGAAGAAAAATTGCAGATTCGAGCCGCTGGTGCACAAGCTAGGCCGTGCGGAACACAAGATTGACAGTTTTGACAAACTTCTAGCCATAGCGAACAAATATGACCGTACAGATGAAGCAAATGGCGATCATCCTCGTACCGAAGAAAGGGAAGAAAAGATGGAGTTGGGTAGAGGCCACGCACCTCAAACAAGGAAGCAACGAGAAGGTAAAGTATCTGATGATCCCGAAGAGCAAGGCTTTGATACCTGCAAAAGTAAACGGGATTAGGTTGAGACTCCAAGTGCAGAGTGTATAGTAAGTGGAAGACAGTTTTCCCCACGAGGGGTGACTCGAGGGTTTAATATCGAACTCTCGGGGAATCTGAAGTGGTAGATTTATCTTCTTATCCTTCTTTTGGTTACCTACAAAACAAGGTTAGATGTTTTGGTCCTCAACCTCACCTGTGGTTGTCAAGCAGAAGGTGTAAGAATGATATCAGGATAGTTATGCAATGCAAACAAGAAATAAATATGCAATGATGGTGGATGCAATGATAAATGATATTTTTTGGGTTTTTGAATGATGTATGCAAGATGAAAAGTATTTTTGTATTTTGGGATTTAATGATGGCTGAAAATAGAAAAGTGGTATATGGTGTTGGAAAGGTGTTTCTTGTGATTAAAAATAGACTGGGGTTCATGGTTTCACAAATGACTATCTCTCTATAAAGTGGTAGACAATGGAACACACACAGTTAACATATGAGATTGCAACACAGGGTTTGATAACAAGTTACTTAAATATATGGGCATCACGTCCTAACATAGAAATCTTTTGGTTATTAACCTCTCTTATACTCCACCAAGATGCGAACTAAATCATAACACCTCAGTAATTAAGATAACTCAGAGTATAGCATTAAGTATCATGACATGAAGTGAAAATAAGAACATGCTAGATCTAGTCATGGAGTAGTGGCAATGGTCACGCCCACATCCCCGGTAGCATGGTATTTTAGTTTATCCCTAGTGAGGCAACAAAGTAAGGTAAAGATACCAAAGTAGATCGCAGAACTTTCTCTCACGTTCACTGCTCTAGCCACCCCCCGTTACTCCATCTAATGCACACGTTCCCCCACACAAGCTCTCATAAACACGCTTGATCAAAACAAGTAGACAAGAACGGGGTACATAATATGCATCTATACTCATAACTGAAACAAACATTGCAATCTCAAACATATATTAACTCATAAAGATCCACCACAAAGGTATTACAACGGTGACCGTAATCTTGTTCAACACCTCATACGGTGCTAATTAGTGAAGCTCAAGAGAGGAGAGATACATAAGTTACTTCCACAAACCCATAGTCCAGAGGTGGACTACTCCCTCTTCATCATGGAGACGGTGGAGAAGTCGATGGAGAAGATGGAGACCACGCCGGCAGCGCCCCGCCGGAGTTTTCCCCCTCCAATCTGCAGCTCCTGATCTCCGTTTCGGTGTTTCTGTGTTTGTGCGGCGCTCCTTCCAGAGAACGTCGGGGGACCTTTTTTATAGGTGTTTTTAGGTCAAGACGATGTCGGTGGAGAAAAGATCGAAGGCAACGGAGCCACGAGGGCCAAACGGGTGGGTCCCATGCGGCTACAGTACCTGGCCGCGTGGGCCACCCCCTTTTGGTCCTCGGACCTCCGTTTGTTCGCTTCCTTCGCCCACAGGTCTTCTTCCTTCCAAATATTGACGCTCGTAAATTTCCAGGTGATTTCGTTGATGTTTGGGTCCCTGAAACATTAAAATAAGAAAACGGGGTTTTCTGCCTGTGCAGGGTTAATTCCATAAAAATAGGAAATAAATGAATATTCCCAAAAATCATTATAAAACATTGATATAACCCTTATATGATGCAAATATGATTGGAATATAAGCAATTAAAGTGCAAAGTTCATGTATGCATTTTACATGCATCAGTATCTCACCCAGTTGGTATCTTGGAAGCCTTCCAGAGCCCGTGCGACTTACATCGCAGAAGAGATGGAAGACCAGCTGGACATACCAAGGCTCAATGTCATTATTACCGGCGCTGGAGAGAGGGGAATCTGGAAGCAGAAGCACATCGTGAACAAGAAGCAAACTGCACCCAAGAGTCACACGCCCCCCTCAAACTGCGGGTGGGACAGTTTCACACAGTGGCAATACGAACGGCAATAAATAGAAAGCCGCCAAGACAAGTCAGGAGAAACAACCAAACACCAGTGTCAGAGCGACGGCTCCGTTGGGCAGAATGGCCGGTCATATGGAGTCGCGATGACCACCCTCCGGAAGTAAAAGACCCGGGGAAACTTGCCCTCGTAGTCACGCCGCAAGTTGCAGGATATAAGTTGAGCAAAGTATTAATGGATGGAGGGAGCAGGGTAAACATCTTATACTACCACACATTTCGTAGAATGAACATGCCAGACTGGCGACTCCAACCAACAAGGGCAACCATTCATGGCATAGTCCCGTCTCTACTTCTGTTGCAAAACGTTTAAAATTGCCTGATAACACTGAAACTGTTCTTGATAAAAGTGCTGAAATTTTTCGAAATATGGGAGACAATGGTCCCATTACCTTTGATAATAATGATTTTGATTTTGATGGTTGCAATATTTCTGAAGTAATTATGTTCTTGCAAAAGCTAGCTAGAAGTCCTAATGCTAGTGCTATAAACATGGCTTTTACTAAACATATTACTAATGCTCTCATGCAAGTTAGGGAAGAGAAATTAAAACATGAAGCTTCTATCCCTAGGAAGTTAGAAGATGGTTGGGAGCCCATCATTAAAATGATGAATGATTTTGATTGCAATGCTTTATGTGATCTTGGTGCTAGTATTTCTGTTATGCCTAAGAAACTCTATGATATGCTTGATTTAGCACCTTTGGAACACTGTTATTTGGATGTTCACCTTGCTGATGATACTATAAAGAAACCTTTGGGGAGTTGATGATGTTTTTATAATGGTTAACAACAACCTTGTCCCCGTTGATTTTGTTGTTTTGGATATTGAATGCAATGCTTCTTGTCCTATTGTTTTGGGAAGACCTTTTCTTAGAACTGTTGGTGCTATTATTGATATGAGAGAGGGGAATATTAAATATCAATTCCCACTCAAGAAAGGTATGGAACACTTCCCTAGAAAGAAGATGAAGTACCTTTTGATTCTATTGTTAGAGCAAATTATTCTATTGATGCTTCTTCACTTGGAAACACTTGATTCTTACTTTCTTTCCTAGCTGAAAGGCGTTAAAGAAAAGCGCTTATGGGAGACAACCCATTGTTTTATTTCTGCAATTTTTCTTTTCTTTTTGAGTCAAGGAGTTGTTTACTTCTGTAACAACCTTTGTATCTTTATTTTTCGAATTGTTGTGCCAAGTAGAGCCTCTAATAGAAGATGATGCTAGATTTGGATTTCTGCGCAGGAACAGATTTTTCTGTTCACCGTTTCTTCTATAAAATCACAGAAAATTGAAAAAATCTGCAAATTTTTGTGCGTGATCCTCAGATATGTACGCATCTTTCGTTAGTTTTGAGTTTTTCGATCTGAGCAACGTAAGTGCCTCGAAAAAATTCGTCTTTACGGACTGTTCTGTTTAGACAGATTCTGTCTTTTATTTTGCATTCTCTCTTTTACTAGTGTTGAGTGGAATTCTTTTTTGGGTGGAAGAGCTTCACATAACATCAGTGGCAGTAGCTAATGTTTAAAAGTAATGGTCATGTTTGTGTCCTTATAGAACATGTGAGTTTTTGATTGTGCACTAACCCTCTAATGAGAATTACTCTGAGTTTGGTGTGGCGGAAGTTTTCAAGGGTCAAGAGAGGAGGATGATATAATGTGATCAAGAAGAGTGAAGAGCTTAAGCTTGGGGATGCTCCCATGGATCACCCCAGCATATTTCAAGAAGACTCAAGCGTCTAAGCTTGGGGATGCCCAAGGCATCCCCTTCTTCATCAGCAACTTATCAGGTCATCTCTAGTGAAACTATATTTTAATTCTTTCACATCATATGTGCTTTACTTGGAGCGTCTGTGTGCTTTTATTTTCATTGTTATTTTATTTTCTGAGTCAACTTGTTGGATCCTAGCAATCTTGTTGGGAGAGAGACACGCTCCGCTTTTTCATATGAATACTCCTATTCTTCACTTATACTTGTTGAGTATTCTTGTCTAGCTACTGCTATGCTTTTAGCTCCTGTTTTTCATGCATCTCTTGTTCAGAGCTGTTAGTTCTTTTAGAGAAAGTACTCTCTTGCTTCACTTATAATTGTTTGGAGAGTTTGTGTTGAAATAAATTGATTGGTGTTTGGTTGGAACAGAAAATGCTGCATGTGGTAGATGGTATAATGGAAAAGCTTACATATTCTTGTAGATCACTGTCTTGGATAATTTGATACTTGTCAATTGTTTTGAGTTATCAAGTAGTTCATGTTTAAGCTTTTGTATCATGTGGTTAAAACCTATTAATGAAGAACTACCGTAAAGCTTGTTGAAATTTGGTTTGTATGATTGGTATCTCTAAGGTCTAGATATTTTCTAGTAAAAGGGTTTGGTTAACAAGGAAGACAGTGTAGAGTCTTATAATGCTTGCAATATGTTTTCATATGAGTCTTGTTGTACCGGTTGATATCCTGTGTTTGCTTCAAATAACCTTGCTAGCCTAAACTCTGTACTGAGAGGGAATGCTTCTCGTGCATCCAAAACCTTGAGCCAAAATCCATGCCATTTGTGTCCACCATAACTACCTATATGTGGTATTTCCTTGCCACTCCAAGTAAATTTTTCATGTGCTACCTTTAAACTATTCAAAACTTTTATTACTCCTTTTTGTGTCAATGTTTACCAAGCTCATGAGGACGGGGTGGATGTCTTTATGTCAACTGTCAAACAGACTTTACCACCGGACTAGCGGCATATACATCCGCTTATCCATTAATTTTGCAAAAAGAGCTGGCAAATGGGGTGCCCAGTCCCAATTAATTACAACTTTAACCGCTTAATTCTCTTCACATTTTTGCCCTGATTTATCAGTCAAGCAATGACACAGTGAAATATCTGCATGTGTAAACAAAAGAGAAAGAGGGATGATCTGCCTTGCTGGTAGAAATAACGTCCTTCATGGGAGCCGCTCTTAAAAGTCTGGTTGGCAGGGGTCATATTGTACTTTCCATTTTCTGATTCGTTGACAATTAACAAACACCCTCAAAACTTATTTTTACTCTCTATATGATTTCAAAAACTTAAAAAGCTCTAGCACATGATTTAATCCCTGCTTCCCTCTGCGAAGGGCCTTTCTTTTACTTTTATGTTGAGTCAGTTTTCCTACTTCTTTCTATCTCAGAAGCAAACACTAGTGTCAACTTTGGTGCAACAATTTTTATATGCTAGTATATTGTACTTATTATATTGCTTTGTGTTGACAAATATCCATGAGATATATATGTTGAAAGTTGAAAGCAATTGCTGAAACTTAAATCTTCCTTTGTGTTGGTTAAATACCTTTTACTTAGAATCTATTGCTTTATGAGTTAACTCTTATGCAAAACTTTTGATGCTTGTCTCGAAAGTACTATTCATGAAAAGTTTTTGCTTATATGATTCAGTTGTTTGCTCATTATCTATTGTAGCAAACTATAGACCATTGACCTGGATCACTTCATTCATAACATGTGCTTTACAATACTATTTGATCAAGATTATGATGGTAGCATGTCACCTCAGAAATTATTTTGTTTTTATCGTTTTACCTACTCGAGGACGAGTAGAACTAAGCTTGGGGATGCTTGATACGTCTCAAACGTATCTATAATTTCTGATGTTCCATGTTGATATTATACCAATTGTTACATGTTTTATATACACTTCATAGCATTTTTATGC
The DNA here is from genome assembly GCA_947311845.1 of Poa pratensis. Taxonomy (NCBI): domain Eukaryota; kingdom Viridiplantae; phylum Streptophyta; class Magnoliopsida; order Poales; family Poaceae; genus Poa; species Poa pratensis. Next base: position 16,813,866 of record CAMZMU010000061.1, on the reverse strand, counting down.
ATTTTCTGGGACTAACCTATTAACAAGATGCCACAGTGCCAGTTCCTGTTTTCTGCTGTTTTTGTATTCCAGAAAAGCTGTTCTGGAAATATTCTCGGAATTGGACGAAACTTGGACAGAACCTTCTATTTTCCCGACACGTACACGGAGTCCAAAGGAGAGACGGAGGCGACCGAGGAGGCAGCCACGCCAGGGGCCGGCGCGGCCCCACCTCCTGCCCGCCGGGGGTGGCGTGACCCCCTCGGGTGCCTCCAGACGCCGCCCTTTCGCCTATATAATGCCTTCGTCCAGAAAACCCTAAATACCCGAGCCTCCATCCACGAAAAGTTCCGTAGCCGCCGCCGTCGTCAACCCTAGTTCGGGAGGGTTCTGAAGCTCTTCCCGGCACCCTGCCGGAGAGGGGAATCATCACCGGAGGGCTCTACATCACCATGCCTGCCTCCGGAGTGATGCGTGAGTAGTTCATCCTTGGACTACGGGTCCATAGCAGTAGCTAGATGGTTGTCTCTCCTCCTTGTGCTATCATGTTTAGATCTTGTGAGCTGCCTATCATGATCAAGATCATCTTATTGTAATGCTACATGTTGTGTTTGCTGGGATCCGATGAATATTGATACTATGATCAAGTTGATTATCAATCTATCTTATATGTTATTTATGATCTTGCATGCTTTCCGTTACTAGTAGATGCTTTGGCCAAGTAGATGCTTGTAACTCCAAGAGGGAGTATTTATGCTAGATAGTGGGTTCATGCCTCCGGTAATCTGGGCGAGTGACAGCAACGTCTAAGGTTGTGGATGTGCTGTTGCCACTAGGGGTAAAACAGCAATGCTTTGTCTAAGGATAATGTATTGTTTACATTATACTTACTTAATGCAATAATCTGTTGCTTGCAACTTAATACCAACGGGGAACACGGATGTCAACCTGAAGGTGGATTATTAGTCATAGATGCTGTTGGATAACGGTCTATGTATCTTGTTGTAATGCCCAATTGAATATCATAGTAGTCATCTTGTCATATATATGCATTGTCATGCGCTCTCTATTCATCAATTGCCCAGCTGTAATTTGTTTACCCAGCATGTTAGTTATCTTTTATGGAGAGACACCACTAGTGAACTGTGGACCCCGGTCCATTCTTTACACTGATAATACAACCAACTGCAATCATTGTTCCTTTTCATTCTCTGCAATTAAACACTATTTTCCACACCATACGTTTAATCCTTTGTTTACAGCAAGCCGGTGAGATTGACAACCTCACTGTTTCGTTGGGGCAAAGTAGTTTGATTGTGTTGTGTGCAGGTTCCACGTTGGTGATCGAGTAAACGGCGCCACCAACAACCTTCAGAGGTGCCTTTTACTCCTACTGGATCTGACAACCTTGGTATCTTACTGAGGGAAAACTTGCTGCTGCACTGCTTCATACCTTCCTATTGGGGTCTCCCAATGAACATGTGCTTTTACGTCATCAATACCTGGTCCCAATGTGGTAATCACCGTACATGGAGACAGGCAAAAGGAATTGGAGTGTGAAGAAGGAGATTCAGCGCTAGCAGAAGCAGCTTGCATCGCAGGATCCTCGCATAGTTATAAGCCGCCTACAAATCTTCGAAGCCCTAAACGAACCGCAGTTCAGTCGCAAAACAATAAAGCAGCTGGAACCGCGGGGCAAACAGTAAGCTTCATTCACAGGGTGACACATCAGGAAGATACGGATGCCTGCATCGCGTTGATTCAGAAGGAAGATGGAAGCTGGCGTATGTGTATAGATCCTACCTCATTAAACAACGACAGTCAGGGAGGACAGCTACTCATACAAGCCAACAACAAAGCAAGAAGCTCGCAGGAGACGTCTTCCAGTGTGACTAAAATCCTGGGGGCTCCACAAGGTGCCTCAGCATAAACAAGCAATAGAGCTATCATGCTCGCATTGAGTCGCTCTTAGCGGCTCAATTCATGAACCGCTTTGGGTTCGGCCTTGATTCAAGGCAACATCAGAGTATCATATGTATCAAGTATGTATGACCTGCGGAGAACAGATAACTCGCATAAAGGTCTACATCATAAACGCTACCTAGATGCGTTCGTCTCACCAGATTTTGTAATAGTTCACATGATTATGAAATAAAGCCGGCACCCTTGGTATCCAAGGGTTCGTCATTTCGCCTCAACTATCATTGAGTCGCTAAGTCTTTTAATTTCATATATCATTAATTTCTTGGGGGCTTAGTAGCTTTATGAGCTCGGCTTATTCCCTTGAAATAGCCAAACTAGTGGCATTCATCCTGGTTATACTCAACCTTAAGATAGATGCAACTTGCACAATGCGACCAAAGTACCGGCATGTGTCGTCAATCGAGTCTGAATGCCTATCATGGACGTTCTCGACCCTGAACACACATTTGGCTTGGGAAATACTGGGTCGCGCAAGAGCCTACTTAATGGATATATGAGATAAATCAAAAAGACCTGTTTATAGGTCATAATATTGTACTGCGTATAGTACTAACAAAAGTATTAATTACAATGTTAAGGCCACAAGCATGCCAAAAGCGAAATTACTTCATTATCTTCTTATCATCTTTTGATGACTTCAGGGGCGTGGCACCAGGAGGCTTTCCCGCTTGAATTGGGGCAGTGGCAGCTGTCGTTTGTATCAAAGGAACAGTTGCATATGGAACAGGGGAAGGACCGCCAGAACCCGCAGAAGGGCCTGGAGTTCGAGACGTCCCCGCGCCAGCAGATCTGATTTTCTTCTCAATAATACTGCCATCAAGACGGTATTTGCCGAAATAGCTGCCCAAGTCAAGGCCATCAACAAGTTGGGTGGCATACCCGCGCATCCCCCTCCAGATGTCTGAATACTCCACAAGAGAAAACTCGGTACCATCCGTCCGGGTCGCTTGCCTACCCGGTGCAATCTGCTCGATGTTGATGTCGGGATGGTAGGCTCGAGCCCAACGTAAGCACATGAGCCGCGCTGGCACGAGCAGCGGAACCCTTCCAGTCACAAAAGTATTGAGGAGCCTTCAGAAGCTTACTCAGCCAGTATTCACAAGTCGCAGGCGGGTTGTCAAACGGAGAAAGTTTGTTGACTAGCTGCTTGGTTGCCTCAAGGACGCGCCTGTTAAAACTCTTGATGAATTCCAGCTGGTCCTTCATATTGGCGCGACAAAGAAGAGCGTCTGGGCCTGGTACAATTGGTAGAATATATCTCAAAGGCTATAAAAATTGAGCACATATACACAAGAATTTGGTTAGCACTTACCAACAAGGTCTTGAATCATCAGTCGCACGAAAGAACCCGCAAGTTCGGAGGCCTTGATAAGATTCTTTATTTTCTCATCACGAGAAGATAATTCCCTGGCATGTTGTTCCTTCAGCTGATCTACCATCAATGATTTTTGTCCAAGGTCCCTTTTGACAGCTTGGATAATATTTTCCTTCTCCATGAGTCGCGCCGTGGTATCAGTCTCCAGCTCTTGAAATTGTTCTTCACAGGAGGTCAGTTGCTCGACAAGCTTCGAATTCTCCTGTCGTAACATCTCCAGCTCAAAGGTCTGGTTCTTAATGACATCATCATGATCGGCAAACAGCTTTTCCAATGACTTAAGTTCGTCGAGCGACTCACTAGATGACGCCGCCGACATTTTATTTGCTGAGCCGACAGATTGCAGTTCAAGCTGCGAACAAGACACGGAGAAAAGGCATTGCTGAGTATACCCTAAAATATCATTGAGTGAAGAGAGGCTGCTATTGGTTAAAATAAAGACTCCAAACCTCGTTTTTTTCCAAACAAGATTTTGATTCTTGGGGCTGCATTCATATATACACATGCATTTCAAGAACAAATAAAATCAAAGGGAACACCTGGTGAGAAGTGTGAAGCTGTTGCATCAAATCTCGCAACTCGGCACATGCTTTTCTCCGGCATTTATGATAGCTTCTTCAAGCGATCCTGAGTTGCCAGTTTTGAAAGGCTCAGAGGTCGGAGCCTTGGATGTTTTGGGCTCAAGAGTAACTCGCAAACCCACAAGGTTGGGAGCAAGTACAGGAGGAGCAACGTCAGTAGTGCCCTCTTCCGGGGTAGGATTGGGAGATGACACGCCTGGCGTATCATTGGTGGTCCCAATGTTTTCAACGGTGGCATGCCTCCTGTCCATAAGACGCTCAGAAGAAGGAGCCAAAATCGTCAAGTTTGCGTCAGCATCAATCACGGACCTGCAAAGATGCAAACAGATAAATAAAAGATCCCATGGTAAGGGACGAGATAAGTAGAAAGAAGATCTTACCCTGGAGCAGTACGGATATTTTTTATGAGACAATCCAAAGAAGGAGAAGACAGAGCCTGTAAATCAGAACCTGCAAAGAGAGATATTAAGGAAAAGCTCTCCACAAATCGAGTCGCATGACAACGGAGGTAGGATAATAAAAAGGAATTATACCCGAGCTCATGGAAACACTGTTGTCAGCTACATGATTGACAAGAGCAACATCGCTCGCAGCTTGGGGAAGTTCTAAAGACCTAGTTGCTCTTTTGTCCACGATTATCGCCAAGGCTTTGCGGCTCTTTTCGAGTCGCGCTGGATCCTCAAGACTCCCTTGTGCCAGCCGTTTGGACGATCTGCGTGAACTTTGGGATGTCTCGGGAAAGACATTGAAGGGAGTTGAGGAAAGAAGGAGGTCCGCCATTTGTTGCTCCTCTTCAGATGCACCATCTCCGGATTCTGAGGTGCACTCAGTGATAGGCCGTTCCTCCTCCTCGCCTATGGCCGTCTTTGACGAGTCGCCAGGAAACTGGGGGCTCGGATCATTCGCTTGATCATCATTAGGAAGGTCCCAGAACTCAGAATCAATCTAGGATTAAAAGAAAATAGCAAGTCAGATAACACTAAGAAATAAAGCAGAATGATTCAGTGCAAAGAGGTGGAAAGTTACCTTAAAGGGTTTGTGCTCCGCCCAAAAAGGGGCAAGACCGACCACGTCAAAAGAATTAACATCTATGTCAGTGACACGGCGAATAAAGTTGATCCATTCGCCCTTATCCCAGTCTTCAGGACAAGTCATGCCTTCGTCATCAGCTCGACCAGAATAGTCAACCATGAGTCACTATCGGCGACTCACAGGTTGGATACGCCATTTAGTCCAGCAAGATATGATGTCGAGCCCAGTAAGGCCATGGAGAGTCAGTGCTACCATTCTATCGAGAAGGACCTTGATGGATGGTAAGGAAGAAAGATCGGGTTTTGACGACAGGGTAGGGGTGGAGACAAAGGCAGATGTGGACCAAGGGGGAAGATGGACTTCTCCTTCAGGCGAAGTATCTTTACAATAGAAGAAGGTCCTTTGCCAATCCCTAACCCTGTTGGCCAAAGCGAGCTTAGGAAAGACGCTATCCTTGCGACGCTGGAAGGCAATGGCTCCGCACTGGAGATAAGGAAGACGAGTACCTTCGCGTTGGCTGTTGCAGCAGAAGAGGGAAAGCCAAAAATCTACCGACGGATTGATGGCGAGATAGTCCTCACAGAGGACATGGAAGTTGCTCACCTGGAGCATAGAGTTGGGGCCGATGTCATGGAGGTGCAGATTCAATCGTTGCATCAGAGTGCGGAAGAAGAGGGAGCCTGGCGGTTTCAATCCGCGCTCGACGTGCTCAACTAACATCACCAATTCTCCAGGTTGGGGGATTGGGAACTAATTCGTTCTCTGGAGCGCGCCATTCACACTCGGACTTCGGAGGCAAAAGACCTCGAGAAACAAGGGATTCGAGGAACACATCATTGATCCAAGAACCACCCCAGTTGCAGCTACGCCGCAGCATCTTTTCTCTTTTGTGGAGGAGAAAGACAAGATACGCAAGGGCGGCGCAGTGAAGAAGAACGACTGAGGCTGACGAATCTAACCTAAGGGCGGCGAGGTACTTTTTAGCCAAGAGATCCGAAATTAAAGGGGAAAATCGTGCCCGGAAGTTCAGGGAATCCAGTTAATAAAAGAGGAATATTCCGTTAGAGTCAAGAAGACAAAAGGACAGTAAGAAAAAATGAGTCGCACAAGTACTCGAGGACCAAGACCAAGTTTGACTCTGATAGACAAGAAGACTACGAGCAAGAGTGCAATAGGCAAATTGAAGTTCAGCTAGGGCGTTCAGCGTGCGACTTAGCCAACTGAATTGAGTCGCAGGGAATCAGCCTTTTTCCTTGAAGTCCTAGCTGAGCTTGGGGCTAATGTCGCGGGAATACTTAACCCGCGGCCCACAAGTGAGATGCGGCCTGTCATAAGTTCACGGCCGCACCGTTTAACGGGCTTACACGAAGATTGGCCGACCAAGAGGTCACGATGTACCAAGGGAAAGATCCAGAAGATTGAAGATAACTTGGCTTGGAAGATACGAAGATGATTGGACTCCAAGTAGGACTCCGGCTTACGCTTTCCTAAAAGGAGAAGCTTTCCTTGTAACCTAGCGAGCCTCCGGGTATATAAGGAGGACTCGCAGGACGTAGAAGGCCAAGCTCTCAAGTTCCAAACCATAGAACTAGAGGCGATTCGACTCAGCGGATCGCAACCCTTGTAACACCATATACAAATCAAATCCAATCTAGGATAGGCAGGAAGTAGGTCTTTACCTGGGATCGAGGGGTCGAACCTGGGTAAACATCGTCTTCCTCGTGCCCTACGATCTTAAGCTCGGAGACGCTTGACTCGCGCAAATCCCACACTTACGAAGTCATTGCTATGATATCTGCCGAGATAAAACCACGACAGTGGGAAGCCCCCACAGAGATTTTTTTAAATAAAAAGAATCCAAATTCGCGCCCGTGAGGACTTGAACCTGATGGGTGGCTGGGTTGTACATCCACTCCACTAGCCAAGTGAGATAGGCTCACTTCTTAATAAATAAAGGCTATGCTGAAACCCATCGGGCCTAGGAGACTCGTCAATGAGCATTTCTTACCACTTCATCAATCCATTCTTGGAAAAAGATTTACAAGGCAGTGCAACAACTTTGAATTAAATTTTGTTGATCAAAGGTCCCATTAGGAGAGTCAGAAACACCGAATTGCTTTTAGAAGCTCTACAAATAATTGTTGCAGTGCTTATCGTCTTGCTCACCATGAGGAGAAGAGATGTGACTTTGTCGAGATTTAGTTGTTGCCACTTCCAAATTTAGGCCATATGATTTTTGCTCTTTGCTTTCGGTATAGTTCTTCGACTATCCAACAAGTTAAGCACATGCCTTTTAGAATCTTCTTGCCAGTCCATTTTTCAGCAGTCAAAAGTCTAAATTCTTCAAGAGTGTCACCAAAAGAGATCACCTCATTTGGTGCCTTGACGATGAGTAAGGAGATCGCTTGCCATTGCTTTTCCAGATTAGATAAATTTTTAGTTCTTTTCCCAAACCCCTTGAATTTTTAATCATGATGAAAATGTGGTGTTAGGGACGTCGACTTCCAACGTGTTCGATGTAAGCCAAGCATATTTTTTTAGATGATGAGATATCTTTTCTATCCGTGTGCTATATTGTACTCCATCCGTCCCAAAATAAATGTCTTAGATTTGCCAAAAAATGGATGTATCTAGGCATGTTTCAAGTCTAAATACATCCACTTTTGTGTGCAAATCTAAGACACTTATTTCTGGACGGAGGGAGTACTAGTCAAATAATAAAGTTGCATGGTTTGCTAAGAACTTATATTCTGACTATTATGGACTAAGCCACAACCGACGGAACACGACGCCGGTAGTCGGCCACACGACGGGATCGTATAGTGCAAGCAGCTTGGGAGCGCGAAAGCAAAATATTGTCATGTTGTTAGTGTAGATATGTGTGAAATTTAAATTGGATATGGTACTGTTACTTGTCAGGTACTAAAAACATTATTTTTTCTTCGTTGGTGTACGGCATGTTGACACTTTATTGTTGACACTTGACACCATCCTCTATTCCCAGGCCGAGCACCGACACAAGCCCAAGAATCCCCACCCCGCGTCGACCACCCAGTGAAAAGTGCTCGATGTGGCTAGCCCGCAGCCGCGTAAAAGATAGCCTAGGAGCCCATCACGATTATTGATGAGCCTCGATCCACGAGCCCATGTGCCGCGTCCTCTCACTCCTCCCTTCCGAGTTTCCTCCATTACTTTTCTCCGGCTTACACCAGTTTGAACCAGGCAATGGTGGACACCTGGTATCTCCCTCCCCATCACAACGCGTGTCCACCCGACGTGGCGCTCATGTACAAGCACCGGCGAGACACGTGCCCCGGCGCCTCTCTCAGCTCGATCGCTATAAAGACACCAGACGACGAAGCTGCTCATCACACAGCAAAGAGATCACCATTGCCAACTTCCACCAGAGCAACCTACATTGTAGTACACTCTTCGAATCCTGTACAGTTTTTGCTTAGTACACTTGTGTAGATCTATATCCAGTTTCTGTTCGTGTCCTTCGAGTCTGCTTTAGCTTGCGAAGAATGGCTTCTCGTCAGGATCAGGCTAGCTACCGCGCCGGGGAGGCCAAGGCCCGCGCCGAGGTCAATGTCGTTCTTGCTCCCACCTTGTCGATATGTCTAGTTTTCAGGAGCTTACACTGCTTTGGGTGCGTGCATTGCAGGAGAAGACGGGGCACGTGATGGGCGCGGCGCAGGAGAAGGCGCGGGATGCCAAGGACACGGTGTCCGACGCGGCGGGCCGCGCCATGGACAGAGGCGGCGACGCCAAGGAGGCGACCAAGGAGAAGGCGTTCGAGGCCTCGGACGCGGCCTCGGACGCCACGGGCCGTGCCATGGACAAGGGCCGCGACGCCGCGGAGGCAACCAAGGAGAAGGGCTACGAGGCCAAGGACAAGGCGGCCGGGACCGCGCAGCAGACCGGGAGCTACATTGGGCAGACCGCCGAGGCGGCAAAGCAGAAGGCGGCCGGCGCCGCGCAGTACACCATGGACACCGCGCGTGCCGGGACGGAGCAGACCGGGAGCTACATCGCGCAGACCGCCGAGGTCGCCAAGCAGAAGGCCGGCGCCGCGGCGCAGTACGCCATGGACACCGCCGTCGCCGGCAAGGACAAGACCGGCAGCCTGCTCGTCCAGGTACACACTACTGCTTGCTCGTATAGTAGTAGTGTGTGGATCTTGTCCCCTAGAAAAAGTGTGGATCTTGTGTTCTTTGTGACAGATGTTCTAAAGATTTATTTGTTGTGTGGGTTCTGTTTGTAGGCAGGGGAGACGGTGAAGGGCGCGGCGGTGGGGGCCAAGGACGCGGTGATGAACACGATCGGAATGGGCGGCGACACCAACGGCAGCACGACGAACGTCCCCGCTAAGGACACCAGCACCACCAAGCCTGGGACCAGGGCTTATCCGTATCAGTCGTGCTAATTGCCATGAAAGCACCTGATGTATCTTTCTAAGTTTGGTAGTTTAATTTCTACAGAGTCGGATCTGTTGCCACTTTGGTTTCTAATCTAGTTGGAGGTTGTAACTTGTCAGGACAATGAGGCAGGCATTCCTGACTCCTCCTCTCCATGTTTCTGTTTCAGAATCTAATAAAGTTTCGAATTGGTAGTTCATGTTCCTGTAATTTGCGCGCATTTGTCATCCTGGTGAATGACAACTTTTACAGTACCTAAAACTAAGGAGCTGCCAGCCTCCTGAGGCCCATTAGTGCTATTCGATGGGGAAAAAACGTAAGGAACGTAAGGATGACTCCTCCCCGCGCATCCGTTCGTGTCCGCGAGGACAAAAAACACGGGGCGACGCAAACGGACCGCGGTCCGTTTTTTGGTCCGCCCTGACCCATTCTTGGACCAAATTTGGGCCACCGATGCGTCGGCCGTGGACGCGAGCGGAGCGCTTTTGTGTCCTGCCCTAGTCCGCCTCTGGCCCGCGCTTGGCCCCGTGTCAGCGTGATACAACGGTCACCTACCCCACATTAACTGTGGGCGGTGGAGCGGTGGAGCTCTTTAAATGTGCTCCGGCCGGCCGAGGCCAAGAGCACAAACCCTAGCTCTCCTCCCCCAACCACGGCGGCCACCACCTCCACTCTCCGGCATGGATCCGCCGCCGCAACATCTAGTCGACCAGGTCGAGCGCGCGCGTCAGAGCGCGCAAGGGCGCCACCGCGGCAGTTTCTCCCGCCGCATGGTGACGAGCCCGGCGTGGGCCGGAATGATTCCGCAGCCACCGCGGCCGCAGCTGCCGGATCAGGCGAGGAGGGCTCTGCAGGATGCCTACGGGGACGTCTACGACCCCGAGGAGGAAGCCTACGCCGCCGGAGTCGCCGGAGTCGCAGAGGAGGCCATGTCCGCTGCGCGCGCCGTCGCAGACGCGGCAGAGGAGGCCGAGATGGAGCAAACACGTCGCGCGGCGGAGACAGCCAGACGCGCAGCCAGGCGCAAGCGGCAACGCGATGTTGTGGCCGCCGCCAAGGCCGATGCCGCCAAGGCGGCAGGAGCAGGAGGCTCCAACTGATGCCCTATCCCCGCCGGCGGCGCCGCCTATGTGCGGCCAATTTTGGTACAACGCCGGCGGTGCTACGTGTTTCGTAGCGACTAAAGAAGAGAGGAGGAGGAGCCAGCTAGTCCGTCGCTGGCCCCGGTCGTGGCGAAGGAAGAGCCAGCAAGTCCATGGCCAAACGGGCGGCTGGCTGGACGTTCCTCAAGGTCGGAGACCTTGATCTCCCACCTTATTAATTAGATAGTGTAGATTAATGTAGGGAGATGGATCGCCGGCCGGCGTTCACATTAGGCCGACGGCCCGGCTACTCCAAAACCGCGTACGGCCGGCTATATAGTTGCCTCGCCGCGGTCCGCTGCTCATCATCGCACCGATGGCAAACCGGGAAGACGAAGCAGTGGCCGTGCAGGCGGCGCTTGCCGTGCCGAAGGAGGAGGAAGTCGTGCCCGAGGAGGACGCCGCCCCGAAGGAGGAGGACGCCGTGCCGAAGGAGGACGCCGTGCCCGAGGAGGACGCCGTGCCGAAGGAGGAGGATGCCGTGCCGGAGGAAGAGGAAGTCATGCCGGCTACTCCACCGCGCCCACCTGCTCCGGCGTACAATCCCTGGGAGCCCTGGTCTCCCTGGGAATCTCGGCTCGCCTTGGCAGACCCAAGGTGGGCTCCGGCCGCCGCGGAACCAGAAGCGGAAGTGGCGCCGGAGTACGTGCCGGGATCTCTACCGCCACCCCCGGCCATCGATGCGCCGGCTACTCCACCACCACCACCGGAGGAGGACGACGACGAGGAGAAGGCCTAGATTATAGGTCGTATTTTATTATAAATTTCCAATGTAAATCTTCAAAATTCTATGTTTTTAATGAATATTGGAAGAACAAAAAAGTTGTCCGGACTGGATGCGTCGGGCCGTTGGGGCCAGTGGCCGGAAAGGGGCGGACCTGGGCCGGACGCGCGTCCTGTAGCCGACGCAAACGGACCAAACGCGGACCAAACGCGCGTCCGTTTGCGTCGCCCCGTTGGAGTCATCCTAAGGAGCTGCCAGCCTCCTGACGCCGCCGTCAACCCCGGTTCAGCTCTCTTCATGAACTCCTCTGATCCGGTCTCGACGCCGCCGTTGCCAACCCTTCTCAGACCTGGACGCCTATCCGCTGTCGACGTCGCTGCCGTCAAACCCTCTCCGCACTCGACGTCCCCACCGGTCCAACCCTTCAGGTAAGATGTTGTACGGAGTATGTGTATGATGACTATGATCTGCTTGATTTCCACACGGCACTAACGAACTGAATATTCGTAGCTTGATTTTGTTTTGGAGCGATTCATATGTATACATGTATGATCTGCTCAACCAATTGAGTATCTAGTAATGACTAGTTGCGTACTGAAGATAATTGCAATTTGATAGCTGAAAACAGCGACTTATATGTTCAGTTTGGTAGTAAATTGATTCCTGAATCTTTTAAAATTGGGTTCTGTGTTGAGTATCTAGTAATGGCTAGCTGCGTACTGAATTACTGAGTATCTAGTAATGGCTTGGCGCTCCTGATACTGTTCGTTGGCGAACTTCGAAAGACCTGACCCAAAACGGACACCAAAGGCTCTTACTCGCTGTGGTCCTGTGGATGCCGGGCTCATTTTGAGATCGAGCTGAATTTGGCTACTGGCGAGTAATTCGTGAAGAAGTTTCAGAATAAGCATAACCATCAGCTTGCTAAGGAAGGTCAGTCTGCTTATTTACACTCTCACCGTAAGATGACAGATGGATAGAAGACTGATGTAGTTGGGTATGGGATTGGTGGCCTCCGCACACACAAGATAATGGACGTTATGGAACATCAGGCCGGCGAGAAAAATGAGTCGAGAACATTTGGTCCTTTGCATCTATTAATCTGACACAGGAACACGAGTCGTTCCTAAAATTACATAGACAGATTCTGGATAAAAATATATTTACAACTATGTAGAACCAATGGTTGAATACTGATTACCATCTCATAGTGAGTTCAAATATGTAGAGGCACTCAGGTAATATTAATTCGATTTCAGCCTGTTCATGTATCACAATCTCAGCCTGTTCATGTTTCATATTCTCAGGCAATCTCTACAAAGACAGTTCCAGCAACAGAGAGGTTGAAGTGGTGGCATTTTGGCAGTAACAATCAAAAAACAAGTGGTCCTGAAGAAGGGCAGTAGTAGTGTACTCACTTTTTAGAAGAGTTTCTTATATTTTGTTAAGAAATGCAGTGTGTTCAACTGAATTTCTAGTTATTTTGTTAAGACTCAGCTGTGATGTACTCAACTTCTTGTGAAATGATGTGTTGCACTGAATTTCTAGCTATTTTGGTATCTTATTTTGTGTGTGAAATGCTGTCAATATTATGGACAGAAATGCTGTCAATATTGTGGAAAAAAAAGCTACCAGTTTTTGCTATCAAATTGCATCAGAGTACATGTCGAAAATTTAACCAAAATGCTGTAAAAAAGGTAGCATATTTATATCAATATTTCTGCCAAATGTTATTGCTTTTCTACCAGTATATAATCTTGTAAGTGGTAAGCAAATGGATAATCGAACTGAGTTTGATCAGGTAGTGTTGACGTCTCAGTTTTGCTTTGATGATTATTGATCTGTACACTGATGCAGGGTGAAAATTAATCCGAGCTCACATGTCAAGTACCAGGAATTTCCAATGCAACACCTATCTGAATTTCTAGGCTTGCACGTATATGTTATAACTGAATATGTACATGTATAATGCACGTGCTCTAGGCTTGCTCACACACATCAAGCATCTCAAGTTATAACTCTGCTTCTATCTGAATTTCTGAAAACCCACTGCTTCGATTCATCATATCGCCATAAATTCAGTTGAGACGTACATGAATATGTACATGTATACAGTTGTCGTAGTTCTTTGTTTCTTATTTATAACAAGGGAGATAGAAGAATACATCTTAATCACAAATGGCAGCCAGCTCCACACTGTAACTGAAGCATGAGTTGTTGCATGATCTTAAGTTTGCAATCTTATTGTAGATTCAGAACAAATATTATTGCGCTGCAGTTGAATATTTCATAGCAGATAGATCATGAGAGAAGAATAGCACAAACCAGAAAAGTGTACAATATTTCTTATATTTGCATTTTTCTTCTACATGTCTCTTGTCTTTTGATGTGTCATGACAGTGCTTCTCCTTGTATACAGACAGTTCTGAACATAAAGCATCAAATGTGTTCTCCATTTGTAAAATTTGTTGTTCTTTCTCATTGAGAAGTTCGACGGACGAATCCAATGCATCTTTTAAACTTCCATTTGAAGCCGGTGTGCAGTAATTGACCATGTCTTCAACATACTTGTTCAGAAGGTCCTCTCGGATTGACAAACTGCAACCCTGCATACAATAGTAAATTTCTAGCATCAGACAAAATAAATTTATGGAATACGGCCAACAGTTTGCATCTGACGATATGTACCTTAGCTCTCTGCAGCTTTGTTACTTAACTTGATGGATTCTAGTGCTTGTTTCTTCTTGCAATGTCAAAATTAATCCATTTCTTTGCTGCTAACCAACGATTCAACATCAAAGTTCCTCAACCAAAGTTGCTGAATATCCGAGGGCAGAATAGGTGGTTGATTTAGCAGGATTCATTAATTAGGACCGGTTCTTGATCAAACAAATTAAGACCAGTTAAGTTGTACCAAAGGAACGAATGCACATGGAGTTGTGGAAGCAATGGAGGAGTCCCGGCGCCCACGGCGACAGCGGCGGCCCCTTCTCCATCGCGGGCACCAGCGCCGCGGCGGCCGCCTAGAGCACGGTGATGGAGGCGCCGACAAAGAGGTGCGGGCCGGGAAGAGTTGGGGCAGGGCGGCGGAGTCCCCGGCGCCCACGGCGACAGCGGTGGCGGCGGGTGGACCGGCGACGAGGACGATTCCGCCACGCCGCCTCCGGCCCACATCCGTGCCAAAATCTGGCGCTTGTCGCTCGCCGCCGTCGCCGCATCGGTCAACCGCCGCGCCTCCTCCTCTACGTGCTCCGCATCTTCATGGCTGCCGGAGAAGGCGCCGGTGACGAGCAGTGAGCTGTTGCGCTCGTCGGAGGCGACGAACCCTAGGGTTCACTAGTTGAATTGGCGCGGCGACACGCCGCGTCCTTTAAGAGAAATTTTATGTATGAAATGTTTTGTTGTAATGACATAGTAAATGTTGAAGGAAATTCAAATTTGACAAAATTAGTGGAATGTTTGTGCAAATTTGGATACAAAATTGAAAAGTTAGAGTCGACCAAACTCAAAATCGATCACGGGGATGGAACCTAGCCGTCGACGCGCATATATTTCATATATATAATTTTTTGGAAACGCCGGGGCTTTTATGCAGAAAATTGGACAAAATTCGTGAAATGTCTGTGTGAATTTGGATCCAAAATTGAGGAGTTGGCTGCAGAAAATTAGACAAAATTCGTGAAATGTCTTTGTGAATTTGGATCCAAAATTGAGGAGTTGGAATACGCAAAACGTGTCGCAGCGTCCTTTAAGAGAAATTTTATGCATGAAATGTTTTGTTGTAATGACATAGTAAATGTTGAAGGAAATTCAAATTTGACAAAATTAGTGGAATGTTTGTGCAAATTTGGATACAAAATTGAGAAGTTAGAGTCGACCAAACTCGAAACCGATCACGGGGATGGAACCTAGCCGTCGACGCGCATATATTTCATGTATATAATTTTTTGGAAACGCCGGGGCTTTTCTGCAGAAAATTGGACAAAATTCGTGAAATGTCTGTGCGAATTTGGATGTAAAATTGAGGAGATGGAATACGCAAAACTCGAAACCGTTCACGGGGATGGAACCTACCCGTCGACGCACATAGAATTCGTGTATATAATTTTTCAGAAACGTGGAGGATTTTTTGCAAAAAATTGGACAAAAATGCGTCGAATGTTTGTGTGAATTTGGATCCAAAATTGAGAAGTTAGAGTCAACAGAACTCGAAACCGTTCACGGGGATGAAGACTACCTGTCGACGTTTCATGTATATAATGTTTTGGAAACGCCGGGTCTTTTCTGCAGAAAATTGGACAAAATTCGTGAAATGTCTGTGCGAATTTGGATGTAAAATTAAGGAGATGGAATACGCAAAACTCGAAACCGTTCACGGGGATGGAACCTACCCGTCGACGCACATAGAGTTCGTGTATATAATTTTTCAGAAACGTGGAGGCTTTTTTGCAAAAAATTGGACAAAAATGCGTCGAATGTTTGTGCGAATTTGGATCCAAAATTGAGAAGTTAGAGTCAACAGAACTCGAAACCGTTCACGGGGATGAAGACTACCTGTCGACGCGCCGTATATAATTTTGGAGGGAAAAAAATGTTAAAAAAGTTGTGGGGAAAATTTTTCAAAAGAAAAAAAGTGCTACAGTGCTCGTGCACTGTTCATACTGTTCACGTGAACAGTGCGCGAGCAAGGAGAGAGCTCCATTTCCTCCGTCCTGCGCCGTATATAATTTTGGTGGGGAAAAAATGTTAAAAAAGTTGCGGGGAAAAAATTTCAAAAAAAAAAGTGCTACAGTGCTCGCGCACTGTTCATAACTGTTCACGTAAAACAGTGCGCGAGCAAGGAGAGAGCTCCATTTCCTCAGTCCTTTATATATAACTAGTTGAATCGGCGCGGCGCACGCCGCGCCCTTGATGCTACCGAGAGTAGAACATGCCGATGGGCTATCCTCTACATGAGATCCTTCAACAAACAAACAAACATTTCAGCTTGAACAAAACAGAAGTTTTCTTCTGCTAGGAACAAAGGGGATAAAATTTAAATAATTTAAATGGAATACACCATAAAAAATGAGGGATACATCACTCCACTAATTTGAGTCATACAGAGACAGTGAGGAAATGCAGAACTCAAGCTGCACAGTGCGTTGAATATATTTCAGGCAAGTACGAACATATTTGAGAACATTCTGCCCAGAAGCTGGAAGTAAATAAAAATATGGTGCAGTTGCTCATTCGGCCTTACCCTAGCTAATTAAGGCCGTTCTTTTCACAATACAATAGTCTGCACCAAATTTTGGGAGAAGAAAGCAAACAAATGTGATATATATGATGCCATTGGCTGAATATACTCAAGGGAAATCATGACTTACAGAATACAGTGACAGGTAAGTACAAAAAAAAATTATGAAGGGTGATGTTTCCTAATGCAATCTATGCACATTGCAATAGAATTTAATTAACCTATGTAGTACCAACGCCTCTCAAGGCATGCACATCAGGCTGAGTGCTAAAGAATCAATTTATCGGACACCCAACAGTGAGAAGGATTTGACCTGGCACAACAAATTAATCATGATTACAGTACACATATCACAGAGAACCAACTGAGCTAGTTGGGAAGCTAATATTGCTTCAAGTCAAATGTACTGGAAAATATTCACACAGGCATCATATAGCTTCACCTAAGTTTTTTACAAACAATTGTTTTTAAATCTGAATACTACATCTACGGAGAAAAGATGTGCCCTATGCTAGACACAATTTTGAGAAATTTGCGAAACTAATGTAACTTAAAAGGCAAATGTGTACAGAGATAATCAAACTCCAGAAATCAAATATACGTTCGCTTAATACTAAAATGCAAAATGATTTGATACAGAATTGGAGATTTAATGAGTGTACCTGATCACATATACTCACTAAATCTCTGACTCCAGGAGGGCGCCCAGGCACCTGATCCCTTCCCCTACTGCATCAAGCCATCAACCATATATAGATTGCATAACATTGAGAACTTGAAACCCAAGGAGATTAAAAGGTCGAATGGGCAAGGGATCAGGTAGACATGTTTTTTGTTGGATTGGAAGTATACCTAGCTTTGAAATCAACTTGCTGTTAGATCTCCCGTGCTTGGAAGGCACATATGCAAGTTCAGCCACATGAACTCGTTGATCAGGCGGATGGCAATTGGTACTGAAGAATAGGGAAGGGATCAGGTAGACGTACTTTTTGTTGGACCGCCATCCATCCACAGGAATCGAAAACGTAGCGCCGCGGACTCCCTGATCAGGCAGCACCCTTCGGCCTGGCTCCATCCGTTGCCCAGGCGCTACTTCTCCTGTGGCAGCGCGATGCAGCAGTCTGTGGCAGCGGCCGGCCCGGCGAAGCCCTCGGGCACCCAGGTGCGCGAGCCCCGCGACCGTTGGAGCAGGGGGCAGCGCGGGCTGCGGCCCTCTCGCAGGCCGGCTGGCGGCGACGCGAGAGGAGGAGGAGCGGCTCCTCATGGCAGCCCAAGAGGGTGGGGATGCAGTGCGTGGTGGATTGGATCGGGGGCGGTCCTGGTACGTCGCTGCCGCCATCGGTCCAGTCGCCGGCGGGCGTAGGCCACAGAGCTCTCAAGGAGGACGGCCATGGAAGGGGAGGGAGCTCTCGAGGGGCGTTTGGGGGAGGGAGAGGGGCCGAAGTGGGGAAGTGGGAGGAGCGCGCCGGCGCCGCCACTCGGAGAGACAGAGGGAGGGGGGGGGGGGATTGTGGAAGCTTTTGCAGAAAAGTCCATGTGGTTTTCTGTAAGTTGCAGTTAGACCTTTGTCTCGTAAAATTGTGGGCCGCGGAGCTAATTCTCGGATTTTGAAGGACTTTTTTGCAAAAGCGTCTCGGAGGTGCTGTTCGGCCGTTGGATTGGAAATGGACGGCCGGATCGCACTGCGCACGAGCACTGTTCATAACTGTTCACGTGAACAGTACCCAGGCGCACGACAGGGCGAGAAAGTTTGCTCCCTTTATATATAGTAGTGATAATAATAAATAATAATATATGTAGATTTCGGTTGGATTTTCTGGCTGTATTGTTTTTTCAGTACTGGATATGCTGAGTTTTTGTTGGGCCAGCACTTTTCGACCTTATTGGGCCAGGACCCATCTACAGGGAGGCATCGATCGAGCACCAGTATAAGTCATACTGGTCATCATTTTAGCACCAGTATGAAGCCTTTTTTTGCCGTTGGATGAACGAAAATAAATGGCTCTGGTTCAATTGGGGGTACCGTAAAAGGGCTCGATCGACAGCCGAAACACAAACAGGTTCTTCTGAATACGAGAAAGAATTGCAGATTGAACTTCACACACCGACAACAAAACAGAACGAACGCACCCGGAGACACACCAGTCGGATACAGGGCCACAGCTAACAAACACGCACGCTTACAATGAATATAGGGGTACAGCCAGTGGATATCATAGCTGAGCCGCTAGGACACATGTAATATCCAGTGATCCAGTCAGTGTCAGAAGCCGGCGAATTTGGATTTCATGGCGGTGACCTCGTCCTCGCCCAAGAGGAACGTCTTGGTGAGCACCTCCATGGGCATGGCCGGCTTGGTGGCGAAGAGCCCGAGCGTGGGCACCACCAGGCCCGGGGACTGGGCGTCGAACATGGCCATGAACATGGCATCCCCGGTTCCAACATTCAGCTGGTAGTGCTGCAGGCCGCGGGGGATAACATATAGCTCGTTCTCTTTCACCACCTTGGAGTAGAGCCGGTTGGCCGCGGACGTGAAGCCGACCATGACCTCGCCCTTGAGCACCAGCACGAGCTCGGAGGCGCGCGGGTGGGAGTGTGGCGGGTTGATCCCGCCCGGCGCGAGGTCGGTGCGCGTGATGGAGACGCCCAGCGTGTTGAGGCCGGGGAAGGCGGACACCGTGGCGCGCGTGGAGTTGACGCCGAAGGGGTTGGTGTTGGTGCTGGGCGCGGGCACCATGACCGCGGAGAAGAAATCGTCGTCCACCACGGTCGACGCCGGCTTGCACGGGAACCCGTCGACCGAGGTCGCGGCCGTCAGGTCGGCCACACAGAAGTCCTGGAGCGGCGTCGGGTCCGAGCGGGCGCACGGTGCCGCAGCGAGAACTGCAGCGACCACCAGCAGGAGCATGGCGGAGCGAGACGACGCCATCGATCGATCAGGATTCAGGTGTGAGTGTCAATCGTTTAGCCCACAAGAACTGCTTGCTGCCCTGCTATCTGGAATCGCAGTGTGTTGATCTTGGACTGGTGGTGACCGTCTGTCGCAGTTCGTTCGCTATAAATAGAGAGCACGGAGCAAGCATCGGTACATTGCACGGCGGAGCTGATGCACGCGGATGACAGATTGATTGACTGATGATGTTGCAGGCGGTTTACTAGGTCGTAAAGCGCGTGCATGACAGACAGTGAGGAGCCAATGACAGGGCGAAGGTGGGGCTTAATGTATTCATCTTGTTCTACCGAGATTACGACACCATTTGTCCTCGGAAGGGAGTCAGATTTCCGGCAGCGACGGGTTCTAGTGTTTGTGTGCGGCGCAGGTGCGAACTACTCCCTCCGTTCCAAATTAATTGACATGCATTTGTCTAGTAACGAATGTATGTAGACACTATACAAGTATAGATACATCCGTATTTAGACAGAATCAAGTCAATTATTTTGGAACGGAGAGAATAATAGCTGGACAAAAGCGCGCGCATACCTAGCTGCGAAAATGCCAATTCGCATATGGATGCCAATTCAAGCTGCCGCGATGTAGTATACTGCTTCCATTTGTGTAGCGCTGGTGTACACCGGAAAGTTCAAATGGAGATCGAGCTATATACAGCTCGTTTTTTCAAAAAATCTACATCTACACTTTTTAGTTTAATAAAATCCTGAAAACAATCCGAGATGCACCTAGTGTTGATGCTGTGTTTGTGTCGAATATTATGTATGTGTTGGGTTACGTTTGGACTTAGAGTTGTCTTAGGTGTGGATAGATACGTGTAGTGTTCGAGTCGGACACTACTAGCCTGAGCCTCCCATATAATGAGGGTATAATGAGGGGAGCACCACACGTGTAACCCATGACGACTTGATAGCAACAGACACGTAGGGGAGCCGGCGGCTTGTGCCGGCGCCTAGGACGGCTAGGGTTGCGGTATCAATAGGGAGGAGCGCCCGTAGTCATGCCCCGCAGATGTAGGCGAGTTCGCCGAACTGCGTTAACAAATCTCGGTGTTGTCATCGTGCTGCGATTGCTTAGTTCTCGATAGATCAATTATGCGCCTACGACGGTAACAATTAGTATCAAATCGAGGTTGAACGCCACGAGAAGTTGATCTAGAGGAGGAAGAGACCAGCTACGGAATTTTGCAACCAATCGGGGCAGTACGGGAAGATCGGCGTAAGATCGCATCTGTTCGTCGAGTGGATAATGCGAAGGATAGGTTCAGGAGGTGAGGTTGCTGGAGTTCCAGGAAGCAGTCAGCAGCAAGGATACGGCGATTGGATCGATTGAAAGCGGCAGCGGGCGTAGCAGATCGATTGAGAGATCGGATCGTATGCGCGCGGCAAGGCGCACGGAAACGCCGGGTGCAGTAGGTTCCGAGATGCAGAACAGCAGGCAGGAGACATGCTCGGCTCGGGCTGTTGCGCGTCAGGTGTCAAGCGGGACGGGCCGTGGCTGGTCGTCACGCTCGCTGGCGGGCCTCTTTCAGCCTGCGGGAGTTTGCGGGTTGACTGCCACGCTCCGCTACAAATAGAGCGGGAGGGAGCGGCGGCCCGCATCGGCCCGCCAGAGCCCGCCATGCACATATTTGTCCGGTTTTTTTTTGCAGAGCCAAAAATACAATGTATTTTAAACTGTAATTTTGCAGAATGGTTGTGCATATGTTTGGCTACATCCAGGTATTTTTTCGAATTCTTTGAAATATTTTCATAAAATTCAAAAACGGGCTGCATTGCATCTTCGGACCACAAATCTGGTTTAGACAGAAACCAGAAGCAAACACAAGCTGCTTATTTTTCAAACAGAATTATTTGTATACTTCTGAAAAATTCCAAATAATAGAAACCAACAATTTAAATATGTCCAAAAAAAAATGTCAAATTGGTCACATAAAAATAAATGTAAACGACAAAAATTCAAATTTCATATTTCCATGTGCCGTCCAAATTTGTATTTTCCGTATAAATCAAAAGGATTTCAAATGTGTCAGCTTATTCAAAAAACTGGGAGACTTCCGAAATTGACCTGTTTTCGAAATGCGGACAGTTTTAAATTTACAACAACTTTACGATTGAATAATTCAAAATTTTAGCCCACGGGTGCGGCGAATAATTTGGGCTTTTTAAAAAAATCCAACCAATCCGTAAGATTTTGGAAAATTTTAAAATAATGCAAACCAATAATTTTAAATATGCCCACATTTCTTCTAAAAAAAAAGGTCCAAACTATCCATACGATTTCGAAATTAGTTCTAAATTATGCGAACCAAAAAATTTAAATACAACCACAGAAAAAAAAACACAAATATGTCAACATGTACATACTAATTTATTTTTGAAAAAATGATCCAAACAATCCATGTTTAAAAATCTATATGATTTCAAAAAAAAACTAAATAATACAAGCTAACAGTTTCAAATATGCCCATATCTCTTTCAAAAAAAAGATGTTCCAAACTATCAATACGATTTCGAAATTAGTTCTAAATCATGCAAATCAATAATTTTAAATACAGCCACAGAAAAAAAGACAAATATGTCAACAGGTTCATACTAATTTATTTTTCAAAAATTGATCCAAACAATCCATATGATTTTGAAATAATTCTACATAATGCAAACCAATAATTTTTAGCATGTCCAGAGAAAAAAATTACAAATATGTCACCGCAGTCACATAAACATATCTATGCACAACCAAAATTCAAATTTCAAATTTGCATGTGCCTCCCAATTTTGCGTATTTCGTAAACGTCAAAATGAATTCAAATACGTTAGTCTATTCAAAAAGTAGATGACTTCCAAATTTGACCAGTTTTCGAAATGCAGCAAGTTTTTAATTTCCAATAACTTTATGACTGAATACTTCAAAAAATTTGGCCCACGGGCGCAGCAGAGCCGCGCTTATCACAGTGGGGCCACTCTGTCAGTTTTTTCTTTTTTTCTTCTTTAAAAAAAAAATTGGCAAATATACCAGCATGGACACAAAAAAAAACCCTACCTACAACATATGCTCAAATTCCACGTTTGAATAATTCAAAATTTCAGACGGTTTCCGAATCTACGCATTTAATAAACAGAAAAAAATTCAAATACAATAAACGTGTCAACATAACCACACACAAAAAACGTTCTTAAAAATGTAAAACCAACTACCTTTGCAAGAGAAAACAAACACATTTCAGAAATTCTAATTTGGTAATATTTGAAACAAAAAATAAGAAGAAAAAAAAACAAACCCGAGCTTTCCAAACCAAATTTCAAATTTAATCCTTCCAAAAAAATTAAAATTCTTTAAATTCCACGGGCGCGGCGAAGACCGCGCTTATTCCCCTAGTTGATACCTACGCAAAGTGCAACAATGCATTCTGTCAGCACATTATCTTGATTTGAATAGAGATATAATAGTACATGGAGACTAAGATCTTCAAATAACAAGGATTTAATCACCCCAAAAAAGAGGGAAATCACACCCACCTGAATGACGGCTATGCTCAGCAGAGATTCAAGAAAGAACAATCCAGATCCAACAAGTAAATATCTGCCAAAAAAATGCCACGAAAGTATATACACCAGGAAGGGGTTAAATAAGACTTGCAACATGCAACATGATGATTGCCTCACTGCATCTTACCTAGCAGGAAAACTATGAGGCCATAGAAGCTAACTTGTACATCTTTTTCTTACCTTTCCTAGATCATAGGCTCAAGTCAAATATAGCAGGGAGACAAAATAGTAAATACAAGTGGTACAAGTAATACAAGTGGTACGAGGAATACAATGATGAAGTGGTACAAGGACTTACAAGGAATCGCAGCCGGTACTGACGAGGGTCGTTTGACACCTATTGACCTTGGTGATGAACTGATGATTGAGATAACATCATATTTATCCCTGGGGATCCCACTAATTGCACAAGTGGTGACCTCAACCTTTTCTTTGGTGGTGCATTTGGAGGTCTTCTCTTTTCTCCTGAACATTTCAGTATAATTGCACAGCTGATTATTTGGCACTATAATTTAAGAATTTGTAAGAATTTCACAAGCTAGTTACAGCAGCAGAAGTTGCAGAATTATCACTTATCAGCGCATAAGCTATACTAGTGTTCAAGTTCAGCACATACTTCCAATAATTAGCTATGTAACACGACGTTCAGTCCACCCCCGTTGGCACCCAAAAACCAATAGGAATTAGTTCAAATGCAACTAGCAGGCAGTAGCTGCATCACAAAATGTACTCTCTTGCATAGCTGCATCACTACCGAATTAATCCCTTGCATAGCTGCATCACTACTACATCCGAGCAGGAAATATGTTCCACTATCAAGCAAGACTGAACCCAAAAACAAAAAAAAATAGAACAGAAACCCAACATCCGAGCTCCCCAACTACATCCGAGCTCCCTACAAAATACGAGCTGCACTTGGCACTTGGCAGGCAGGAACGGAGCACTTGGCAGGAAGGAACGGGGCACACATTTATCTTTCAAGAAGAGGAAGAGTGGTTACCTTCAGCGGCTGCAACAGGGACTGGGGCATGGGGCGGAGGAGGAGTAGTGACGGCGACTGGCGGCGAGGGAGGCGGCCGGCAACTCCAGTATCAGGGGCATGGTCGGGGGCCGGAGGAGGGCGGAGATGAACTCTAACATCAGGGGCATGGGCGGGGGGCGGCGATGGCGGCGGCTCTGCCGTCGACCCCAGCATCCCCGGTCGCCTGGAGTACTAAGGCAGATGTGGAGATAGATACGCCGCCGCCGGGATGTCAAGGATGCGCCGCCATCGGGGATTTGGGGGAGAGGATTCAGTGGTTTTTTCTCTGGGACGATGCAGGTTAGCAGGTATGCGGCAGGCTGGCGGGCTTTGCGGCTTGACAGCTTCAGCCCGCTAGACTTGACACGGGAAGCCCGCTACGTGTTTCACGGGACAGAGTTGCGGGGCGGCGTCGCGGCGCTGCGGGCCGTCCCGCGCCGCTTGAAACCTGAGCCAGCCCGGCCAGCAGAAGAAAATTGAACAGCCAAATTACCACCGCGTACTGATGCAGCAAGAAAAAAGAAGGAAAGGTCAGCTCGCGTACGAGAAGAGGAAGGAAAGCAAACCAAGTGGATCACCAATCCATGTGCAGCCCGGTTCCCAAGGCAAGGAAAGAAAAGAATAGAAAAAATGGCAGGATTCGCATTGGTGGTGCGGTGGTATCTAACGTGAAGACCGGCCCAACCAGTATTATTTTTACTTGCCAGCGGATCGAGGAAACAAAAGAAAGAAAGAAGGAAAGGAATACGCGGGCGCCGGGTTGCTCCGCGTGAACGTACGAGTTTGAAGAAAATTCCAGACCAGGAAAAAATATGTATATTATAGCGATGGATTAAGTCCCGTGGAAAATTTACAGCAACCGGAGAGTGGCCCTTGAGTGCTCCTCTCGTGTACTGCTGCTTGTTTTGAAAAAAGGAGAAGACAAAAAACAATACAGGGATGACGTATCCAAACATTGAAGAAAAAATAATGCGATCCGGAGAGTTGCCCTTTGAGTGCTACTCACGAGAATTTGCTCACTTCTTAGAAAGAAAAGAAAAGAGAAATACACGGGTTAGCTCCGTCCAACATCCATGTCGCGGCCGGCTTCGCCAACTATCGCGACCATCGAGGAAACCCGGTTGCAGGCCGTCTTCAAGCGACATGCGGGTCGGTTTCTTCAACAACACGATTGTCTATAGCGACGGTCCCCACACATCGTCATCAACGCAGGAAAAAAAATCAGTTAAGTCGCATTTATATTTAAATTTCATATTTTATTTATTCAGTCAATTAAATCTAGCTCCTTTGAGTCAATCCCTGTAGCTAAATATCTTGTTTATGAGGAAATTACAAAGATCACCCAAAAGATTGCAAGCCACTTTTTGAAAGTCGAGTTATTTATCGCTCGCAATAGATTTCTTAAAAGTCGAGCAATTTATCGCTCGCAAATGGATTTATCAAAGTCGAGTTATTTATCGCTCGCAATGGATTTCTTAAAAGTCTAGCTATCTATCGCTCGCAAATGGATTTATCAAAGTCGAGCTATTTACTGCTCGCAACGGATTTTTGAATAACAAGGTTGCCATTAAAGCGCCATCTTCACGTTCTGGCTTAATCGCCGATCTTCGGATTATAGGGTATCAACGTCAAGAACGTCCAAATAAGCTAAGTCATATAATTATTTGAGTTTTTGTTATATATATTATTATTCGCCGCCGTCGGTTGATGGGTTGAAGACATGGATCCTACCACTTATTGGACCACACGCGCGATCCATTGGAGAAAAATCCATGAAACATCTCTCAATTTCGCCCATATTACATTTAGTGCTTCTTTTATGTCTAGTATCATTTATCTTGTTACAATGATTAGCTTGGCCCGAGAGTGCTTCGCAACATTGTAAAACATATTATTATGATAAGCTTACCCCAAGAGTGCTTCGCAACTTCTGTTAGCGTTGACCAGAGTGCTTCGCAAAAAATTATATTAGCTTGGCCCAAGAGCGTTTCGCAACTTCGGTTAGCGCGCCCAAGAGTGCTTCGCAACATTATAAAATATCGGTCTTGGGGGCTGATCGCTTGAATAGCGCAGTTTTTATACTCAAGACCCGGCATTTATGCCACGGGTCATGGGGGCTGATTACCTATGAAGGTACAGCTACAATCTCATGACTTGGCCAAATTTAGAGCCATTGTTTCTTGGTTATCTTACTATTGAGCTCGATGTGACTCACACTTATATGGCCTAATTGCTCACCTGTAAATTCAATCAGTCATGAGGCCCATTGGGACTTGCCTTTATATCAGAAAAGTTACGACAGAGATAATCCATGCGAAAGCCAGCTCATAGTTAAAGAAACCAAAAGGGTCATCAAAATCAAAGGATTTGCAGAACGACAGATCACGTTCATTAAAAAAGCAAATTCTCAGGGTGTATATACACCATCAAGATAAATATTCATAAGTTACTAAATTATTACAAGCCCATCATGCTGTATAATATTATTTTGTGCCTAAGGGAAATTTTTTGCAGGATCAATCTATAACCCGGCAGCAGAAGCCGGCTCATCAAGCTTGGTATCTGGGAAGTCCGAGAAGTTTCATGCTAAAAGCAACAAGACCACGTGCTATTGTCTCCAACAAAAGAGAGTAAAAGGAATTTCTTGCCTCGATGTGACTATGTGTGCAGCAGCTGGCGACTCAAAACAAAAAATATTATATGGAGTGCCACTAGCAACTCACGTGGATATCAAGGCATCATTCCAGTAAAGGCCAAAATTATCTGAGTTTCTAGCTTACTACAACGCTGGATGAGTTTCATGTGAGCAGCTAGCTATGGGAGAAAATCAAGTCTAGTTTTTCCTTCCACGTCATACAACAAGTAAACGAGAGTTGAGGAGGTGATCAGTTCAATCTATCAGCAAATGCAGTCCCATTATAATCATCATTGCCGGCTCGTTATTTAAATATTAAAAAGTTTGAAAGGTTTCATACTGAAGTATAAAGGATCAGAGCAACGTGATCATCAACGTCATCATCCCTTGGATGTCCTCGTGCGCCACACATCATGCTTGTGTGTCAAGGCTGACTTCCTTCTCCTCCTTATGTGTCTGCCTCTCTCTCCTCACTCACGCATATAGTGAAAGTCTTTACTTGATGATCTTGCTGCGACTCTCCTTTAACTCCTGCAATGCTTGATTCATCTTCATACCTGACCATAGAAAGATATAAGGACTTACGCAGTATAAAGTTCTCATAACCATAAATATCATAATCAACTAGGAGTGAATTCACTGGTGTCCAATTAGCTTTACACGTGCTATAGTCATAGGACCAATCCTCACTTCATCTCGTTTAATTGGAGCAGCAACATCATCGTTTAGAAAAGATGGTAAGGAATCAGGGATGTCCTCATCACCAAAGTAATACGCATTTTGAGTTGAAACTTTGCGTGCTTGTAGATCTCGACTGTTACCGTCGTAGGCACATAATTGATCTACCGAGAACCAAGCAATCAGAGCACGATGACGACACCGAGATTTGTTAACGCAGTTCGGCCAACTCGCCTACATCTGCGGGGCATGACTACGGGCACTCCTCCTCATTGATACCTTAACCCTGGCCGCACTAGGCGCCGACACAAGCCGCCAGCTCCCCTGCGTGCCTGTTGCTATCAAGTCGTCATGGGTTACACGTGTGGTGCTCCCCTCATTATATGGGAGGCCCAGGCTAGTAGTGTCCGACTCGAACACTACACGTACCTATCCACACCTAATACAACTCTAAGTCCAAACATAACCCAACACGTACATAATATTCGACACAAACACAACAAACTCCACCTTGGCGAATATTCTCCACCACCTTGAATTCGTCAATGCGTCAAACCTCTATGTACTCCGCACTTGGTTGTCTTCCATGAGTTCCGCTGCTACTCCCAGACTCCATGTGACTCCACTTGCAACTGTAGTCACTTCTTCCCGTTCAACACCATCAAACACCGACCACTAGTCTGCGTGAAAGTGCTTTCAACTTGAAAGAATTTCACCGTCACCTTTTAGTCACCTCGAGTCAAATTCACAGTCGTCTCATTCTGGATAGTCTACAACATGTCCCACAGCTATAGCACACCGCCTCCTTCTGTATCTAGTCATCCACACTTTTCCATGTGTACTGAACATCACAGAATATACAGCCATGTACTCTCCAAGCTTCCGACATTTTAGACTTTCTAACACTTTCTCAGATTCTCCATGGTCGACTCCTGTCTATCACCTGACGCGTCAATCTCCATAGACCCAGTCACCAACTTGAATCCGATACTCGGCGACACTACGTCAGCACCCCTTGCTCACATGTCGGACCACATGTATGACCGCCTGTGTCCTGGTCTATCGCCGTTTCCCGTGCTTACCACACGCCTCGCCGCTATTACCGCGTCGAACATCCGCAATCTTGGCCAAGATCTACAGGGTCGCTAACCCAAACTACCTCAGGCCCCACTGCAGATACCGCCAGTCATACCCGACCGGTGCCGAGTTCCACGTATCTCTCGAACTCTGACGTCCAGTCCGACCAACGTGCTTCTCGCCTTCCCGCTGACTAGACTTCGACTCTCTGCTAGCTTATGCCGTAGCCCCTCCATTAGCCGAGTGAAATCTTCCATCCGAGACTCCAGCTCCACCTTCAACATGACTCCTTGATAGATGATCAATCCACCCCATGCCCCGTCGACCTCAAGATACATCATGTGCGCACCATCTTGAATCAACCCCGCGTCATCGCATGTCGAAGCACGCATAACCATGCGCCGCGTGTTGCCACGCCACAGAATTCGGACACCATCATCCCTCACGCTCCTACGTCGTCGTCGCCGATCTTCACCGTATTATGTCCGATCGACTCCCCGTCGATCCGTCAGACTGTCTAGTCCAACCCAGCTGAACGTATCCGACTGCAACCATGCTCCACCCTGTGCCTAGTCCACCTGTTGTGCACTGCCTGACACCCTGCGTATGCATGATCTTCACGACGTGCTCCAGACTCCACAAGCCTTATGCGCATGTCGTCAATCTGTCAACCATCCGATAAAACCCGTGTACATCTAGCATCACAACCAAAAGAAATTTTGCTCTCTGGTAGTTCCGTGGATGCACCTAGCATGTGCTCCCACAACTCCCCGTGCACCTTTCTTTATCACATTGTTTGCCCCTTGCCACGTATCACCACATGTTGTAGATTGCTCTTTTTTTCCTCTGTAACAAATCTCACGTCCATACAGCTTACCGATCGATCAAGCATGCATGGGAAGCTTACCGATGCACCCAGCTCCGCATCGCCTTGGGCCTAATCCCGCTGCTCCTGCCATCCGCTGCATGCACGCGTTTGCCTGGAAAACTAGCCTGTCCACGCGCAAGTTGCTAGTTGCAGAAAAGGCCCAGGAGATGAAGCAACAGGCAGGAAGTATACCTGTGGGTGTAGGCTGATGATCACGAGCTTCTGCTCCCATTTCATACCTGGGCTGTAATCAGTATATGCTAGTTGCAGAAAACCTCGCTCGCTAGCTGCTTTCCTTCAGTAGAACTTTGCAAAACTCGTTTATTACTTTCTGCTGCTTAAAACCTGTAATGAACATGAACTCGGTGGTTTCTTTGTCTATGCAATGAAATAACTGGACGAGGTCCCTTTCCTTCTAAAAAAATAATTCTGTTTGAAAAATAAGCAGCTTGTGTTTGCTTCTGGTTTATGTCTAAACCAGATTTGTGGTCCGAAGATGCAATGCAGCCCGTTTTTGAATTTTATGAAAATATTTCAAAGAATTCGAAAAAAATACCTGGATGTAGCCAAACATATGCACAACCATTCTGCAAAATTACAGTTTAAAATACATTGTATTTTTGGCTCTGCAAAAAAAAACCGGACAAATATGTGCATGGCGGGCTCTGGCGGGCCGATGCGGGCCACCGCTCCCTCCCGCTCTAATTGTAGCGGAGCGTGGCAGTCAGCCCGCAAACTCCCGCAGGCTGAAAGAGGCCCGCCAGCGAGCGTGACGACCAGCCACGGCCCGTCCCGCTTGACACCTGAGGGCTGGCATCTAACTCGGGATCGAACGCTGCTGCCTGCACGAATCGAATTTGTCTCCAACCCGGATGGTGGGCTGTTGTCTGTCTTTTCTTCTTGCTGCTTAATTCGTAGGCAAAATCAAACCGGATCTCTGCCAGCTTCGACGTGCTCGTTCATGCAGCAACCTTGACCGGCTTTGGCTTGGCTAATTGCAATATATTGATCCGGCGGACATGAAGAATTGATGTCGAGCCGGCGCACGCTAAGCCGGCGGATTTGATTAGC
This sequence comes from Poa pratensis, assembly GCA_947311845.1. Taxonomy (NCBI): domain Eukaryota; kingdom Viridiplantae; phylum Streptophyta; class Magnoliopsida; order Poales; family Poaceae; genus Poa; species Poa pratensis. The sequence goes on along the minus strand of CAMZMU010000061.1, from coordinate 16,783,545 downwards.
TGCACAACAGACACAAGGGCAATGTTGATGTCGAGCCCTCAGGTCGCTGCTTCGGTTTGGCGGGTCGTCGCCGTTGTTGATGAAATTTTTCTGCCACCTCTTGTCTTTATCCATTCGATCACCAGCTTTGTCACCCTTCACAGAGCTTCTCTCTTGACGAGAACACCTTTGGTCGCATGCCCCACGGTGGGCGCCAACTGTCGTGGGGTTGTCACGGCAGATATTACACGGGGTAACTTTGAGATTGGGGGCAAGGCGACTCTGATGTTCAGGACTTGGTCCAGCTCTACGGGGGAGAAGATGTTTTTTTACCCAGGTTCAGGTCCCCTTGGTGTAGGATCCCTACGTCCTGCTATAAATCACTGTATGGTAACAGATTACATGGTGCGCCAATGGCGATCGCCGGGTTTGGATGACTCCGGCGTGGGAGCTCTATCTCATGAGCTCTCTCTCTTGTCTATCCTCTCAGGCCTGAGACTTGTCTATCTATGACCTAGGAGCCGGCTTATAAAGACATCCGGGTCTCCTAGTCGCTTACAAGGTAAGGCCGGATTATTCCCGTACTTGGAGTCCTACTCTAGTTCTTCTAGTCTTCGTGTCCTCCAAGTCTTGTACTCCGTGACGCGTACCGCCTCCGGGTCTTCTGGAACCTTCCTTGTGTAGGCCGGGTTATCGACAAGCTTTTCGGCCCATCAATGTAACCCGGCCCATGCTGATGGTTAGCTGGCCTAGCCAGACCTCCTGCCTGGCGGGTCACGCTTTCCTTTTCATGGGCCTACCGGGTTATAATCCCCCCATCATAGAGTGTGATATGTCGTTCCACTGGAAATTGGAAGATTACAAACCGCTCGTGGTTGGCGGCTACGTTGCGCAAGCGTGTGGTGTTTCGAATATCCATTGGGTTGAAAAGTTGTTGCTTTGGCAACGGGGAAACAACCGGAGAGTGCGAGAGCATCTCGCGAGCTATCAAGGAATTATCATCCATCCACCATCGGCTCATTGACAAGATCGGGCAACCCCTTATCATCTTGGTATCAGACCCATGTTTTACTCGGTGAGCAATCCATCCCATAGTTTAGTTTTATTTTCGTCCTCTACAGAAAAAGCAAAAATATATTAGGTTTAGATTTTGCCATAACCCTACATTGCACCGGTTCACAAGTTTTAGTTGCTGATCGTTTTCCTTTTTACGTACCTTGTCTAATCCGAGTCGTAGGAGTCTAGTTTCTGTCCGTGTCTTCGATTTCAAGTTTGAGTCGGAGTCTAAACAGAAAATACCAAAAAAAATCCAGTTTCCATCCGAGTTGAAGTCACAATCCGCTCTGATTTCCTGCCGCGCCACTGTTTTCGGAAGTTTTTCTTCCGCGACACCGGATCGGATTCAAATTCGCTGCGTAGTTTTCTGTTGCTCGGTTCTGCCGTGACACACTTTTGGTAGTTTTCTCTGCCGCGGCACCGTATCGGAGTCCAACTCCTGCTGCTGGTCATTCAGTTGCCTAACACGGCACAATTTCTGTGAGTTTGCTGCCGTGACACCGTTTCGGAAAGTTTCTCTGACGCGACACGTTTTCGTGTGTGTTTAGGTTTCGGTTTAGTTTTATTTTCCATTTTGTTTTCCAATTTTTGTTTCTTTCCACTCCGTATCTTTGTGAGGTTTAGACACAGCCTATCTACAAAAATTTGTGTAGGAACTTGCCCATTACAAGACTAGCTAATTTTTGCTCGATAGGCTGCTCATTAGGTGTGTTTGGTGCATATTTTCGTATCAGTTGGTTTCAGTTGCTCCTGTTTGCAGTTTCTGGCCGTATTATTAAAAAAAAGAGAGAAAAAAGTATTAATAAAAAGAAGGACAAAGTAGCCAAAAAAAGTTACAATTCATTTGTGGAGCTTGTCATTGTTCTTGTTACATTACTAGTTTGAGCAATCTTGTGCCTGTTCCTTTTGAGCTACTTGCTAGTGTCTTTCCTGTGCATTTGCAACACCAAGCATTACTCCGACATATAAAAAATCTGAGCTCATTTTCACAGTTACTTTTGCCCCATTAATCTCCACCGTGTGTGTTTCTTGTGTGTCATACGATCGGCACTAGGATTTGGAAATTGGTGTAGTTAGGTATCCCAACCAACCTCCACCAAATATCCTGGCTGGTTTGTTGTGCGACACTTTGATACCCATATTCGCTGCATCACATCCATGCGCGTACTGCTCATACAAGTTGGTAAGCTATCATAATTCACTTTAGAAGAGTAAGATCCATTATTTCTTTCGGTTTTGAGTAGTTGAGAGTTTTCCACTTATATATATATATATTCCCGTGTGCACTAATCATATCTGCTGACGAGAAAAGAGATAGTGTGGTGAGGCAAAAGAAGGACGGTACTGCTATTGTCCATTGAAATGAATATGAAGCTCTCCGTGATCATTTGACCCGTGAGTTTGGTGCTTGATACGTCTCAAACGTATCTATAATTTTTGATGTTCCAAGCTTGTTTTATATTAAATGCTACATGTTTCTACTATAGTTTTATATCATTTTAGACATTTATTGGACTAACCTATTAATAGTTGCAAGAGTGCACAATGTTCTTGTTTTACACTTTGATGTGTAGGAATTACCTGGAAATTGACAAGAACGCAAAAGGAGCCTTGTTGGAAGTGGACTCTGATTTCCTGAAATCTGTCCGCACCAGACAGTTTTTAAAGATGTCCCCAAACTGACGTGAAGACGACGTGAAATGGAAGAGTCTAGTCGCAAAAGTTTTTGGAAATTTTCCGCTGATCGTCGTGGACTAGGGCATCGTCTAAAATGGGGCCCACAGCTCCCACAATGGCTCTGGGCACGACCAGGGCTTGGCCCACGCCCGAGGCCACCTCCTCCACTTGGTCACCGCTTTACGCCGCCCTTCGGACTATATATTGACCCCGTCGCGAAAACCCTACCCCCGAAGGATTTACGAGAAACACACCAGAGCTCCACCGCCATCGAGCCCTAGTTTCGGGGGTCAGAAGGTCCTGTTCCGGCACCCTGCCAGGACGGGGATTGACCCCCTGAGCCATATCATTCGACGCCACCACCTCCATGATGCTCTGTGAGTAGTTCCCCCATGGACTACGAGCTAGTTGGTACTCTCTCTCCCATGTTCTTCAATACAATGATCTCATGAGCTGCCTTACATGATTGATATCCATCTAATGTAATCGGTGTTGTGTTTGTTGGGATTCATTGCATTGTTACATTATGATCAGTCTATCCACTGCAATCTTGTTGTGTTCATTGCTTGTCACTAGTGCGAGTGACATGATCTTAGATTTAAGCTCTATAATTGTTGCTTAGATTGTATCTACAAGTTGTATGCACCTGTTGCTGTCCGAACCCGAGGCCCCAAAGTGTAAATAATTGGGACAACCGGAGGGGATGGTTGTGACTTCAGGATCACATGTTTTCACCAAGTGTTAATGCTTTGCTCCGGTGCTCTATTAAAAGGAGTACCTTAATTACCAGTAGGTTCATGATTGGCCCCGCTGCAAACGGGCTGGTAGGACAAAAGATGTCATGCAAGTTTCTTATTACAAGCACGTATGACTATATATGGAAAACATGCCTACGTATGATTTATAAACTGGATGTTCTGTCTTAAGGTAGTTTTAATTCTGTCAATTGTCCAACTGTAATTTGTTCACCCAACACATGTTATTTTGTTTGGAGAGTTACCACCAGTGAAGCTGGGAACCCCGGTCCATATTTCGCACCAAGTATTTCCTGCAAGTTATTTTCCCTTCAACTCCACACCAGCAAGATATTTTCTGGTGCCATTGCTTATGTGTTACTGTTACTATTGCTCTCATATTACTGCTGCTTTCACATCACTCCTGTTACTAGTGTTTTTCCAGGTGTGGCTGAATTGACAACTCAGCTGCTAAGACTTATAAGTATTCTTTGGCTCCCCTTGTGCTGAATCAATAAATTTGAGTTTTACTTCCTCGAAGACTGTTGCGATCCCCTACACTTGTGGGTTATCAGTGCTCAATGTGATAAAATTCAGGCTGAGGTGCACGCTACAGATATGAAGGTTCACAATCTTCAACAAACAGCCAATATGACAGAGCCGAAACGTTGACGGGGATACAAGCTTCACTTGCCAATTTGACACAAGTTGTGACTGCCTTGAGGAAACAACAGCAAGTGCCACCTGTGGCTGATGCAAGTGTTAATGCTGATCGGTTGTTGATTTTGACGCTGAGGAGGATGACGGGCACACTGCTGCTCGTCGAGAGAGGTTGTTGCGATCTGGACAGCAACAACAACCACAACCACATGCTAATGGTGGGCATGGAGGTGGCAGAGGTGGTGGTGCACCCCGTGGCCGAGGATTTGCGCCTCTTGGTGCACGCCGTAACTTAGGAGACAATAATCATGGCACCAACCGTGATGGTGATGTTCTTGGAAACGAAAATTTAGTATTCCCAAATTTGAAGGTTCTATTGATGTTGAGGAGAACATAAATTGGAGCTGAAGATGGAGAAATTATAGTGTTTGCATGATTACACTGAAGATAGAAAGGTCAAGCTTGCGTCTTCTGAGTTTGAAGGTTATGCTTTGCTTTGGAGGGACGATATTGTCAATGCTAGGCGTGAAGCTAATGAAGTAACAATTCTTTCGTGGCAAGAGATGAAGGAAGATATGCGTCATCGGTTTATTCCTCGTAATTACATACGTTCTTTATATGACAAATTGCAGAATTTGAAGCAAGGCACGTCTTCAGTAGATGAGTACTACAAGGTGATGGAGATGATCATGCAGCGTGCTAAAGTGCGTGAGGAACCTGAACAGACTATGCAGTGTTTCTTGTCAGGTTTACACTTCAATATTAATAGAATTGTGCGTCATCATCAATATGGGGATGTACAAGATTTGTTGCACCAAGCACGTGAAGCTGAATTGCAAGTTGCCGAAGATGCCAAAGTTACACCTCGTTCGGCTTATAACCGAGATAGTTTTACACCTCGGACTACGCCTAGTGTCGTGATGCCTAGTGTTGTTCCCATTTACCGTGGTGCTGCGCCCCCCAAATCAGTTTTGGTTGCTTCGAGTGCAAAACCATCACCGCAACCTGCTGCTAGTGCTACTGGGTCCTCTAATTCTATAGCCCGCACACGCGATATGAACTTCCAAACGTGTGGAGGCAAGGGTCACTTCAAGTGTGATTCTCCCAATCGGAAGGTGATGTTGATCAATGAGGAGACCGGAGAGTATGAGAGTGGATATGAGGTGGATCCCGATTCTGAGTTTGTGGAGGAAGTTGAGGATGGTTTGCAATATGCAGATGCTACACGTTTGCCATCCATTGTTTGCATGCCTAGAGTTTTGAGCGTTACACCTAGTCCTGCCGAACAGCGTTGCATTTTGTTTCAAACAAGGGCCCACTAGTATAGAACGACACATCGGACACCACTCTATGAAAACACCACGAGTTAGGCCACGGGAAATCGTGATTTGACCGTTGCCGATGAGGCCTGACAGAAATGGGGCGTGGCTGGCCCGTCAACATTGGTTACGGAGAAATTAGGAACTCTGTCACCCATGGTATTGGCAACGGTCATAACTTTGCCTCCGTTTCTGACATTGGAATCTGTTTCAACGGTTGGGAAAGGATATCCGTTTGCGATGTGCTTGGGAAATTGTAGTTGCAAACTGGTGGAAGCGCGCATGTTCAGTGTAGCTTAATTAACGAGGGATTGGAACCGCTCGCGGGTAATAAAATGGGATTGGAACCGCACGAAGCCAGACAATTCTTGAATTATCCCCTTTGTTCTCTCTCACGTTTTCTACCAGACTAGCAGAGCCACCATGGAGGACAACTGGTGGCCGAACGAGAAAGTCCCGAGCGACAATGCGAGCGGTGAAGACGCCGGCCAGGACCCAAGGTGGGATCAAGGGGTGCCGTCAGACTCGTACCACGACGACTCAGACCCGCCGTCTTTGAGGCAAGAAGAAGATGACTCCGACAAGGAGGAGGCGCCGGAGGAGGAGGACCCGCCTGAGGACTCGGACCCGACGTATTCTAGCCAAGAAGAATACGACTCCGACGAGGAGGACACGCCCCGGACCACGCGCTGGAGGAGGAGGAGCATGCGCCGGAGGAGAAGACACCAGAGGAGGAGGCGCCGGAGAAGGACGCGTCGATGGAGGAGGAGCACGTGCAAGAGGAGATGGCAACCGGCAAGAAGCGATGCCGCGCCGAGGACAACAATGGCGCGAAGGAAGGGAGGAAGAAGAACAAGTAGAGTAGATAGTTAGTTCAGTTCTTATGTACATTATTGTATGAACATAATTTTATTGCTTGTTCTGCATCCTTCGCAAGTAGGCCCAGTCGGTCAGTGAATAAATTAAAGGATATAGTTGTTTGTCTCTATAAATGCGCCATTCCGACAACCCTAACGCTTTCACTCTCACTCTCACCTATCTGAACACAGTGTGGCGGTGGCTCCAAGCAGCGCCAGATCTAACCCTTATCTCCCAGATCTGAGCGGCGCGGCCGCCATCGCCACCACGCATCTTCCCCGAGTGGCGCCGGCATTAGTCTGGATCCGCTGGTCTCTCGATGAGTATGTCCGTTGCACTTGTAACCGTTTTTAGCATAGAAATCTTGTCTAGTATTTTGTTGCCTCTGTTTTAGCATATTTAATTGCAACTTTTTGTAGTATCGCTAGTTTGTTTAGTACATATTTGTAGTACTGTCGATGATGAATACACCCCTCACTACTATGTTAATAGGGTTTAAGGTTTAGGGTCAAGGATTTGTTTATAATCACATTATATTCAACGACCTAGACCCTAGATATTAAACTCTATTTAAAGTCTCGTAGGGTTATGTCTGATGCTTATACGTTAAATTAATTTTAGTTGACAACTTTTTGTCAATGTGCTTATCGTCGTTATGGTTTTGTGTAGCTAACTTGCAAGTGTATGAAGTAATAGTATGTTTCGGTGACAATGCATAAAAATGGTGAGGATGTTGAAGGAATTATGGCCTTAAAGGTCTGCCTCCATGTCGTTTTCTAAGGACAGCAAGCTCACGGATATAGGCGCTTAAGGTGTAAAATGTTTTCATCTTCACATGTATTTATGTCATGTAGCACCATATTTGGCTCTTTTCTTACTATCCATCAATGTATTTTTATGCAGAAGCACCATGCAGATCTGAACAAGCTTTAAATGAGCTAAAATAAAGTGGGATCATATCCGCGAACCGTCGCTGTTGTGACATTTCATTGCACTGTACAAACCACTTTTTTAATTAAGAGTCTCTTGAACAGTGTGGCCGAAATGTCACAGCGGTGACATTATTATATTTTGGCGACACTGTCCAAGAAGAAGATCGAATTCATGAACTTGCCACGGTTGTGAGGCAAATGTATCAGCAAGTCATGAAGATAAGTTTAGTTAGGAATGATAAGGATAAGTTTAGTGAGGCATGACAATGATAGATTTAGCTAGGCATGACAAAGATAGATTTAGCGAGGCATGACAATGAAGATAAGTTTAATTTGTCATCTTGTGATGCAATGTATCGATGACATTTGATATACGTTATGAATGAATTTGCTACTCCCTCGGATTCGTTATAATAGTCGTGGGAAACTAAGGTGAGCAGTACAAGCGTTATGTACAACCTCCGAATCTTTTTCTGGATCGGAGAGAGTATCATTTTTGTGTTTGTGCTGTGGGATTTTAAATGTCTAGTGACATCTGTATTCCTGCTGTAGGGTTATGAAGAAACCTCAATGCAAACGAGTAAATTCACATACTCCGTTACTGATGTGGCCGATACATCGGCAACAGATGTATATGGGTAACCGTTGCCAAAAATGGCCTCATCGGTGACGATTAAAGCCTCCGTTCACGATGAGGGCCTTCACATCAGAAGCGGGGGCGGGGACACGGACCCATTCTCCGTTTTCGATGAGGGTTTTCACCAGTTTGCATAGTGTCTTTCTGTACTAGTGGCTGATGTTGGTAATGGTAGGTCGTGCAAAGTGATCATTGATGGTGGTAGTTGCCACAATTTGGCTAGTAAAGAGCTTTGTCAAAAACTGAATCTGAAATATTTACCGCACCCCCGTCTGTATTATATTCAGTGGCTGAGTGACAGTGGGGAGAGTAAGATCAATCACATGGTGCGTACTGAATTTCAGATTGGACCATATAAGGACATCGTGGAGTGTGATTTAGTTCCTATGACGGTATGTCACTTGTTGTTGCGTCGTCCCTGGCAATATCATCAAGATGTACGCCACAATGGGAGAAGCAACACATATCAGCTCAATTGGCATGGCAAGGAGATTATGTCGAGACCTTTGACACCGCAAGATATTGTAAATGATTCTTGTCAAAAAGTTGAAGTCAACCGTGAGGATGAGAGTGGTAGATTAGCTAGGCGAGAGACTCCACTTTCGGTGAGCGAGAGCCACAAGCCAAATTTGAGTGGTAACAAGAAAAGTGAGGGAGAGAATTCCTTAGTAATGTCAGCCACCAAATCTGATTTGAGAGAGTTTCGTGAGGATCCTATTCTAGTACCTCTTGTGCTTATGTGCAAGGGAGAAATTCTTGTTTCTAATGACATGACCCCTCTCTCTATTGCTGTTTCTAATGTTTTGCAGGAATTTGGTGACATTTTTTAGGAGGAGGTACCCGTTGGTTTGCCACCATTGCGCATGATTGAGCATCAAATTGATTTGACACGAGCAGCGTCACTACCAAACCGTGCCCCCTACCGAACAAATCCTGAAGAGACGAAGGAAATTCAGAAACAAGTGCAAGCACTTCTCGACAAAGGTTATATTCGTGTGAGCTTAAGTCCTTGTGTTGTTCCTGTTATTTTAGTTTCTAAGACAGATGGTACATGGCACATGTGCGTAGATTGTAGAGCTATTAATAACATCAATATTCGACATCGTCATCCTATACCACGATTAGAAGATATGTTGGACGAATTGAGTGGTGCTACAGTTTTCTCTAAAATTGATTTGCTTAATGGTTATCATCAAATTAGGATGAAAGAATGTTTTTAAAACTAAGTTCGGTTTGTATGAGTGGTTAGTAATGACTTTTGGGTTACCTAATGCACCTAATGCGTTCATGAGATTAATAAACCATGTTTTGAGGCAATTCATTGGCAAGTCTGTGATTGTGTATTTTGATGATATTCTCATTTACAGCCGTAATGAATTTGAACATGTTGATCATATTAGACAAGTCTTGCTTGTGTTGCGTGATAATAAATTATTTGGTAATCTTGAAAAATGCACGTTTTGCAAAGATAATGTCATATTTCTTGGATATCTGGTTTCTAAACATGGAGTTGAGCTAGATGAATCTAAAATTGAAGCTATTAAAAATTGGCCAACTCCGATGAATGTTAGTTAAGTACGAAGTTTCCATGGTATTGCTGGTTTCTATAGACATTTTGTGAAAGATTCTAATGCTATTGCTGCACCTTTAAATGAACTCACTAATCCCTAGCAAAAAATAAAAATAATGAACTCACTAAAAACTAAAAGGGTGTAGAATTTGTGTGTGACGCAGCCTAAGACATTGCTTTTGATGAATTGAAACTTTGTTTAACTGCTGCACCTGGTTTGGTACATTTTAATTTTAATAAGCAATTTGAGATTAAATGTGATGCTAGTGGTATTGAAATTGGAGGTGTGTTGATAGATTGATAGATACATAGTAGTAGATCATTTGACTTTGTACCAGTTTCTGCAGGCGGGCAAATAAACGCACACAAGAAGAAATATAGTACACAATATAAGGTAGTACAAAAGGTATAGGGTCGATAAAAAATGAACGAATACACACACATCCACGGAAAAGGACGGAGTACTTGAGTACTGGCTTCTCTACGTAGCATCATTATCAACTTGGCAGCTGAACTAGTAGCAGAGCACGCTTCTTAACGCAATCAGAAGCCCGCGAATTTGGATTTGATAACGTCGACTTCGTCCTCGCCCATGAGGAACGTCTTGGCTAGCACCTCCATCGGCATGGCCGCCTTGCTCGCGAAGAGCGAGAACGTGGGCACTACCAAGCCGGGCTACTGTGCATCGAACATGGCTACAAACACCGCGTCCCCAGCGCCGACATTAAGCTGGAAGTGCTGCAGGCCGCGGGGCATGACGAAGAGCTCGTTCTCCTTCACCACCTTGGAGTAGAGCCGGTTGGCTCCGGACGTGAACCCCACCATGACCTCGCCCTTGAGAACCAGCACCAGCTCCGAGCCGCGAGGGTGCGAGTGTGGCGGGTTGAGCCCGCCCGGCGCGAGGTCCACGCGCGTGATGGAGAGCCCCAACGTGTTCAGGCCCGGGAACGCCGACACCGTGGCGCGCGTGGTGTTTGCGCCGAAGGGGTTGCTTGTGTTGGACCCGGAGACGATGGCGGCCGAGAAGAAGTCGTCGTCCACCACGGTGGCCGGCGGCTTGCACGTGAACCCGTCGACCGCCGTCGCGGCCTTAAGGTCGGCCACGCAGAAGTCTTGGAGCGGCGTCGGGTCCGAGAGGATGCACGGTACCGCGGCGAGGGCTGCGGCAAGCACCAGCACCTGGAGCACAACAGAGGGAGCCGATACCATCGGAGATCTGATGATGTGACTTACACGAATCGTTCTTGTGATCTAGCCTTGGGCGTACTGTAGAGTAGCTTCTCGGTGGGGACTTCGTGTCGCCGTTCGTTCTTTATATAGAGCGAGCTGCATCGATCGGTGGTGCATGCACGGTGGAGTTGATGTGGATGCTGTCGATGCTGCTGCAGGTTCCTACTCCCTCTGTTCCAAATTAGATGATTTTTATTTATGCACATACAGATGTATCTATACTTGTAACATGTCTAGATATATCCGTATGTGGACAAATGGCAGTCATCTAATTTGGAACGGAGGGAGTAGATCTCTTGTTTTTAGAAAACGAAAAGCAAGTAGAAAAGATAGGTGTAAAGTCTCCGATTCTCCTTTCGAGAACTTAAATGCAAAGATAAGGCGAAAAGCCTTTGCTTCTTCTTTTCTTTCGATTGGATAGAAGCTCATACTCGACTCCAACAACAGGTTTGGTGGTGATGTGTCCAAATCCCATGCTCCTACGCAGGGTTGATTGATGTGTCAAAGACTAATGCTTTCTCTATGCGGAATACACAGTAATTTTCTTGGCTCCAAATTTTTTTTTTAGATAACCAACCCTTTTATTGATTACTAGCTGAATGCCCGTGCATTGCCACGAAGAAGCAATACAATGTATAATATCAACAAACCAAATGACATCCCGCCCATGTTGCTACATTTCTCCCTCTCGGATAGTCCAGTCGTCCCACTCCGCGTCATTACTTTGGTATGTGCACACATTTTCCCGGTTAAAGTCGCCTTAAGTGAGCTCATCTCCTAGATAGCCGTCGGCTCCAATCCGCCGTTTAGTCTGCTCGACATTGCTTTTCCTAGTTTGGGAAATCTTTGGCAAAGTTCAAATCACCTCTAACGTCATCTGTTTCCACCTATGAACTCTACCTCCAACTACTTCGTTGCTCTTTCACTATAGCATCATCGCACTCCACGTCGCTTTGACATCACATATATAGGAGCACAACAAGGACCTCTCACTTCATCTTATGATGATAGAACATATAATTTTTCCAAAAATGAATTTTTGTACGAGTCCTTGCAAAGAATTATAAAGTTTCATTATTCCAAAATCCAGAAGCATTTACTCATTAAAAAAATGGTTCTGCATAGTCTGACAGCTGCATTCATCCTTTTTGTCATTCTAGTTGCTAGGGGAAGCAAAAGAAAACTTAAAATATCGAAGGGGGTATGCTGGAGCAGTACACTTGCTAGTAATAATTAATTGGGTGCAGCGGATTTATGGAGATATAAGAGAATACGCAATACAGAGAGATATTTTCATTCAAAAGTTCAGTCCAATGCCAAAATCAATTAATTTACGATCGTGTACTGTTCCAGTCTCTCATGAAAATAATTGAGTGTAGAAAAGGAAACGGTGTCCCTGACTTCCACGCGCAGTTACAAGCCTAGACAAAGGTAGAAATAGAAAGATAGATTGCTAAGAACTGAGTATGAAGTTGCAGGAGACGCACATATTGGATTGGAAAAGATGTGCACGTCGAGATACAGAGGGAGCCTTAGAAACCTGACTGCATCAACATCTTCATTGCTTATCCATCTCTGCCGGTACCGGTAGACACACGCATCGCACAGCACAACCTGCAGAATCGGAGGATCGGAGCTGACCATCGAAGAGTAGAACGTCAAGAGACCGTTATTCTCGTCACTCCCACCTGCTGCGACCTCGCGCCGCACTCGCCATGTCCACGCCCCTGTGAGGAGGAGAGCGGAACATACCGATCTCCTTTAAGGCGCCATACAGCAGCAACGATTCCATGCCGCGAAGCAGCCCGGACCCCGGAGGGCACCTCCACGCGGTCGTCTCCTTGCGCTTGACCTCCGCCACTACCCGATTTGTGGCTGGCGTTGCGGACTCGTCCTAAGACGTTTAGGGCACGGTGAGTGGGAGGGGCGATACCCTGGTGAGGTTCTTGCGGGAGAGCTCGGTGCCGGCCGCGCGCTCGCGCTGCCGCCAGCCGCAGCTCCGGCGCTCTGCTCCCCCGTCGCCCCTCCCGGCGCCTCATTCCCCATCCCCTAGCATCTCCTCCCCAATCCCCAAGCACCGCTTTCCCTTCCATGACAACCACCGCATCTTCGTACGTGTGCAACTGCCGGTCAGCTCTGTGCGTGGGAACTGCAGATCGTGGGGAGGATTCACGAGGTTGTTCGGGCTTCGAGTTCTTTTTTTTTCCTTTGGTTCACGGAAGGGGGTCGAGCGACGAGCCGAGGACGTACCCCGGAACACGGAATAGAGGGAACAACGTACCACGCGATGTACCATCACGGCAGACTCAGCTTTAATAGTAAAGATTTTGGAAAGTTATAGGAATACAAAGACCATCAGGAGGATTGAGCAGCCACATGCGGCGTCCAAGTCCTTCGCTGATGCTACTACGAGCAAGCCGATGAGCTTCACCATTAGAGCTCCGGTTTTCATGCCTAAACTCAACTAACTCAAAACGAGAGGCTATTGCCAGGATCTCTGACACAACCATGCCATACTCTCCCATATACGGGCGCTTCAAGTTGTTGATCATCTCCAAGCAGTCTGACGTTACACAAAGCCGATTGATATTCAGATCTTGTGCTAGAGCCAAGGCTTCGCGACACGCCAGTGCCTCTAGCGCAGCTGGATTCATACCACCTGTCACTGTTAGGGGGAAGCTCCCAAGAACTCACCCGTATCGCTGCGGCAAACCGCTGATATTGCTCCTGCTATCCCCGTTTTCGACGTCGCAGCATCGACGTTAATCTTACAGCTCTGAGACAGCGGTGGAAGCCACCTTGGTACCGCTGCTCTCTCCTGCTTAGGATGCACACTAGCAGGTTTAGGCGTAAGAGCCAGATCATCAAGGAACCGTCTGACAAACAGGAAAGTAGAAAGCGGACTTTGCTGTTCGCCATCATGGATCAGTCTCCTGCGGGCATACCAAATTGCCCACAACGTGACGATCATCTCCGTGAACTCAGCTTGATTGAGCGACTCCATCATCGAAAACAGACACTGTTTAGCTGATGGTTCTTCAGTCAACCTCATATGCTGAGTAATCTCCTCATCGACCAATGCCCACACGCATTGGGAAATATTGCAGGTGATTAAGGAGTGTCTCCAGGAGTCCTCAGCGCCGCAAACTGAGCAGCAGCTGGTCTCCGCCATATGGCGGTGGTGCCGGACATCTCCTGTAGATAGGGACTGGTGTGCGAGTCTCCACATGAACACCCGCAGCTTGGAAGGGACCTGCATCTTCCATAACCTAGTCCATTGTTTTTCCTCACCAACCGAGTTTGACGAAGCTGGCCGATGCTCCATCCAGTCCACTCTCCTCTTCCTTGTTCTAATGAGCATACGATAAACCGACCGGACAGAAAGAATTCCAGACCTATCATAGTGCCACGCCCACAAGTCTGTTTGCCTTCGCGTGCTTAGTGGAATTTTGCATATGTAGTCCACATCCATGGGAAGGAAAAAATTGTTCAGAGCCTCAACATTCCAGGTGACCGAATCTGGATTGATGAAAGCATTTACCATTTCAGGAGCCTCATCTTTGATACATGCTACCGGCCGAAGCATGTGATCACGCGGAATCCAGTTTTGGTTCCAAGTGTGAGTGGTTTCTCCTGAGCCTATCCTCCTGATTAGACGTTGCTTCATCGTCTCTTTTCCTTCAAATAAAGCTCTCCACACTTGAGATGGGTGTGTGCCGAGCTGAGCATCGAGAAGATCACTAGAAGGAAAATATACCGCCTTCAGAATTCTTGCACTTAAAGATTCAGGCTGCTGCAATAATCGCCATGCCAAGTTGCTAAAGAACACAAATGATTTATCCAAATTCACCCTTTGGCCTGATGCGGCGAAATATTTATCCAGTAGAGCTTTGACATCATTTGCTCCCGCTTCACTTGCTTTTACGAACAGCATGCTGTCATCCGCAAAGAGGAGGTGGTTAACTGCCGGGGCAGTCGGCGCCACCTGGACTCCTGTAAGATGCGATGACTGACGACTCTTCTTTAGGAGGCCTGAAAGGCCCTCTGCTGCTATCAAAAACAAGTATGGGGATATGGGGTCACCCTGTCGAATTCCTCTCGAGGGGCGAAACTCCTGCAACGGTCTTCCGTTGAATAGGACCGAAAAAGATACCGAAGATATCATCCTCATGATTAGTTGTATCCACCGATCGTGAAAACCCATGCGGTGCATGATTGCTTGTAGATAGTTCCATTCCACGCGATCATATGCTTTCCGCATGTCTAGTTTCAAAGCACAATGTGCGTGCTTCTTAGCTCCATTCCTCTTCATAAAATGCAGGCACTCATATGCAGCGATGATGTTGTCCGTGATAAGTCTCCCTGGAACAAAAGCGGACTGCTCCTCCGAAATAATCTTTGGGAGGAAATTTTTAACCTATTGGCAAGAACCTTAGAGGCAATTTTATAGATGACATTGCAAAGGCTAATTAGCCGAAACTTGCCTAGCTCCTCCGGTTGAGCCACCTAAGGGATAAGTATGATAAACGTTTTGTTAATACCTTTCGGGCTTTCCTCCCCTCGTAAGATCCTCAACACTGACCGAGTAACTTCCTCCCTGCAAAGATCCCAGTGCCGCTGAAAAAAATGTGCTGGAAAGCCATCTGGGCCTGGAGCCTTTGTCGGGTACATTTGAAAAAGAGCAGTCTTGACTTCCTGTTCTTTCAAAGGGGCTATCAAGGAGGCGTTCATTCGGCAGTAACCGTGACCGGCACCGATGCGAGCACCTCATCCATCCCACTCGTTCCTTCAGACCTATATAGATCATCATAGAAATCCCGAGACATCTGCTGCAGCTCACGCTGGTCTTCGGTAACAGTACCATCAAAGCAAGTTAATCTGACAATTTTGTTTTTCTTCTTTCTCCTACTTGCCCTTTGATGGAAAAAATGGGTGTTCCTGTCCCCTTCAGAGAGCCATTGGACTCGCGAGCGCTGGCGCCACATCTGCTCCTCCCTATGCTGCAGCTCAACCAGACGAGCTGCAACTTTCAGTTCCTCATAGGATGGGCCAACGCGGAGGGGTGCAGTCCTGTGAATTTCCAGCTCCCTCTTGAGCTGTCGAATTTCCTTGCGGACATGGCCAAACGTGGTGGAGTTCCACATTGATAAAGACTCAGAGAGGGAGGTCAGCTTCTCCTGTAGTCCTTGCATGGTTTGGCTTTTATCAGCTTCCCGCCAAGTTTGATCAAGCATTGGTTTAAACTCGCCATGAGATTCCCACATCATCTCATATCGAAACAGTGGTCGTTTTCTTTGGTCCGAGGCCGTGGAAGGTTCCATCTTCAGTAAAATGGGAATATGATCAGATGTTGCTGCCGAAGCGAGATGACGGACCTCAACCAAAGGGTAGCGTGCGCACCAGGTCGGAGACGCTAGTGCTCTATCAAGCCGGACTCGACAGTATGTGCCTCCCGCAACCTTTTTCTCGAAAGTCTAGGGTATTCCAGTGAAGCCGAGGTCAGCCAGACCACACACATCCACTGTCTCACGAAAGGCTGCAATCTGAGCATTGTTGCGCTCATGCACGCCGTCGTGTTCCTCCTTCCAGAGTACTTCATTAAAATCACCGATGCACATCCACGGATGCGGGTACGATGACTTTATGAATTTCAGCAAATCCCACGTTTTGTATCGTTCGCTGACTTGTGCCTCTCCGTACACACAAGTTAAACGCCACGGTTCCATCCCCGGGGAAGAGACAATGGCATCGATGTGATACTGAGAGTAGGGTAAAATCTCTACGTTTATTCCATTATTCCAAAATAAACCCAAGCCACCACTGCGGCCCGAGCTGTTTACAGCGAAAGCATAATCAAAACCTAGAGAGCTTGCTAGTCCTTCTACCCTTGTCTTCGATAATTGGGTCTCCTGAAGGCACAGCACATCCGGGGCGTGTTCTCACGTAAGATCGCGAATTTTCTTGGCTCCAATTAAGGAGGATGTTACCGACCTTGCACAAATTCCCGACAATTTGGGCCGCGCCACCGGGCTTATGACTAACTTCCAAAAGAGCCTCGTTGCTCCCATTCATTGCTCCAACGTGTTGACATAGGTGACATTTTGAGGGACCTTCCGGCTATCAGCCTATCACCACTACATTTCCGATGCAGTATCTTGGGCTGCCTCTAGCTCTGAAAAAGCTCAAGCGCATCCACCTCCAATTCATTGAAGACAAGGTGGCCGATCGGCTTGCTCCGAGGTAAGGAAAGTCGTTCAACATCGCGGGCCGCACCACCTTGGCGAAATCGGTTCTCAGGGAACATGCTATTTATCTCTTAACAACCATTGAGGTTCCTGTGGAGTTCCTCCAAGCTATTCAAAAGCTCATTCGTGCTTGGATTTGGGGGGTTCCGATATGGTCTCCGTAGGCAAGTGTAAAATCAATTAGAAGCTTGTTTGTCACCCTACCTCGCTCGGTGGCCTTGGGCTCCTAAACTTGGATATGTTCTCTCGCACTCTCTCTTTATTAGGTGGCCATGGCTTGATTGGACGGAACCGGAGAGGCCATGGGTCGGAACCCAGTCTCCCTTGCAACAAACACGATATGGACATCTTTCACTCCCTGACCAAAGTTACCATCGGGAATGGCAATAAAGCCCGCTTTTGGATCAGTGCCCCTTGGGCCGACGGAATCAGCCCCAAAACTTTTGCCCCTTACATCTTTGCTCTATCAAAAAAAGAAATCTTGGTCAGTTAGGGAGGCTCTAAATTAGTGATAATTCTTGGGTACAGCAAATTGACCTCTCTGACGGTTTATCGGTGCTCCACATCCAAGAGTTCGTTCAGTTATGGGAGTTCACGTCCTCTCTTCAACTCCATGAGGGCACCCGCGACACGATCATTTGGAAGCTCGCCGGTTCAGGCTCCTACATGTCGTCCTCCACCTATAAAGCCCAATTTGCCGGACCATTAGGTCTCAAATGAATAGTACTATTTGGAAGGTGTGGGATCTGCTGAAATGCAAATTCTTTTCGTGGCTCATCACTCAAAACCGTGTTTGGACGGCGGACCGGCTCCAACGCCGGGTTGGCCTAATTGTGGCAATTGCCTGCTCTGTCACCGGGTACCCGAATCCTCGCTCTGCTCCTCTTTTAGTGCCGCTTTGCTTCCCGCATTTGGATTTTGGTGAAAGATTGGCTTGATCTTACGTCCTTTGATCCGGCGAGCTGATCCGGGTTGCATGATGTCAAAACTTGGTGGCTCCAAGTTGTCCTTTGATCTTATGGAGGAGCTTGGTTTCGCTGTGGGTGTGAGTGTGATACAGTAGCTCATTTTCTTAGCTTATCGAGCATCTAAATTAGGTTGCCTTAAGCTTGATGCTCCTAATTGGATTTTATAGCTAGTAGATACAAATTATCATCATAATCAATATGGAACAAGTCTTAAATCTCATTACTCAATATTCTGAACCAAGAAATTGTTGATAACAATTTCCCCCAAAAGTCAAAGGTCCCTTCGTACGTGTATTACAGAATACTCTATGGATGACGAAATCGGGGCTCACATTCCTACTTGTTCCCGTCCATTATATTTGTCTTTCGATATAGAGCATTCAACGTAATGATTGATTGATCAGTTTAAACATCGATCTCACTATACCCCGACAAAACAGGGCATCACGCCGACGAGCCGTTTGAACAATTCCGCCATAGCCGAGTCCAGTGGAGTCGTCGGAGCCGCCGTAGCAAGCGCGCATACCTTGAACGCGTCTCCACACCACTTCAGCAGACCTCACATTTTTTGTTTTGAAAGAAAAGCAGGCCTCACAGTTACGTACACACATACGTAGTTCCGTCGAAAGTCCGCATGTAAATTAATTACGGACCGGATATGCCCAGTATTTTCTTCCAGCGCCAGCGCTACCTCACCTCCGTTGATTAATTTGATTGATACTGGTACATTTGTTTATCGTTGGTAAATTATTGCCGGTCAAAGTATGATAACCATTTCTTTCCCGATCGGTTAGAATAAACATACTACTCTACTATGATCTCAACGTCCAAAACCCAACAACTCCCTCGAAGACGACCTCTACCATCTTCCCCAGCATCATCAGTTGCTGCTCTTTGTCCTGTCGCGGCAATTCCCATGCCAGACACGCAGCGCAAGCACATATCCATTGACCGCTCCCCAACTCAACCCCATCTGAACGGTCATATATAGACGCGCCGGCCGCGCGGACCGGCAGGTAGAAGAAAGGTCACAGCTTCACAAGCTAGCCGATCGTCGAGAGAAAGAAGAGCAGCTAGCTAGCTAGCGGGAAACCAAAGCAGAGAGCATGGCGGGCCTGCAGCGGTCGAGCGAGACGTTCCGGCGGTCGGGGTCGTCGGGATGGTGTGGGAGGAGAAGCACCAGTCGGCGTCGGGCAAGGAGACCACAGCCGCCCCCGCCGCACGGATGCAGCGGAGCGGCTCCAGCGGGCACGGCGGCTATCGGGCCGGGCACGTCCAGCCCGCGCTCGACCCGCCCTCCCCGCGCGTCGCCGCCTGCGGGTTTTGCAGTCTCTTCGGCAAGGAGCCGCCCCAGCCCCGCGCCGGCGCTGGCGGCGCCAAGGCGAAGCGTCGGTGAGCCAGGACTACTAGCTAGCTTGCCGCGCGCGGTTATGTACGCCAGCCAGACTCGTGGCGCGATCTTTTGTGGTTTACTAGCTTAATTTGGGGAGTTACTAGAACTTAGAACTCATGCATGCATGATCAAACTGCAGATTCGAGAATTTGTGTACGCAGGCCCGGCTTATTATATACTCCGTACACGTGATCCGTCACCAGGGGCGGATCCAGGATTTGACCATAGGGGGGGCCGAACAAGAAATTGATAGTAAAAGCGACACACCATGAAAATATATTAAGTCTTACAAGTGTACTAAGGACATCAAATTCTAACAATATATGCTTTGCAATTGAAAAGAATGCTACATTTCCAGTAGTTTAAATTAAGATTGCCACCCGGGCCTATCAAATAAGTCAATTGAAAAGAATGCTACATTTCCACTCTTACAAGTGTACCGTGGATACTCGCTCATGAATGGCTGGTATGCCCCCTCGGAAACATAGAATTGGCGTGCTTCCTTTTGCTTATCAATAGGAATATCCCAAATTTGTTGGCGCTTTGCGGGGTCTCGCTCATATGCCGTGCTTCCGACTCTAGCTTGTTCTAGAATTGCGACAGACGACTTAATATTTTGATCGGTGGATTCATTATGTGCGGTTGTCTCCTCCGTAATCTCTATCTCATCGGTTGGATTTGTATTTTCAACCGCAAAGTTGGAGGTCGAACTTGAACAAACCGGTTTGAAATAATTTTTAATTGGGGGTTTCTTCCTCTTCATGACAAACAATAATCAATAAAGCATTAAACAGTTATGCCTATCTAATAAACTCGCATCTAACAATTATTGGATACGATAAACTAGCACGTAGCAAGTGCGCAGAATAATACCTTGGAGATTGAAGCGAGTGGCGCGCGGAACGGCGGCAGCGACAATTTGAGAGATGCAAAAACTCTTGAATCTGGTGGCCGCGGCGATTGGAACTAGTGCGGCTGGCGCTGGGCAGCGCCACAGGCGGAATCGCCGAATCGCAGATATTGATGACTCGATGCGACGATGCAGATGAGATCGTGCCGTGACTGCCGTCGTGCGCCTAGTAGAGGAAGTTCCGAGGTGTTTCCGTGCAGATGAGATCATTTCCACTAGTGTTTCCGCTAGGAACTAGGCTACTACGTACGTTGTTTGGGCTTGGCCCATCAAATCAGCAGGCCACCAAACCTTGTCTCTCGGCTGTAGGCTTTGTAGTTTTATTAATTAGCAAAGAATATACAGTATATGTGTATAGCTACGGTATACAAACTACTGGCCCCTGCTGCATGGCGTTGGGGGTGGCCGAGCGTTGGGGGGGGGGCCTGGCCACCGCTCGCCCCCCCCCTGGATCCGCCACTGTCCGTCACATTGTGAATATTATACTATGTATTGTACTCCTCCGATCCGTAAAAACTGACGTGAGCTAGAGTAGTATTTTGTACTTCCGCAGTACTCCGTCCGCGAATCTTTATTCGGACCGGAGGTAGTATCTTTTTTCTTCGCTCGCCCGACGGAAAAATAATGAGATGTGCTTGATTTCCTTGCTAACATGGATTCGATTCCAGGACATTAGATCAGACTTTCAAGCTTTTGTCTATCCATATTTGTTAATTCAAGCTTACATTGTGGAATGGAGGGAGCATTCCACATTTTGGCGTACGTGGAGATTACAATGATGAAACTGCAGAGTCACGTCAGCGAGCCGGCGCTTTCCCAAGTTTAGATTTTGCCACGTTTGAAAGGAATGAGCATTTTGTTCTCCGGTCTTCAGACGAGGCTGGACTTGTTTCCATGGCCCGTTCACACATCCTACTCTCCTCGTTCCAAAGTAATTAAAGCTTCTACATTTGTCTCAAGTCAAAGTTTGATCAAATTTATAGGAAAAAAAATCAAAATTCACCACACAAAAATTTAGTTATGTTTGCTTCTTCATACAATATATCTTCATATTATATAGATTTAACATTACAGATTTTTTTAATGTTTTCTTGTCACATAAAGACGTTTGGCATAGGACAAACCTGAAACTTCAGTTGTTTTGGAACGAAATTAGTATATGTTTTAAGGAGAGACTTCGGAGATGCCATTCAAGATTCAACCTTTCACTCAAAAGAAATTTCCTCCCATTGAAACAATACGAGTCCTCAACTTGCAAGGTAAGTAAATGTATACGAAGTGTCGCTTCAGCGAACCTGCATAGCCCCATTTCAACCTTAGACCATGAGTCCATGACTAATCATGAACACCGAGGAGAGGAAGTAATTTCTTCCACGCGGAAGACTCTAACCATGAACCATCGCAGCAAGCTCGATACAATATAATCCTATTTTGACACTTCACGGGCATGAACTCTTTTTATACGGTTGCTCAGAGCCTCAGAGCACCTGTTCTTACACTGGATTGACTAAGCTTACGTACCTATACGCCGTCTGGATGTTTCCGACATAAACTACAAGCAAAGATTTCGAGTTCAAACTATATCGTTTGAAGACCGAAGCTTCACAACTTTTAAATTTGTAGATCCAGGATCATTGTCTCTCTTTTATCCAAATCCAAACTTCCATAAGTTAGAACGAATCCGAAACACCGATAAATACTACTACAAATATACAACTTCGGCACTGGAGATACTGGAGTTTAGACTACTGAAATTCAAAGTTACAAAATTTGGGATTGGGGTCTGAGTTTTAAGAACCAAAATCTTCAAATTTGTAACTCTAGTAATTCAAAAATTTCATGCTGCAATTCAACTATGCAGATAGAATAATGAATGAACTGCATATTTTAGGCTCGAATTTTTAAACTACCTTTAGAACATATGATAAACTACAACAGCCAAGAGACAGGATGGAGATAACCATCTCACTTTCAAAGTAACCCTGGGCTGTTTCACCAAACAACTTGATAGAACAACACTACCGATGATTCAACAGTGATTTTCTGAAGATTCGGCATCATCTCTCTCCCTTTCTAATCTCAGATGTGGAAGTGAAAAATTCTCTTGCCGCCAAAGCTCTGAAAGAGAACATGACATGGAAGGGAAAAATCACTGGTTGATTATAAGTTGGAATAATTTATCGCTTTACTCATTACTAACAGTTGAATCTGGAAATGGAGTTTTCCAAATATTCAATTTTACCTTCGAGCGATGGTGATGCACTCTCTATCTACAAAACCAATCAAGAGTCCTCCATCGCCATGATCAAAATGTTCTGTGACTACAGGAACTTGGTCCACTTGCAGAGAATCCATAATCTTTTCAGCAGTAGTAAGTGGCATCTGAGGTGTCACAGACAACATTTTACACCTAACGGCCCCACAAACATGAGATACCAGACGTTCTTGTACCTGTTTCAGCATTAACAGAAACGAGTACCAAAATAAGGACCATTGACAATGGATATCGTATCAAGTTATACAAACTTAACATCTTCTGAAGTTAAGGTTGTATAACTTAACTTCAGAAAATAAGAACCCAACTCATTTCCACGGTTTATATAAAACCTGTGAAGTTTGAAGTAAGCATGAATCACAACTTTATGTTCATAAATAACTTTTCTGGAAGTGTGGCAAATATAGCAACCCTATTAGGACTTGAGGAAGTGTGACTAAGGGACTCCTGTACTAACTCCATTAAGTAAGAACCCTACTTTCATTGGAGGACAAGTAGGACAGACCTAGTGCATAGAGGCTCCCACACAAGGTGGGGTCTGGGGAGGGATTATAAGAAACAGTCTTACCCCTGCAAAGTGCAGTGCAGGGAGGCTGGTTCGAACCCAGGACCTCTTGGCACAAGTGGGGAGGTCCTCACCACTGCACCAAGGCCTGCCCCATTGGAGGACAAGTAGGACTCAAAAAAATATGAGGTGTGGCAAACGGACATAGATGACCCAACGCAAGTAAATCACTAATGAAGCAATGGCCAGCGTCATCCAACCAAGATAGAAGTTATTAGGGTGCTAGAGAGGACCAGAGACTGGGTTATTCTTTAGCTCAAGACTTTCGTATTGCCAAGAATCTGAAGGTCCTAAGATGATAGTTTGTAGTTTGTTATGTGATGGTTTGCGAGTTGCTTCTTTCATGTATCACAATTCACAACTGTATTGTTGCGTACGGGGTAAGACTGAGTACAGCATGATTTTGTTTCCGAATCCAGAATAGGCATGTGGAAGCAACTACTACATAGGCTAGTTATCTGTAATGTCGTCTACAGGGTTAGACTGAGTATCGTACCCTTCGGTTCTGAATCCAGCATAGGCATATGGAAGCAACTACTACATATTCTAGTTTTGTTTCGATAAAGACTACATATTCTAGTTACCTGCAATGAAACTGGCCAAGTGGTGCTCTACTACTTGCAGATAAAAAGAACAGAAAATAGATGTGCATAAATAAGACAATGACATCTTTTGATAAAAACATCAAGGTTATACAAATTGGTACAATGAACCAGTGGAAAATGGCGGTAATTCTTACCTCGGTTTGCATACCGGTGGTTTTCGAAGTTTTGCAGAAATCTTGGAAATCCTTGAGTGTTAGCAAGCCTACTAGAGATTTATTGCTCTCGGTTATCATAACAAATGGTTGCTTTTCCGTAAGCATAAGATTTAGTGCCTCGACTGCTGGAGTTTTCACTGAGACAGAAACGTATCTAGTTTTCATAGCCTCAGCAACAGTAAGATTTTCCAGCATGTTATCATCTCCGGAGTCATACACACAAAGTGAGCTTTCAAGTTTACACAAGTCTGAGGTGGAATCAACATTACCCACAGAAGTGACTTGTTGAGTTTGAGAGGACATAATTTTCTCCTCTTGAACGGTGTTTGTTTTCTCCTCGCTAAAGTCCAGCTTGCCCTTACTGTTCGTAGAGAATCTTTGAGGAGAAGCAATCCAAGATGATAGTCCAACAGCACCAAGCAAAGGTAGAACTATACGATAGTCCTGTGTAAGCTCAAACAGTAGAAGGACAGATGTCAGAGGCACCTTGCATACACCGGCAAGAGTGGCTGCCATACCTACCTGCAAAGATTAAAAAAAGAAACAAACATAAACAATAGTAGTCCTGATTGCTTAATATCTTAATCAGTGTAACAGAACATAAAAATACAATTGACAAAAAGTTAGAACTAGAAACCCGCTGTGCAGTGACAACAAAAGAACCACAAGAGATGGAAATGCCACCACATATGAGTATTATTAACACTACAAACATACAGATAGATGTTGAAGTGCTCCCTTTGTTGCAAAAATGGAAGGCTGACTTGGCGTGGTCTACAGCATTGAACGGTGTTTGTTTCTTTTAAGATTTTACCGATAACTAGATTAATCATGATCATATCAAAGTGTTTCAAAATAAGAATCTAACAGTATCTTTCTGTAATTAAATAAAAACTGAAATTGGACTAACTCTTGTTCAAAGTTTACAAACTTTGATTCTTGAGATGTACTGATCCTATCCAAAAAAGCAACAGGAGTAGTTGACCAGAAAAAGACAAGATTGCGTTAATGGACATATTACCAGGCCATATGCTTGAGGTGATGCCACGTCTAGGAACGGGACATGAAACAGTGCTTCAGAGCCAGTAAATGTGAACCTCATGAACTTCCCATATGCCATGCCTGTAGCTGCACCAATAAAAAGGGATGGTGCATAATAACCCCCAACCAGTCCAAAAGCCCTGCACAAAGATGTCGCCAATATTTTTACTCCAATGAGCTGAACCAATACAGATGCTGAGAGACCACTTGTAAATGGCCGTGATTCCAGTAAAATATCAACATTCTCAAAGCCCCAGTACAGAACTTCGGGGTATATAAGAGCTAGAAGACCAACAATAAGGCCACCCAAGGCAGGTGATGCAGCCCTTGGTAATCCAGTTTCCTTTTGTAAACTTTCAACTATGTCCATAGTTAGTGCTGTACACCTAGATAGTGTGATTGACACCAAGCCACAAAATACGCCCAGCAAGAGATATAGAGGAAGTTCTGACATTTATGAAGTCATGTAAATATCCTCATACATTCATTCTCTGGAGCATGAAAAACAAAAGGTAAAAGAAGGTACCATTAAAAGTCACATGAGACCAACCTACCATCGGGAGGATATTAGTTTGTATAAGGGCGTTCTATATGGCTATATAAGGCCAAACAGCAGATGAATATTTTTTTCGACAAAGAAACAGCAGATGAATATAGGAGCATTAGGTATTCTGTGCAATTTGGAAATAATTAATGCAAACTTCACTTACTTTTCAGCGTTTTTCATTTGGTATCTTATTTGACTACTTTAATGGAATCTTTTTAATGAAACAATGGCCGGGTAATTCACAAAAAAATGGTAATATGTGTTCGAGGATGCAGAGCCCGGGAGGCCTGTCTTTGCTTTAAAAAAAATTGGTGGAGGGCATGACATACTTTACTTTGACATGTGAAGTTATTTGGGAAGTGTTACTCAGCAGGAAGTTAAAACAGAAGATAATTCATCATAATAGTCTGTCACGCCTAACAGCGACATAATGTATTTTGACACATGAAGTTATTTGGGAAGTGCTACTCCACAGGAATAAGAAGATAATTCGTCATAAGAAACTGTGACACCTAACCATAAATATTGCAAGATGTACTCTGCATTTATAAGGAGTGCTGAGAATCTCAATTATAGCATAGACAAAGTACCTGTCGGGAGCGAAAATCATATTCTGGAACAGTGAAAGCAGGATCAGAACCGAGACCAATCTCTGAAACGACAGATGCTATCACTGCACTTAGGATCACCATAGGTGTTGAGTTGGAAAGAGGTGAAGAATCCGCAGATGAAGGCCACAAAACAGACTCCACCGCAAAGAAACACCCAGCAACAGCAGCATTGAAACCTAAAATACAAGGAAATCACCTGAAATATAAGTAAAATGAAATCAGAAAGCAGAAGACACTGATATTTTTATTTACTTTGGCTGTTGGACATGTTGATCAATTCAGAGTACTACTCATAACTGGTGAATCTTTCTCAAGAAACCATAACAGGTAAATCTGATACTTGCTGCTACCTATTGGGTAAAGTTAGACATAGGAATATGTCCCATAAATTCCACTAACTGATGCAACTAAGTTATAGCTATCTTTAGTTGGCAGAAAATTAATTACCGCCATTATCATACATTTTATGTGGTAGACATATGTATTGTTAAGTTTTTAGTTAACTGTTAAGACTAATATATAATTTAAGATAAAAAATATAGTTTGCAAAAAGTGAAAGACTATGATAACACAGTTCAACAACTCAAACAATGTAGAAATTATCTGTTGTCCATATAGTTAGTTGACTAATTGCAATAGGCCAACATGGAAACGAATATACATGGAGAAATTTATCTACAGTGAACTGGAATTCTGATGATGATATGTCCTGTTGGTTAACCTTTTTGAAATAAATATGAAGAAATCAAGTAAATGATCGCATGCTTACACAGTTACACTGTAGTTGATCCATCTATTGCAGAAACCTTACGACAAAATATATAAACAATAAGGGATCTAAAATTTACCCGATGCAATGCCAGCTGCTGACCCAGCTGCCACAAGTGACATTCTTTTTCCACCTTCCCACCCAAAGACATTTCCAAATCCTTTCGCTATAGCAGAACCTATCTCTACACTGGGTCCCTCAGGCCCCAAAGAGTTGCCAGTTCCGAGCGTGAAAGATGCTGCCACAGCTTTCAAGAATGGCCTAAACACACCCTTTATACCAGATACAGTGCCATCTGAGTTCGTTTTGATAGAACTTCTTAGCTTATTCAACCCTCCAACTATGATGCCGCCACTGACTGGAACAAGTATCACCCTCTGCCAAATTTCACCAGTGGGTTCCTCCCTCAGCCAAGAAGCACCTCGCAACGGTATGCCATCCCAAAGAAGGTCACGTATTTCATGAACCTATGACAAAAGAATACCAATCAACATCTCAAGCAGCAATAGCAGATGCTTAAACTAAAAGTACGAGATAACACTGACTCCCATTGGTAGCAAAATGCACCCAAGATATCCAATCTTTTCAAATTGTATCATTAGTCTTGACACGTGCAGCTTCAGGTTCATCCATATTCTGATGAACACGTACAGCATCCATAATTGGACCCTTAACAAAGATGGGGTATCACATCCTGTACCGCGACATAACATGCCGCTGTGATAAACTGAAACTTTCAGCCAGGCACTGTCGATCAGATAGATGGTAGGAGAGGGAACTGGGGGGAAATGCAGGAGAGAAATCAGAGAAAGAGGGTTTTGGAGTTATCTTGTTTGGTTTATTCATTGGCACGGTTCCCTCTCAATATATGAGCAGTCTAAACAGATACTCTGTCGGTCAGAGTCTGATCCAACTTCCTAACAATTCCAAATTCAGAATTCAAGGTATCTTCAGCCATAGCAAGCCATCACATTGCTGTGACGAATTCACAAAAACGTCGCTGGGACATGGTTGCTTCCAAGCTGGTAGGCGGCTAGGCCCATCAGCCTCGGCCTCATGTCCCAGCTAGACACAGCTACCCATGTGCAGCCTGGTCTGTCATCTGGACATGACATGGGGCTATCCTAAATTTGAGTTGAAAGAAATAGCTAGACTTCTGTAATTAACCCTGTGAGCTATAAGTTGGAGAAATGAGCGCAATGCTTCTGAGTCTGACTATTTGTGCATTCCAATATTCAGCATCAATGTTCATCCAACCCTGTGCAGCAATGACATCGTTTTTTGATAAAAGGTACTACCTCCAATACAAAATAAGTGTCTCAGTTCAAAACTGGGGCTAGTTCAAAACAGCGACACTTATTTTGGATTAGAGTGAGTACTAAAACCGTTCGCAGGCTATCTTCTTCTGATTTTTTTCCCTTTTCAAAAAAAAAATGGCTGCGATCGTGGTCCTTATTGGTTACTGAAGTAGCAATAGCAGCAGGAGCTGATGGTCTTTGGTGAGGTTGGAGTTGGCTACCAGGGGCTTTACGTCCCAGTTAGGATGACGACTTAATAACGCTTATGCAATGTTTGAGTTCCATTCATGCTTTATGTAGCTTTTCATTTCCTTCGGAGATCAGAGCCATTTAGCATGAACATTGCAATGCATGAGTTATGAAATTGGATATGTGCATTTCTGGATACAGAGGCGGGCGAGGGTTCTCTCTACCATTCCTAACAAAAATTATACTCGCACCTTCCAAATATACAAGGGTCCATGTATATTTGGGTTCTCAATTTGACCAAAAATATATGAGTTACACTTACAGTTACTACAATGCCAGATCAGATATACAATCAGAAACTTCTTTTGACCAAGAATACACTGGTATATATTTTATGGCATATGGATTTTTTTGGTCAAATTGAGGACCTATAAATACGTGGCATATTTTACTCTCTCTAAAAAAAAAGTTGGTAACATTGTTTAGCAGTGAACAGCCAGCTAATTTTTCGCTTCAGCCACCAACACAAATACTACATCCGTTCCAAAATATAACATGTTTTGGTAGGCCATTTTAGCTTACCAAAACAACTTATATTTCACAGAGGTAGGAGCAATGCACATCAGTTCGCGCAGCAGTTAAGTGACTCCTGAATCAATTTAACATTTTGGAAGAATCAAACTAGGGTAAGTTAGCAAGTGGCTACCGAGAGGTTGAAGAGGACCACGGCGACGCCGGTGAGAAGGCCGACTAGGCAGGCTGCGAGCGTGACAAGGTCGCGGCCAGGCGCCATCTCCTCCACGGACGCCTTTATCTGCTCCCCCCGCCGAGCCTCGGCTTCCTCGTCCGCCGCTCCGCATCGAATCCGAAGGCGCAGGCTGCCGCAGCGGCTACCGGGCAGCAAGGGGCGGCGGAATAGAAGGAGAGGAGGCGGATACGCGGACGAAGCAAGTAGGAGCCGCAGGGAGCACGGGGTCGCTACTGGCGCCATGGATTCGGATTGCCGATTGCGCGAACTGGTAGCGGGATTGGTAGCCGCCTAGCCGGCTATCTCATCTCTGCTAGCGCCTGGTTGCCTGGTGAGGGCTCTGAGCCTCTGAGTGCGTTGGCCTTTCCGGACGGAGGTGGCCGTTTTCCCTAGTTTGTTTCTTCCCTACTCGTGGACATGAATCCGCCAAGTGTTACCATCCCCCCTCTCTCGAGTGAAGATCGTCCGGAGCTCGAGCGGTCTCGCTATTTCTAAAAAATCAAAAAAAAAAAGTTTAAAGGAAATCTGAAAAAGAATTTTTTTAATGATATATCGTACAAGCGTGCAAAATGTCAATGCAAAATACTTTGTGTTTTGATCGCAAAAAATGAAAAATGTGTATAGATCTGAGAATAGTGAACAATGTAGAGTTTCAAATCTCCAACTTCTATCATTTTTGTGTAGACTATAATACAAAAGTTTCACACTGTGATTTTACACATTTGTAGTATACATAATTGACAACATGCCGATTTTTTCAGATTATTTTGGAACATTCAAATATATTTTTAATCTTTTATAAAATAGTGGGATCACTGAATCGTGGAAGCCAAAATGACTTTCCACTCTATCTTTCCCTTTCATTTGGATGCCCTCCGCTTCACCGCATCGTCATGAGCTCATTGTACTGCAAAATGGAGAGGAACCCTACTTAGAACATCTCAATTCGCGCCCCATAACCCTCTGATAGGTTTATTGGACACATAAACGGCGCCCAGTCAACCCCCTCCCCCATAGCACCCACTAGGTGCGTTACGTTGGACGCTGGTCCCATTGGGAGCCGCTTGGTAGCGTCGGACGAAGCCGCACGCTGCTAAGTCAGATATCGAAAGGTGGACCAGCATTGTCATAGAGAGAAACAAAAGCCTTTTGTCTCTTCCCTTCTTCCATCCCAATTCATTTCCCCCGACTGTTCTTGTCCTCATTTGTCTGCCGCTCCCCAGCATCACGCCTAGGCCGCGCCTATTCATCGTCGCCGGATGCAAAAGTCGTGGTGACCCTCCTCCGTCTCACCTGGCCCTTCCCGTGTGTGGGCGCTCGTCGATTCACCGGGCACATAGCTCCCGGCGACATCACCCGCCCGCCTTGCACGCAAGGTGTTCAACATTGTCTGTTAGGTTACAATTTTTAAAATTTTGCCGGCGCAAGGTGACATGTTCATTGACTGATTCGTTGTTTGATTCGTATGGACCATGGATAGCGACCATGACTTGATGGTCCAAGTGTTGATGGAAGAAGAAGACGATATCATCGCCTATGCAGATGAGAATTTGGCAATCCTCGCTTGTATTTTACAATTACAAGCAGAGGAGGCCGCTGATGCCCAACCCAAAAGCGGAGGAGGTTCTAAATTTGGGAGGAGTAAGACCAAGCCTAGGCAGATAATGAAGGGATATTGCATGCTCTATGCTGACTTTTTTGGCCGACATTCCAGCAATTACACCAAATAGATTTTCGGCGGCGTTTTCGGATGAACAAGGATTTCATGAGAATGACTTGTTGTGAAAATCTTGGTTCACAAGCACGATCTCATTGATGAAATAAAGACCTTGCATTTTTGGGCAAAAAATTATAATGAACATCGGCATACAATTCACACCACGCGCACTGAATACTCTCTCCATCATAGATCGGCATGTATCCAAAACGCCGTGAACAAATTTGTCGGGTGCTATGAGAGGGATTTTTTTTTGCTTTGAGAGGCCCATAGAGGGGGTCAGAGAGCGATCACATAGTTTATTTCCTTATTTTTTTTAGCAGACACACGACTGTTGTCATGTTTATCTTTCCTTGTAAATATAACTCTCTCGGATCTTCATACTCCCTCCGTTTGGTTTATAGGTCATGCGCGTGCCCCTATATCGCCAATTTGATCAATATAATTTGAGTTGTATAACATAAAAATTATGCATTTAGAAAACACAACATCTAAGGTTTCGAATGGTATATTTTTTGTGATTTACATCTTGCATTAAGTTAGCTAAATACTACAGACACCTGGCATCGGTGGCATTCTTCCTTTCGCGGACTTAACTCCAAAATTTCAGCATTCCAGAAGCAATGTCCTACAAAAAATTAGCTACTATCTGACTGTGAGTCCATGATACTGCCGAGGACAAATTGCCAATCAGCTCTCGGCGGTCCAAACCAAAAATTGACCTTGCCAACGTTCCCTTCGATGACATCTCACTGTCCATCCTCATTTCTCACGCCCGACAGTGGCCTTACCACCGGGACAAAATCTCTAAGCTTGCGGTGGCATGCTAATAAAACGGGCAAAGCTTTATATGCACACGCATTGGATGGTTACAAAAAAACAACATACTCGACTGGCAGCTAGACACTAACTAGTGCCCGTGAGCACCATGGCGCAGCCGAACTACCGGCACGGCGGTCACCGAGACCTGGAGGCGGCGATAGACATGGTCCAGCCGGAGAAGCCGGCGGCGAAAAGGGGCAGCCGGTTTGGCTTCACCGGCGGTCTGGAGTTCACCAGCCTGACGTACACGGTGGTCAAGAAGCAGCGCGGGGTCGGCGGGGAGTGGGAGAAGAAGGACGTGGACCTTCTGCACGAGATCACGGGATACGCGCCCAAGGGCTGTGTCACCGCCGTGATGGGTCCCAGCGGCGCCGGCAAGTCGACATTCCTGGACGCGCTCGCCGGGCGCATATCCAGCCTGGACGGCCGCGTGGCGCTAGACGGCGTCGAGATGAGCCCCAGCGTCATCAAGCGTTCGTCCGCCTACGTCATGCAGGACGACCGCCTCTTCCCGATGCTCACGGTGCACGAGACGCTCATGTTCGCCGCCGATTTCCGCCTCGGGTCCACCGTTTCCGCCGCCGACAAGAAGCTCCGCGTCGACAACCTCATCGAGCAGCTCGGCCTCACGGTAATGAATCCTGCAGGCTACAACATCATATTACCATGTTGACAGAAATATATATCTGGTGACACTGACACGATCAGTGCATGTGCAGACATCAAGAAACACCTACATCGGGGACGAGGGCACGAGGGGTGTGTCTGGAGGAGAACGCCGGCGCGTTTCGATCGGCGTGGACATCATCCACGGGCCGGCTCTGCTGTTCCTCGACGAGCCGACGTCTGGGCTGGACTCGACCAGCGCGCACAGCGTGATCGAGAAGGTGCACGACATCGCGTGCGCCGGGAGCACGGTGGTGCTGACCATCCACCAGCCGTCGTCCCGTATCCTGCAGCTCCTAGACCACCTCATCATCCTGGCACGCGGACAGCTCATGTACAGCGGCGGGCCCAAGGAGGTGAGCGCGCATCTCGGCCGCATGGGCCGCAAGGTGCCCAAAGGGGAGAACTCCATCGAGAACCTCCTCGACGTCATCCAGGAGTACGACCAGTCCGAGTTCGGCGTCAAGGCCCTCGCCGAGTTCTGCCTCACCGGCCTGAAGCCGCGCAAGCTCGCCACCGAGGGGATCTCTCTCGTGTCTAGTGTCCCTGCGACACCGGTTGGGCTCGGCGGCGAGGACTTCGACCACAGCCTCAAGAGTCAGCACTCCAAGTCTCCTTGGAGCGGCGCGCCGTTCACGCCGTCCCGGCGACCCAGGAAAGAACAAAACAGGTACGCGCCGGAGATAGTGATGGGGACGCCGACGCCGCTGAGCAGCATCTCGGTGTACACGGTGAACGAGGGCGACTACCTGTCGCCGGCGCAGCGCACGTCCACCACGGGCGCCCCCGGCGTGGGCATCAACGCGCTGGGCCACCGCGGCAAGTTCGCGAACACGTACGCGGGGGAGGTGTGGGTTCTCATGCGGCGCAACTTCACCAACATCTGGCGCACGCCGGAGCTGTTCCTGTCGCGGCTGATGGTGCTGACGGTGATGGGGTTCCTCATGGCCACCATGTTCACCAAGCCCAAGGACAACGCGCAGGGCGTCACCAACCGCCTCAGCTTCTTCATCTTCACCGTCTGCGTCTTCTTCTTCTCCTCCAACGACGCCGTGCCGGCCTTCATCCAGGAGCGCTTCATCTTCATCAGGGAGACCTCGCACAACGCCTACCGTGCGTCCGCGTACGTCGTCGCCGGGGTCATCACGTACCTGCCCTTCCTCCTGCTCCAGTCGGCCGTGTACGCCTTCATCACATGGTGGGCCATCGGGCTTCACGGCCAGTTCGTATACTTCCTCGTCATGCTCTACGCCTCACTCCTCTCCACCAATTCATTCGTCGTCTTCATCAGCTCCATCGTGCCAAACTTCATCCTTGGGTAAGTAGAAACACTACTCGTGTTTCTTTGAGTTTTTTTTTTTTTGAGAATTCGTATTTCTTTGAGATGGATTGCCTTTCTGAATTGGGGTAATTTATTATTGATCTGGGCTAAAGCCCAAAGGGCCTCAACATGTTTTAACGGGCTGTGCCAGAATTATTATCCGCATAGCCTCCGTGCTGACATCTCTTGTTTGGCCCAGGTACGCGGCGGTGATCGCGTTCACGGCGCTCTTCTTCCTCTTCTGCGGCTACTTCGTCGACAGCCACAGCATCCCCAGGGGTTGGAAGTGGATGAACACCGTCTCTACGATGAAGTACCCCTACGAGGGCCTCCTCATGAACGAGTTCCGCGGCCACCGGATCTTCTCCACGGACCCGCCGCTCAACGGCGACGCCATCCTCGAGAACCTCGCCATCAGCTTGGTGGAAGACCGCAAGTGGTGGATGGTGCTCTACCTGCTCGGCTGGGCCGTCTTCTACCGCGTCCTCTTCTACCTCGTCCTCCGCTTCGCCTCCAAGAACAAGAGGAACTAACTCAAGCGGAGGCCTGCAACCTGCATCCTGTCGGTATACACTATGTAGTACAAGCAGCACATCATTTCAAACAACTTCTTGTCCTGATTCTAAGCATTGGTTTGTTAGCTTAATCCAAGTACTGTAAATATTCATTTGAGGAGAAATGACGTACGTTCGTCGAATTGACAAGACCGCGTGTCAAGATATGTAACTCCAAGAATCGCGCCAAGATTTTATTTTCAACTGTAATTTTCACACCAGACCTTCTGTTGATAGGCCATGATTTATTGATTCTGAACTGTACTTTTCCAACGCGATGCATTGTTCATCCTGATTGCAATTTCTCAGCTCCTTTGATGTGGTCCAAGGGATTAGTCATTAGGGTACAGTGCGACGACCTGACGGACAAATTCGCCATGTTCTTTACTGACTCGTAGCCTGCCCGGTAGCTTGCAGGCTTGCAGCCACCAAGAAAGTGACTAGGAAGTAGGAACTGGCTATGCGCCTATGTCCTTGCGAGTCGGGCGGGCCCGGGCCGCCTTGGCCAAACCATCAAGACTTTTTCTCAACGACCAACATGGAGAATACCTCGGTCGTCGTCATGTCCTAGGCTGTCCGCCATTTCTAAAGTGGCGGCCTCGCACCGGATAAGCGCAGACGATGAGGCGAGCCTTCGACTTGGTCCGAAGAATAGGGGATGCATGTCCTAGTGCGATGACGTGACGTACAGTTTGTCAGTCTACCGATCGATCCGTAGCCTGCAGCCACCAAGAGAAAGTATATGGATGGCGATATTGTGCACAGATCCAGGTATCCATGGATATCGACTGAGATTGGCTGACTTTCGGTCACTGACATGTGGATCTCACACATGGTGGACCTCATGTGTCAGTGACTATAGAAAAATCTTTGAAGTTTGTAAAAATGTGTACTATTCACCGACCCAGATCCACTCTTTTGTCATTCTTGAACATATTAAAATATAACAAATTTTGGATTTATTTTTCCACACGTGTAGATCATATTTATTTTCTACATTCAACTTTTTTTTGTTGATTTTCCTGAAACTTTGAAATGCAGATTTTGAGCGTTCAAAACACGAGCTCCCTGGAGTTCGATCTCCAAAATACCACACTCCACACGACTATCAGCATTATTGCGGGCAGCGAGTTTCTAAAACCGTGTGTTTGAACGCGATTGGTTCAGGGTATAATAGCGGAAACGATCGCTCATGGTGCTGAAAATCCGGCACAGGCCCGGAAACTATTTTGGTACCATTTTCTGTCCCGAAATCCAATCGCGGCCTAAACTGATTTATCCGAGCAAAGAGAAAAAGTTAAGGTACCATCCATCTGATTTTGACATGACATACTAACAAGATGCTCTCGTTTGCGGTTGGGAGCTTGGAAACCTTCTAGAAAAGTAGTGGCTCATGCCTGTCTGACAATGACGCGCACCGTGCAGATAAGATTCTGAACTACTCCCTCCGTCCCAAAATAAGTGTCTCAAGTTTGTCTGAAAGTAGATGTATCTAGACATTTGAGACATTTATTTTGGGACGGGGAGTAGAAGAAAACTCAAGCAGCCAACCACGAAACTGGACGCTTGCCCCGATCGTTCAGGACGTCGTCTGGATCATGATTCGACCACCCAGCCTATATCTTTGGTGAGCAATTTCGACTGGAGAAAATATTCTTCCCAAAATATCTCACTATTCGATTCAGACATTGAGTAAAACTAGTGGAGTGGCCACTGCTAGACATAGCCCAGTGGGGAGTGATCTTATCGAAGGCAGGGAGACGTATTTGGCCTTTCCACTCGCGAGGCGTCACTCACAGAGCTCATCATCTCGACATGATAATATCTTGCGACGGATACAAGCTTTTTTTTTCCGTTCAGGTTCGGCGGCCAAAAGATAAGTCTTTACGTCGTTGTCGTTCCAGTTTTCAAAGGGGGCCAACCGGCCAAGTGCACATCACACGTTTATTTCGTCACTCCTGTTTCATCTTCAATCTCAGTGGCCACTGCTCCGGTGGTCGACCGGTCGTCCCTTCTCAAACACTCCGGCCTTGCCTATTTAGCTTGCCATCTCTAGTTGCAGAGCCCAAATAAGAGATCTGGTTAGCCGTTGAGCCTGTACTGTTTGTCGTGGGCTTCTAGCACATATCGGAATTTGGGAAAATGGGCGTGAGCATCCGAGCGCACGAGCCGAAGCACGGGCGGCACCACCAAGGACAAGAAGAGCACGAGGCCGACGGCGACGCCATGGAATCGCCGGCGCTCGCCGCTCTGTACCTGTACGGCGACGTGCTGGAATCGGTGGTGGACCGCATACCGGCGGCCGACCTCGCCGCCACGGCGCGCGTCTCGCGAGAGTGGCTACGCGCGGTGCGATCCGCGCTACGCCGCGGCGCCCGCGGCGGCTTCCCTGGCTCGTCATCCACCTCCACGGCCGCCGGCGTCGGACCGCCGCGTACGATCCCCACTCCTGCGCGTGGTTCACGGTGCAGGCCCCGCGCCACGCCATGCCGTCGCACGTGCGCCTCGTGCGCGGCGCGCGCGGGGACCGCGTCTGCGCGCTCTCCCTCTCCGGCCTCGACGTCGCCGGAGACGCTCTTGGGACGTCTGCGTGCGTCGCCATGAAGGCTCCCAACGTGTGGCGCGTCGACCCGGTGTTCGCCGCGGTGGGCGACCGCGTGGTCGCCCTGGGCGGCGCGTGCCAGCTCGCGCTGGCCGAGGGAGAGTACGCCGCCGCAGTGGAAGTCCAGGAGGGCGGAAGCTGGATCGCCTGCGATCCGATGCCGGCGGCTCTCCGGGAGTCCGCGGCTGCCACCTGGCTCTCGGCGGCCGTGACGGACCAGAGAGTCTACCTCGCCGACAGAACCACCGGGTGGTCGAGCTGGTTTGATCCGTCGAAGCGGCAGTGGGGTCCCACACGTCTCCTCCGACCAGACGCCGGAGTTTCCACGTGGGCCGTCTCGCCTGGTCGTGCCGGCGTCGAGCGGCTGGTACTCTTTGGAGCAAAGCGCGAAGGCAAGGGAGCGGAGAGCAGAGTCGTCATCCAAACATGGGAGGTGGACGGCGACGCTCTGGCTCTGTCCCCCTGTTCGGAAGAAGACACATTGCCGAGCGAGATGTCGGGGAGGCTTTTCCCCCATGACGAGGACGAGGAGGACGACGAGGAGATGTCCCCATCGATCGGGGTGTGCGGCAACGCCACGGGAGGTTACGTGTACAATGCGGCCGAGCCGGCTAACGGCGCCGTGCTCTACGAGCTGCGGGATGGGAAGAATGGGAGTGCCGTGGAGCGGTGGGAGTGGGTGCCCTGCGCGCCGGCGGTGAGTGCCGAGCCGCTGGGCCGCGCCATCCTTGCGTGCTCCCCGGTGGGGCTGGACGAGCTGTCGAGGGGACTGGCACCTCCACGACGGGCATGCACGGACGCGCACTGAATCGATCAACCACCGCGGTTGAAAAATCAAAGTGTTGCTTTACTCAAAGTTTTGCACATATATCTGTCCGACCTTTCTACAAAAAAAATCAAGCATTGCTTTACTCAAAGTTTGCACATTGTAATATTGTATGTTTTCACCCAG
This sequence comes from Poa pratensis, assembly GCA_947311845.1. Taxonomy (NCBI): domain Eukaryota; kingdom Viridiplantae; phylum Streptophyta; class Magnoliopsida; order Poales; family Poaceae; genus Poa; species Poa pratensis. Next base: position 16,745,940 of record CAMZMU010000061.1, on the reverse strand, counting down.
AATAAAGGCTTGCGTGTCGACTTTGATAGATAGAGAGAACAAAAGGAATAAAGCGAGTCCGGCATAAAAAAGATGCGGTTACAAATGTGCGATTAGTGTTGGGAAACCACGGACGCACACCCAAAAACAACAAACAACAGCGCCCAAAAAACATCTAGGCCGCTATCTCCAGATGCGTCCCAGCCCTACAGCACCAGCGAGCTTCCATAGCTCGATCTCATCGGCGACTCGTCGGCAAACCAAGGCGACCATCTCAGCGGAATGCTAGAACACCCGGCCATTCCTCTCCTTCCAGAGCATCCACACGACTAGGAGGACAAGAGAGTCAAAACCCTTCCTAGCCTGCGGCGGTGCACGCCGCCTTGCCTCCGGCCACCATGCGATCAAAGAGTCGTCTGCCTCTGGGACAAGCTGGTCGAGGCCACAACGCCGGAGCACGGTGTACCAAACCTCACGCGAGAAGACGCAACCGAGCGCAAGGTGATCGGCAGTCTCAGGCGCCTGATCACAAAGCGGACATGCCACATGGGAGTTGAGGCCGCGGCGCCTTCTGCGATCAGCCGTCCACAGCCGGCGCTGCAAGGCGAGCCAAACATGGACCTTGCATTTGGCAGGCGCCCAGGTCTTCCAGATGGTCTTCCCGCATGGGAAGAACTCGAGCCCGACAAAGAAGGCGCGGTACGCAGAGCTGGAGAGGGAACCAGTGCTCGTCCACTTCCACAGCACACGATCTGGCGTTCCCGGTGTCAGCTCAACAGCCTGGAGCAAGTTCACAAGGGTAAGGAACTGGGTAAGAACATGGATGGTCAAAGGCCTGGTCATGTCGCGTATCCAGCGCGTGTCCGTCAGTGCCTCCTGCACTTCTAGCTGTCTTGGCTTGCGAACATACAGCGGCGAAAAGGGCGGGCGCCGATTGTGACAGTGGCGTTGAGTCCAGCCATGGATCAGTCCAGAAAAGGGCCATGCGCCCATCACCGACCACCACGCGCGTAGATGCGTCGAACAGCGCTTGTACCTCCGGCTCGACCTTCAGTGGCAACCCCGTCCAACAGCCAGCGCGCAACTTCTGAAGCCACAACCATCACTTGCGCAGCGCGAACCCAAGAAGCTTGAGATTTAGGATCCCGAGGCCTCCGTATTCCACAGGCCGACAGACCTTGTCCCAGGCCACGAGGCAGTGGCCGCCCTGCACGGCATCGGTGCCCTTCCAGAAGAAGGCACGAATTCTCTTGTTCAGAAACTCCAGCAGCCACGCCGACATCTCGAGGGCAATCGATAAGTAGATCGGAATCGCCGTTACCACTGATTTGATTAGGACTAGGCGCCCTGCCGTGGTGTAGAAAATAGCTTTGGAGGGTGCCAGCCTGCGGCAGATGGAGTCGACAAGTGGGTGGAGGCTTGCATGGGGAAGACGCTTGTATGAGAGCGGCAGGCCCAGGTATGTGCAAGGGAAATTCTTCACCACACACGGGAACTCGACGGCCGCCACAGCTAGATCATCAGCAGAACAGCGGATCGGGGAGATGGAGCACTTGTCGAAGTTGGTACGCAACCCTGTAGCGCCGCCAAAGCACTGGAGGACACGCCGAACCAGCTCCAAGTCGCGCGCGACAGGGGACACGAACATCACGACGTCGTCAGCATACATCGACGTACGAAAACGGACCCCTCGGCACAGCAACGGGGATAGCAGCTCAAGGCTCTCGGCACGGCGCAATAGGGCATTCAACACCTCCATGACGAAGAGGAATAGGGTTGGTGACAAGGGATCGCCCTGTCGCAGGCCCCGCCGATGCGCAATTATCCTTCCCGGAACACCATTTAGCAAGATTCTGGAGGAGGCTGAGGAGAGAACGATGCAAATCATCTCGACAAAGCGGCGACCAAAACCAAGATGCTGAAGGACTCGAACGAGAAAGGGCCAAGAAACTGAATCGAAGGCCTTGGATATATCGATCTTGAGCAGCAGCGCAGGGTTTCGGCTAACATGCAGAGCCCTTATGGTTAGTTGAACCATCTTGAAGTTGTCGTGAATTGATCGGCCCTTAACAAAGGCTGATTGGTTAATCGCGACCAAATCAGACAGCCGTGGTGCTAATCGCATCGCCAAGAGCTTGGAGAAGAGTTTTCCAAAGCTGTGCGTTAAGCTAATCGGCCGGAAATCCTTTACTTCAGTCGATCCTTTTTTTTTTAGGCAGTAGCACAATCAGGGCATCGTTCAGCTTCCGCATCCCTCTGAGCCTCAAGTGGTACAGCTGCTGGACTGCTAGGAGGATGTCATCCTTGATAATGGGCCATGCCGTCTGAAAGAATCGGCCTGAGAAGCCGTCTGGGCCAGGTGCCTTGTCAGCCGGCAGATCCTTCACAGCAGCCCAAACCTCGTCCATTGTGAACGACAGCTCCAGGCTCTGCAAATCCAGCGTATTCCAACTCTAAGCATTGTCACCCGGAAATCTGTTTTGGGTTGTAGTTCACCTCATGTTTCGCCTCGTATTCCAGCCCTCTCTGTCCGATCTTTCTGCTGCTCTATATGTGACTGCTACTGTCCTCCTTAAAAGAAAAATCGGCACTTGTTGCTTTGTGTGCAACACTGTATGTTTGTAACCAGTGGTAGCCCAATAACTGCCCCATTTTGATATTAGAGCGTTGCTTGACTATGCTTAGAGTAAAAATAATAGTATAGCCAACTGCGGACAAATGGTTGAAAAAAAAATCAAAAATCATATTGGGTGCAGCCAAATGATGTACTCCCTCCGTTCGAGTTTATATATCTTGTGCGCGTCCCTTAATCGTCAATTTGACTAACATAATACAAGTTAAGTATTACAAAAACTATATAGTACCATTGAAAATTTAGATGTTAAATTTTTCATTGGTATAATTTTTTTATTATACAACTCAAACGTTCAAATATTAATGCAAAAAAATTATTCGGGGCGACACAAAATGACTGACAAATTTTAGAGTTTTCAAAACGTACATTGTTCATTATAATCGGATCCACATTCTTGTCATTTGTTTGTAGTTTAGAATACAAAGTATTTCGTATCAAGATTTTGCAGGCTTATGGTATATATCATGGAGTACGATACGAGCTTTTTTTAGAATATTTTTTTAAACTTGAAAAATAAGATTTTGAATTTAAAAAAGTGTTAATGGAGCTCGAGCTCCATCTTTTAATTTTCTAAAAAGATTAGTCAAAGGTTTACACATTGCCAACTGAAAATAAAAAACATGTGACTAGGAGGTGTCTTGAGTGACGTGGTTAAGTAGCGGTTAGTGGGGGGTGTACGTGGTGTACGTCTGCCTTATGGTGAAGGTAGCCGTACACTATGCGTGAGTTGGCACCACAATGTCTTCTTTTTGAGTAAATTAGGTCGCCTCCTAATAGTGGGGCTTAATCCTGCGTTAGGAGAGTGTCGAGGGGTTTGAACATGGACTCCGAGCTGTCGGTGACTTTTCATGGGCGAAACCAAGTGATTCCTCAACCCGTCGGAATGTTACCAATTTTTCATTTCTCAGATTGTTACGTTGCTCATGGACGATGTTATGTTTACTTAGCCGACGTAATCATATCCGTAATCATCAGCCGATGTTTTTGGCAAAACCTATGTATCGCCGCAGGCAACGCTAGCGTCGCCTGAAGGGAGGTGCGGGTCGGCCGGCCCATCAGATTTTTTTCTTTATTTTTTCTCCGCTTCTTTTTTCATTTACTCTTTCCTTTTTTTCTTTCTTTTCGTTTTTCTTTCGAAAAAGTTCAAATTTTAAAAATTCTGATTTGAAAAAATTTCAATTCCAAAATTTGTTCAGATTTTCGGACATTTTAAAATTTTCGAATTCAAAATTTTAAAATTTTGAATTCGAAAATTGTTCAAATCCAAAATTTGTTCAAATACGAAAATTGTTCATATTTGAAAATTGTTCAAATAAAAAATTTGTTTAGATTTCAAAATTGTTCACATAAAATTTTGAATTCGAAAATTGTTCAAATCAAAAAAATGTTCATAATTCAAAAAAAATTAAATTCAAAAATTTGCAAAATCCGTAACTTCTTCAAAATTTGATCAATTTCAGAATCTGAAAGTTTTTTCAAAATTAGAATTTTTTCAAATTTTAACAATTTTCAAATCTGAACAATATTTTAAATCTGTAACTTTTTTTCGAAATCAGAACAATTTCCATAAATTAAAAAATAAATGAAAGAAAAAGAAAAAGAAACTAAGAAAAAATGGAAGACGAAAAAAAAAGAAACGGGCCGGCCCACCAATGCCATCCCGCAAGCGACGGTACTCTCTAGCGTCGAGTGCGGGAGATGTACGGCAAATTCTATTCAGCGCCCGTTGCAAAGGTTAGCATAGAAACGTCTACACGATGTGCTGGTTTTTTCCGGTTTTAGCTTCGGGCCAGCTTTTGCCTGTTTTTCTTCTTCCTGCTCTTTTTTGACAGTTTTCATTTTCCTGTATTTTTTCTTTTTCGTTTTTAGTTTTTGAAAAAAAATTAAAATGTTAAAATGTTCATATTTTCGAAAATCTTCAGATTTATAAGTGTTCAAATTTGTGAACAATTTTCAAAATTCATTGAATTTTTTAAATTAAACACATTTTAAATTCACGAACCATTTTCAAATTCTTGAACCATTTTTTGAATTCATGAACTTTTAAAAATTAAATTCATGAACCCTTTTTCGAATTCATGAACTTTTAAAATTAAATTCACAAACCATTTTCAAATTCATGAACCATTTTTCGAATTCATGAACTTTTTAAAATTCAACACATTTTAAATTGATGAACCATTTTTTAAATTCATGAACCATTTTCAAATTCATGAACATTTTTTAAATTCGTGAGCCATTTTCAAATACATGATTTTTTTTAGATTTAGGACATTGTAAATTCATGAACCATTTTTCCAATTCATGAACCATTTTTCAAATTCATGATTTAAAAAAATTATGACAATTTTTTGAAAATCTGAAAACTTATTTTATTCACGAAATACAGCGAAACAAATTTAACCATAACCGAACCCAGGCAATGGGCCGGCCCAGATTGGCGACAGCGTGCGCTGAAAAGGAGCTCCCCTTGCTTAGGTTCCCAATCAACAAGAAAGAGCCCAAGCAATGTGCTAAGCCCAGCTCGACGCAGTATCAGGTAGGATCTTTCGAATTTTCGGGCCACTTACGCCTCATTAATATATTGACATTTTCGTTTCTGAAAATATAAACCAAATATATCGAGAATTATTTCCTACCATTAATACCATGATATAAAATAGCGGTGTTAAATGCGATTTGTTTGACAGCTAGTAAATATATTTCCTTTACAGCTAGTAATAACGCCAGGGATGCCCAGGCCGACCATGCCAGAGCAACTTGCCATTTTATAGAGAAGATAATACTAGCAGACAGCTATCACCTCTGGCAAGTTGCGAGCAAGAATTGGTAAGTTAATGCCAATTGGGAGGCTGCCCGCTGCCCTGGATCGCTTGCCCCGCCGAAACCCTAGCGACCAATGCAAAACCAGATGACCGGCCAGCCGCCAGGACCCTTATATAAGGCCGGACAAGCTCACAGCTACCTCCACAACATCTTTGCTCCATTGCTCTAGCTACCTAGGAGTAGCACTCGTGTGTTGATCTTGTTGCTGTGTTCTTGTGTATCCTAGATTCGTAGTCTTATTGCTGTGTTCTTGTGTGAGCAGCAGCGTTGGTTCTTCCCTTCCGGGTTTCTTCTTTGAGTTAGCTTTGTTTTGTCTATTGAGCTTTTTCCTATGTGAATACGTGATGTTTAGACTGGCTTTCTTCTCGTTGGTATATATATGCTGGTGCAAAAACTTCCAATCCGGTTGTGACAAATCCCTCTTGGACAGCCCGGCCACCTTTTGCACAGAAGGAAGTGCTCGCTTCACTCAACTACGGAGGCTTGGAGTTAATCAGATTCCAATCCTCTGGTGAAGCAAGCACACATCACCTAATTTGAATCCTTTATTTTTCTTTCCACTGCACAGATGGTTTGTGATCTCCGCCGTAGTTGAAAAAGTTCCCTTTTTTTTTTTGCTTTACTCCCTGTCGATGTCGCCCTTTTCTCCAAGGGGCAGGTTTCCATTTGGGGACAAACAAACCAGATCTGCTCTTATCAAGAGATGAGGATGTAGAAATGATGTCGCTCCAGATTTAAACAGTGGTAGGACAATGACATAGGATACAGATTTAAACATGTCGCTCCAACAAGAACCAAATCCCTAAATGACTCATGATTGTATAAACAAAAAATGAAGTAGCCTCACTGATAATAACAAGCCACCTCAGGTGGCACTGAATTTTTCACGGCATCTGGAATCTGGCTCCACATGGTCATAGTAACACCAGTTGGATACTATGCAATGACAGGGGGTACTAATTTCAATGAGATAAACAGGAAGGAATTTAGTAACAGATATGATGGGAAGAAAATTAGTCACAAGCTTTCATGGAGAACTCTGATTTGCTTGCACTGCTGAAATGTTCAATTCGTGTAAGAATAACAAGGCACCACTCTTCCAAAATTGCAGTTTAGGTTACATATAACTTCATCAGAATCTTATCTACTAGTCATGGCAAACATATACTCCCTCCGCCCCGAATCAGTTGACGCAGATTTGTCTCGATACGGATGTATCCACATACTAAAACATGTCTATATGCCTATATACATTCGTATTTAGACAAATTTGTGTCAACTAATTCAGGACGGAGGGAGTATATATCGAACTCTAAGAAAATTGTGGTTTAAACCTGCTTGTTTATCTTCAAAGAACATCACAAACATATAAAGTGATCTTGTAGGACTCTGCCAAAAAACCCACTAGAAGTATCTTATACTAGTTTAAAAGAAGTAAACTATGCCAAAAAGGTGGTTCATGATGCACCTAATTTTGTTCTCGAAAAAAGTTGCACCTAACATTCGAGGTTGCATAGCTGAACTAAGTAGCTTACATGAACAATAGGTCCTCCAAGGCTCCAATGACAGAAAAAAAAGGGAAAACAGTCGGAAAAGAAGGATCGAGGCTTGAATAGTCTGGATTGAGCTCCTTTGGCACTACCTCCGTTCCAAAATATAAGATGTTTTGGTAGGCCACTCCAAATAGGGTTGGTTCAATTATAATGATGCACTGGACTACCGTTAGGTTGCAAACAAGCATATTATTTCTATTATCACAATGTAAACCAGTCTACCTTCAGTCAAAATTAGTCGAGCTTGTGAAGCCCAGTATTTGATCGACAGGAGCATATAGAAATGGTATGCATCGACATCCTACAGAGCCGACAGGTTCGCCTCTCTTATTTTCAGTTTATTTCAGTTCCAGACCTATGAATTGGACAATTTCTCTGCAGTACCTCAGCTGAAGAAGTTTAATCCCTAAACCAAAGGTGTTGTAACCTCTGCAGACATGTCAACTCGCTCCAGGTGGATAAATTTACAGTGTGGAGGCTAATAGTTTGAACTAGTGTAAGTGCTGTCTCAGATGCTACAAGTCAAGGATCTGGAATGTCTGAAGATGGAAGAAACCTCATCAGGAAGCTCGAGAGTGACCATACACAGATAACACCAAGAATCTGAAGGACAGTCAGCAGTGCCCCTAAGGAGTTCATAATAGCCAAAGTTTGGTTTGTTGCCTCAGTTGCTCTAACAGAAAAGGTGAGTGCTGTCACTAGCTGAGCTGCCCTGTTCAGTTGGTGAAGCCTGTAGACCTGGAAGATGGAAAAGTGGTAAATGGGACATGCTAAGAAGTAAGAACTATTGAAATACTTCACTAGAAGAATAAGGTTAATTAAATGCAAATGTGTGTCATTCCAGAAAAAAAATGATGTAATGATTTGTTGAAATGAAGATGAGCTGAGTAGAGTAGATGGCACCAATTTGAAGATGAAATGAAAATAGCATGGCTCACAGGAAAAAGATTACAAACCAGCTGGCTTTTTTCTACATATGTATACTGCAGAATGTATCAGGTACTCCCAAGCGTAAGGTACTGCTGGTACTCCCAAATTTGAAAATGACATCATAAAAATTGGGAAAAAAATTATACGAAAATATGACGATATAGATTGAATGTGTCAATCTTGTCACTCAAAAACGAGTCCAAGTTCCAAACATAACCCTTGAAATAAAAAAAGAAATATAGCTATGAACAGTAGTTACTTCAAATTGGGTTTTAAATTTGGTCATTAACGCCTCAGAGCGGAATACATCTTTTTTGTTTCCCAAGCTACATATCAAGTTTGGAGCTGAAACATTGTTACATAATAGATACCAGTAATATTAGTGTTACGAATTTATTTCACATTTTTTTGGCAACTTCTAAAAAGGAAAAATAATACGGGTTCACAGGGAGTACTCGAACAACTGGGAGTACACGCTACATTCTCGTCTATAAACAATTCTTTTTGTCATTTCACAACAGCAGTAGTCATTGGAAGAAAGGTAGGCAATTCTAGTGTATGACTTGAACTGTAGGCAATCCAGAAATAAAGGCAGTTAAACATTACTAAGCTAAGCTTTACTTATTAATGAAATGAAATAAACATAGTCAAGTGAGGGAACAGGTTGCTAATAGTCTACAATCGGTATTGAATACTGACCACTATAACGAGGACTGGACACTCTATTCTGAATAATGTGTTTTCTGACTTGTGCCTAAAACCCAATCAGAACAGAATTCATACATGAACTAAGCAATTAAGTAATTTATTGGGTGCACATCCTATTGTTTCCCATAAATATCAGGACTTCTTCTCTCTCTTCTTTTTCCTTTTTTTGGTACAAAGTTATTACTATTCTCAAGGATGGATGATAGAGCAGGGAGTATAATATGGTTGGATGAGCAAATCTGTGAGTAACAACGTAGCTTATAACTTCAAGGTTTGAGAATATTATATGCTAGCCTCTTTTTGGACCTTCAATGCTCCTAAACTCAGTTGCTACTCTTTGTTATTCGCACAGTATGCACAGGGCAGCCAGCCCTTACATCCAAGCAAATAAGGACACCCAACAAAATATGGATCTTATTGTAAGTAAAGTAGGGACTACTTGTTATTTGTAAGGGGATTATGATTCATATGATTTGGTTAGCTTAAATATTGCCCGCAGGAGGCCCACATATCTTCGTTAGAATAGTTAGGCAAGTTATCCCATAACATCTGGCATTGGAGCTTTATTTTCCATTTTCACAACGAGCAAGCTTCGCAACATCTCCCCAACGTGGGGCTACAAAGGTTGCAGCCATCATCTACAAAAAAGGGTTGCGGCCATGGCCTGTCGAGGATCATGTCAAGGATGAGGTGCCTGTCGAGGACCCGTGATGAGGACAAGGCATCAGGCCCTACCACTAACAGAATATGGATATCAACCACAAATGTTAGGAAAGTAGGGGATAATTTCTACTCCCTCCGTTCGGATTTAGATGTCTCACTTATATGTAGATACGACGAGGATCATGTCAAGGATGAGGTGCCCGTCGAGGACCCGTGATGAGGACAAGGCATCAGGCCCTAGCACTAACAGAATATGGATATCAACCACAAATGTTAGGAAAGTAGGGACTATGTTAGATACATTTATATCTACATATAAGTGAGACATCTAAATCCGAACGGAGGGAGTACTTTGTTAAGGACTAGAGTTAGTTTCATATTGTACTAGTGTTAGAG